>JAYKKT010000070.1:12555000-13155000 GCA_036023115.1 Brasenia schreberi
AACTCTTTTTTAATTTTATTTTCCCTCTCTGCTTAGTCTCTTTATCATAGTGCATACATCATCCATGCCCTTCAAAAACGGGGACGTAATGCGAAGAAAAACAAAACGAGAATCAGAAAGGGAAAGATGATGGTAGTTGGAGGATTTTTTTTTCTTTTCCAATTTTCCTTTATTTTATACCTGGGTTATACTAGGGTTTTTCTCGGAAAACGGAGGCCAATCCGGCGACGATCTTGCCTTCCTTCTGGTTAGTCTTCGGCTTGACCGCCGGCGGCGTCCATTCCGTCACCGCCACCCTTACCTGACCAGGGTTGCCGTCTCCCTTTTCCTCGCGGTGGTCGCGGACAAAGCGCAACTCGAACTCGCCGGAAAAGGTAGCGATGGGGAAGCCGGAAGGTTTCACGGCGATGACGGAGAGATCGCCGTTCTCTTCTTTGTCGCTCGCCGTCGTCCTTTCGTAAGGGGAAAGCCACTTAGCTCGCATGTATTCCGGTTTCCGCCAAGGGGGAACGTGGAGCCCCTTTTTCTTCAGAGATTGCTTGGCTGCCTCGGAGACGATGGTGACGATCTGATGGAGCCGGTCAGGTTTCCCGACGAAGATGGACGCCATAGATTGCAGCACCGCACGGTATTGGCTCGTCGACCTCGCGATCTCGAACTCCGACTTGAAATCGACGTCCACAATAAGTCGCTCCGGCGACTCAACCGACCTCGTCACAATCACGTCGATATATTCATATTCCCCTTCAAAACCCAAAATCCAACACGATCAATAAAGATCAACAAGGTGTCTTCATTCTGGTTGGAATTCCGGGAGAGGAGAAAAGAGAAACAGAGGTGAAAAAGAGATCGGAGGGTTTACCGGCAGGGAAAGAAGGGGATTGCTCCCATTTGGATCTGCAAATGGATGCATCGTAGCCGAGAGCGAGAAGGCCTTCGATAACGAAGGATCGCAATGAGACATTTTTCCTGCAACTCTTTCCTTTCGAATCCACGATCTTCGCCGTATCGGCCAGGAGATTTCTCTCCGCAACGCTTGCACAAGGCATCAAGCTCTGAAAACAAAAAAAAGCCGAATTTACCAGAAATTAAACCAAATGGAGGGAAATTTCGGGAAAAAAGGGAAGAGGAACGGATGCATTGTATTTAGGCGCAATTCAGTTTATCTTATCCGATTTCCTATCTTCTCTGAAAAAAAAGGAATTTGTACTATTCCGTTACCTTGAGTATCTCGGAAGGCTCGCCGGAAAAGTACGAGTCGCCGGCGTCCTGATCATCGTCAGAGACGTCACTGTCGTTGGCTTTGCCATTGAAGCAGTTGCAGCGAGAGCGTCCACACTTTGTCTGCTTGTCGTTCTCCTCGATGAAGTTCTGAACCATCTTGGCGAGGCAAACAGAGCTCGGCTCGATCTCGCTTCCAGCACCGTTGGTTTGCTCGCCGGCGGCTGTACGGTCTGAGGAGTTTTTCAGCACGTTCGCAAACTGCCGCTCGAGTATCCGCTTGATGCGTGACTTCGCCGGCCACGGCTTGGCTGAGCTGGTGGCATCGGTCTTGACGGGCTTTACTATGCCGGAATCGGCTATCGGTTGGATCTTCATTAGAAAGCCCTTCTGAGGAAACAAGACCCTACGCCTCCATTTTTGTTTGCTCGTGCAGACGTTGAACCAAAGGAAAGAAAGGAACAACTAGCCCGAGCCTTTCCAGAGAAGGAAGAAATGAAGGAAGCAGGAAGAAAGCTCAATCAAGTATCTTCCAGGCCAAAAGGAAGTCAAGAAAGCGTATAAAAATTGTAATGCAGAGATGAACGACAAAAACTCGTCCGAGAAATGAAAAGCTTCGTTCTTTTTGATGGAGAAGACGAGAAAGCAGCGTGAACGAGGCGAGACTCGGTAATCACCAACTCTTAACAGACAAATCCCCTGAAAACGAGAAAAATACGAAAAAAGTACAGAAACTCGCGACGATCGAAAACCTCCGGACTCGTAATTGCAAGCGGAGAGCTTCGAGAAATGAGCGGACGAAGAGGACGAAAATCTGACCGATTTTGAAAGAGCGGTCACTTTTGACGCTGCGAACTGATTAACATTTCCCGGAAGACTCTCTATCCGCACAATCAAGGATCACGAAAAGAGGATGAACCCCTTACTCCTTTATACCTTCCTGAGCATTCAAAACCTGCGACTCCAGAGGGCCATTAATTCTTAGCTCAGTGCCTTAACTCGAAGCTATGAAGCTTCACAAAATAACTCAATCAAAGGAAAAGCAAAGGGGAAAGAGAAAGAAAGAAAAGTGAAAAAGGAAGGACGCTCGCGTCAAAGACGGAAATGGCATCAAAACGCGTGATTCAGTCAGAGTCTCTCTCTCTCATTGGTGAGAGGAATGCACGAGAACGTACGTTACGCCGTTGGCTCCTATCAAGGAAGTGCAGCACCGGCAGATAAGGGAACCACTTGCCGGGGACCCGTTCGTGGAGAGATTTTCCGGCCCTCTGTCTCCGTAAAATACCGTCTTGTTATCGAGTTCCCTTACTCGCCGGAGAATAGCTTCCCGGTGGTTTGCAATAACTCCTTCCGTCGTCTTCTTCCACCTCCTGCGACCTTGAGGGAGGCAGAATCTCCTTATTATAGAGCGAAAAGATGACATGTACTACGAATCCCATATCGGTCTTTATAGAGAAGACACGTATTCCTGCAATTACAAGTGGCGAAAGTGCAAATCTACAGTTTTGCCCTTGAACGCCTTTTTATGGCTCGAGTGTTCTCAATCTTTTTTCCCTGATCTAGTTTTAGCCTTTCTAGTGGGGCCCGTCATGTTCTTTTAAAAAATTGAGGGGGTACTCTTCCGTAAATTGATGCAATCATCGGGGTTGATACTGGAATCGAACGCGCTTTCACGGATATCCATCGAGGGCGGTAGTTAGTACTGTGCGTGGTCGTACCGAGTTGCTTCTAATTTGGTTTGGCTCGACCCTTCCCTAGCTCGTTCGTAGTTCGTTAACTCTACTCATATTAGATCGCATAATTAAGCATATAAACATTATAAACATATACATATATAATGTAATTCTTGATTAAATATTCAACTAAAATTTAAAAGTAAAATCTGCAATAGAAGGCCAAATCCGGATGCACGGTGAATCGAGTAATAGACGTGACCCATTGATCTTTGTGCGAGTTATATCTTTACCTTTAACAAAGCAGTTCGCCTAGCTCATTGGTTTACATTTTGGGTCGAGTGAGGCGAATCTGAACAAAATCTCGAGTTAGGAAGGGGTCTGAGGCTGCCTTAGCGGTGGGACCCGTTTCAACCGTGCGGCACATTTACTGCTAGCGGTTTCGAGTCTTCCGTCCGTACACAAAGGGTGACGTCCACAAGCTTCGGCAGATCGGCCCACTAAGTCCGAATCTAACTGCTACAAAAATATCCTCTGCTTAACTTAGCGTTATTTTCCTTGATGTCGCGAACGAATCAACTAGGCGAAAAGGAAAAAGAAAGTATTTACAATCCACCGCCCCATCTTCAGTCAATTTTCGAAATGGCAGCCTTGAGTGCTAAATTTTGATATGGCAGCATAACTACATTTTTTTTCGCATAATACAGTGCCTTTGCTTGGGATTCAACTTGATTCAGGAATTGGTGGTCTTGCATCACTTCCAATCATACTTAACATCTAATTAACAAGTATACTCAAGAGATGTTAGGGTGTACTCAGGAGATGTAGTCCGGTGAAGCAAGAGTACAATCAGGAGATGTACTCCGGAGAATGAGATAGAGCCTCAGGAGTATACTCCATAGTAGTGGGAGGAGTTTCTGAGGGTGGATGTTTGCTGAACACAATTTGAAGCAGCTGATATTTGTTTAAGGCAGTAATCCAGGGAAGTATTTGGAAAATGTACTAATCAAAAGGTTGCTATATGCTTAGAGGGGTCTTGATGGTCAGATTTGATTTGGTTTTGGGCTCAACCAAAATCAAACTACACCGTTATAAGTCATCAAACTGAACCAAACTGCACAAAGAGCAATATCTTACATGGCTAAGAATCGACTAACAAATCATGAGTCTCCCAATTAGACTTGCATATCCTATGTAGGCTCATGGGTTCATGCAGCATCCGACTCCAAGTTGATCTCAGGCTCACCATGCATCAGTGATTCCCTTTGGTGGCTCTCGCCAACATCATTTGACCACAGGCAGCATTCATCCGCAGCATTCTCTTGCGTTTTGCCTGTTGGGTCTGGAGGCTCGGGTTCTCTCGATACCCATGGTGTGTGTTTGGTTTCGCCTCCCGATTATACCAAGAAATCAAAAAGAAACCAAACCAACCTCAGTTCTAGTTTGGTTACCCATGGTTTGCTTTAACATGCCCTTAATGTCAATTACTACATGCAGCTTCTCTTTGTTGGTTAGTACAAATGTGGAATCTGAGACCACATGTGATTGAAAGAAGTTTAATTTCGATTATGTGTGTAAGTGTGTGTGTGTGTGCGTGTGCATGCATGATCAGGAATGTGTGTGGATTGATTTAGTTCCTAATGGTCCAGTTTCAACACTCAAATTATGAAAGAAAATATATAAGCTGAATCAAACCAGATCACGGGTTTCAATCAGTTTAATTGGTTTAAACACTACCCTTGTGTAGATCGCATGGCTCCTATACTGATCTTGGTGATGGCAGTTTGACTTCACTTAGCTAATCTGACAATACAAGTATGGTTTACATGGTTAGTATGAAAAACAAAAAGAATTTTGAAATAGAGTATTTTCGGCACAAAAAATAGATTTTATTAATTGATAATTTTTTTTTCATGGCGTACCATTGAATTATCAGTTCTAAGCCCGAATAAAGGAGGTTCACGTTAGGTAGTTGGTGACCTAAAACTCTACTAGTTATTTTGGCATTGTGGACCATTAAATAAAATCATGATCTAAGATATGGTTGCAAACATCTGAATCCAAGAGCCAATTAAAACCATGTATATATTTTTTGTTCTTTTTTATTGGAAACCACTTTCAAATGAGGAGAAGTGCCTACCAAATATCCCCGAGATGAGGGTCCTCAGGCAAGCTGTGGGTGGGACAGCTCAAGCACACCAATTGCAGGTCTAAGCCAACCATGGCCCACGGGACTACGCCTTATAATAGACATCTGCAACACAGCGAAAGCTGAATGAGATTGAGACCTCGCTTCAAATGAAGATGGACAAGGAAAACATCAAAAACTCCTTGTAGAAGGTTTGGAAGGAAGATTCATCACTTATTAGTCTATTATTGGCAACAACTGTACTAATTGAAAGGACAGGGAAGATATCACATGAATCTTTAAACTAATGACTTGTACAAAACAAATTGATGGATAGGATGGAACATAAGATGGTATTCCACCAAACTGGTTGTAGAAAAGCACATAATGATCATTCAAATGTACAGAGATTGACCTCTTCAAACGTACAGAAAAGTACATAGTGATCATTTTAAGGGTGGATACCAGAAGAGCGTACCAAACATAGGCCAACTATGAATACTACGTACAACCAGAAATAAGACGGATCAAGGTCAGCAAACAAGATATAGGTGACAAACTTCACAGGTCAGAGGGCAAGAACCTAGATGGACTGCTAAGGCCCCCTATAAAAGAGGTAGGGAGACAATCAAAAGGCTTACATATAATCCCCCAGCTGAAAGAGTGTGTGGTATCTCATACAATCCCCACAATTGAAAGAGTGTGCAGTATCATTGATTGAACCAATGTTGTCAGAATTGATTTTTTAATTGAATTGTTTCTTCAGAATGAGTTGGAGAGTTTGTCAATTGGATCAGCCAAATTGAGTGGGCACCAAATCAACAAATAAAAATTTAAAAATTAAATATGAAAAACTGTTAAACTTTCAAAATCAGGCAAATAATGTGTCCAAACAGTCCGTGTTCTGGATGATTTGGCTGATTCAACCAAAAAGGGGATGGTTGTAGTCACACCTCTGAACCAGCCTGCATTGTATTGAAATCTGACTGTCACTAATTTGTGAAATCAGTTGAACTATTGATACAGGAAGACGTATATTTTTTGGATTAGTGTACAGCTTTCTGTACAGTTCTTTGGTATACCTCCTGACTAGAGTGATGTTACTATCCTTGAATGAAAAAAAATCAGCTGATTCACTCGATTGAAAATTCTTGTTCAAAATATGAACAGACTAAGCACTGCTCAAGTGGCATGAACGAAATACCAAAGCCAGCAGCAGGTAGGACAAAGCAAACGCAAGCACACACACACACATATATATATATATATATATATATATATATATATATATATATATATATATATATATAGAGAGAGAGAGAGAGAGAGAGAGAGAGAGAGAGAGAGAAAGAAAGGAAGGTCTAAAATCAATGAACAAGCTGATGCAGTGTTGATTCTCCAATCAATGACTATTTCACCAAATAGAACATCTAATTGATTCCCCATCATTTCTTTAGTTGGAAACTTCGACTTGTGTTGTAATTAAAACTGAAAAATGTAATTGATCACATCTATCTCAAGCCATTCTTGACAGCTGATTGCCATTAAAAATCAGTTTCAACATATAAATGATACATAGGATGAGTGCCTTAATCACCACTATTTAATTCTTGATCAACACTACTATGTGACTTGGGTATTTGAAGAATCACAAAGGACAAACTTATTACACTAAAAAAATAATGATCGAGTACGGGCAGTGGCATCCAATCACTACATATATTTAATTATTTATTTATATAAATATATGTATACTTCTCTTGGTAACTCGTGTATATGGGGTGAAAAGATACTTAAGTGATTGTAATACCTGTACCGTTCGGGTTGGATTTGGAATCTCCACAGGTAGGACCAATGTTAGAGTGCCTTGATGCTGAGCATCCGGCCCATAGAGGGGCAGTGCTGTTTATTATCTATAACGTTCTCGAGCATCCCTTTGGTTATTGTAAGTACTTTGCTTGTAGGGAAATCTTTGAGCGATTCACGGTTATTTGTTTAGGTTGGAACGAATTTCCTTCGTTATTCTTTGAATTATTCTCTTACCGAAATGGCATTCTTGGGTTGTTTAAACATAAAGCTATTAAAAAGTCTTTTGTGTGTGTAAGGCTTCATCCCTCAACTTAATTATAATCCAAAAAATAAAATTTTCTTTTTTCCTTTTCAAGTTCCGCGTACTCCTTACGTCAACTACCAATTTGCAAATGCGTCTTTTCATGGATCGCGTAAAGGAGAGAATAGGCCATTTGCATCACCATTTTGCCACCAATTAAAAGATTGGATCTTGCTCGCTCACCTCTATCAATGCAATCTTGTTGCTTTTTTTATATGCATATAATTATAAAAGTTATTTAAAAAGATATAAAGGATAATCTTGTTATACTCGTGCACCCCAAACCAAGTTCCATTACAAACACGAATATAGATAAAAAATAGGAGTTGCTAAAGTCTTATTCATGTGGACCTCTTTTTAATTGGACTTTAAAATCGAAGAGGTGAAGATCTATATTAAAAAACAAAAAGTGAAAAATAAGGTACGAGCTTTAATTTATACTTTTGCATTTTCACAAAGTTTACTTTAACATTTTCTTTTTAAACATGTATTATCCATCTCTTACATGGAACAGTACAATTAAAAAGTCTACCATGGAAAAAGGCAGCAGATATGAAGAAAACTCCAACCAGGAGACGCTAAACAGGAAATGCAAAAAAGTACAGTAGAAACGCTAACCTAACCTACGGGGATTTGATTTTCGGTTGATAAAAAACCAATACCCTGTATGACAAGTATGACCTGATGTTATAAGATCCAACATGAAAATGCAACACTAACATGACACGATCCACCCAAACTAAAGGAACTCATGTGAAGTTGACCTGCTTTTGAAACTAGCATGTATATTTGCACTCTCAGAAACACAGTTGTTTTCAATATAACACCATACGTGAACATAACCCCAAATATTTCCATTTCCATGCACAAAGAGTATCTGTTTTGACACGAATGCAAAGTAAATGACACAATATCATGAACATAACCCCAAATGTTTCCATTTACACGCACAAAGAGTATTTGTTATGACACGAATGCAAAATGATACAATATGAGAACAACCCCAAATACGAAACTGTGACCCCTAATAACAAGCGAGTACGTGAATGGTCTGCAGTAACGGTGACTCATGAGTATTGCATGATTTTAAGGACACACAAGGACATGCATTCTCACTTAAATGATTTAGGGCACGTACATTTGCTTTGCCCACAAAAATAGATTCATGAAAAATGTAATTCATGTGAGAATCCATATCCTGCATTAATCAAACATAAAAGACATACAAGAGAATCCATTTCCGCTAGCAGACGCGCTCCCCATCTGGGATTCCTTCATTGTCCAGTCTATCAAACACGGGACAAGTTAGAGGACCGATTATTTTAGGAATATGTAATGACATGTTATATATTTGGTGATATACTAAGGGATGCTCATCATGATAACCTTTGGTTATGGATGGCCATAATGCCTTACTCATAATAGTCATGCAATAAGAAAGGAGGGATGATGCAGACATCAAGTATCAAGATTCTCCAACCACATGGCATATCGCTAGGTCTATGACAAAATAGTTGCCAACACTAGTAGGGAAGCATCCAACTTCATTGGTGCCTCCCAGCCTCAACTAATCAACCACCAACCTTAATTAACACCTACCATTTTGTCAAACGCCAGCTTAATTAGGCATTAATCTCCTTAGCAATCATACTTGGAAGGTGCCTAACTTCATTACTCAGCCTGATGTTTTGATTCTCCATGTTATTTATTTTGCATTATTACAACTTAATATTTGTTTGGTGCAGTAACCTATCTCAAGGGGTTGTCTTGAGCATAAATAAAGTTGCATTAAAAGAAATCAACAACTGGTTTTTGCTCTCACTTTCTCTCATCCGAATTGCATAGTATTCAACAACTCTTATCACTCCAGGGTTACCTTAAGTATGGCAAGTGCACTTCTATCATTTCAGCCGCTCACTAGAGTGTGGTGAGTTACTATCACTGAACTTCTTATCACTTTCATCTTTAGAGTCTTGGGACTACACCGAGTTGTTTACATCATTTTGGTGCTTTCATGGAGATTTTTGGGTGTTCGAAGCAGTCTTGGAGTAACAAATTTCTTTATCGCACAAGGTTATTCTATTACAAACAATTTCTCACAGGTCAGTCTAATACTTATCATCTCTGTTTTCATCCTCCCGCCTACCCTTTTTCTCCGACGTCCTTTTGTATGTCTTCCATTTCCTCTCTCATTCACCCAAAACCCACCCACTCCATGCCTCTAGAACATGTCTAGCCTAGGATGGAATACTCTAGACTGCAAAGGACTAGCTTAGGCACCCCAAGGCTTGACATTCGACCAAGCCATGATCCTTGGCCTCCAATGACAGTAGAAAAATATCCAACAAAAGCAGAAAACCATGGCTGCCCAACTTGTAGAGATATCCCGTACCCTTGAAAGAATGAATAGAGATCCTTTACTTGAGGAAAAACATGAACTTGACCACCAATGGGATCGGCAACCTGCATGGGTTTCTAATCAACCCGATTCAAGGGATGATCAACCCATCATAATCAAAATTCTATCCTTTTCAGGATCTACTTCACCGAATGACTACTTGGATTGGATACAAAAGGTGGACACCATATTTGAGTTCTATCACTATTTCAAAAATAAAAAGTGACAACTTGCAACTTTGAAATTCACAGAGTATGCTTCACTTTGGTGAAAAAACCTTACATAGCACTGACACCAGGACAGGGAGTAACAAGTTAACAATTGGGGATTAATGAAGTAACTTATGAAATGGCAATTCGTGCCGGATTATTACCACCAAGAGTTATATATTCGGTTGCATAACCTTTGGCAAGGCAGTCTTAGTGTAGAATACTACACTAAAGGGTTTGAAACACTAATGCTGAGATGAACAATGCAGGAACTGCGTGAGCAAACTATTGTGCGTTACATAGGGATTGCATGCTAAGATCGCCAATATTGAGGAACTCCAACCCTTCAATGAGTTGGAAGACGTGATTAAGTTGGCCGCAACAATTGAGTGCCAAAGAAAATGCACTAACAAGTCTGCACCTTTGAAGAAGCCCAGCTTGATGCCCAACCCCAATAACCCCTCAAGACTAGCAGATAATAAGCCTAAAATACCTTTAACATTTAGACTTGCCAAACCAATGGAGGTAGGCCATTCCTATTCTAGGAGCAGAGACATCAAGTGCTTAAGATGATGACATGTCGTTCCCAATATTCAAACAAAAAGATAATGATCCTAAAAAAAGAATCACATGAGGTCAGTAGTGAGGATGAATTTGACCATGAAGAGGAGACAACTAGTACCCATGATGATATGGTGTGTGTAGATGACAACTCACTCCTAGTGGTACGCTGAGCACTAAGCTCCCTAGACCAAGACCATCTGGAGTAGCAAGAAAACATCTTTCATTTAAGGTGCACAATTCATGGCAAGGTATGTTGGGTAATCATTTACGGGAAAAGCTCCACCAATATGACTTCGACAAAAATGGTGGAAAAACTAAACCAGAACACCACCCCACATCAAAGGACGTATTATCTTCAATGGTTAACTAACGATGGCCCCCTCTAGGAGAACATTACCCCAAACATTGTGTAATGTCCTACCCATGGATGTTGCCCACCCTCTCCTTGGATGATCATGGTAGTATGATAAACATTTCATATATGACAGTAGGTTGAACACATACTCAGTCACTGAAAAGGGAATGAACATCACACTTGTTCCCCTCACTCCGGGTAGTATAAATCCACAACCTTTACTACCTAAGGAAAACTTGCACATCTCAAGAGGCAAAATAGAGGTCGCAATCTATCAAGCCTAGTCTGTGTACATCCTATACACCAAGGAAGAGTGTAAGGATGAGTCGATTGTACTCCCATGAGTTGTGTCCCAACTGTTGAACGAATTCAAGGTTGTTTTCCTCGACAACATTCTTGCAGGATTACCACCCGTGAGAGGTTTTGAGTATGGTATTGACTTAATTCTAGGGGTCGTGATCCTCAATCGGTTGACATATTGAAGCAGTCTGAAAGAAACCAATGAATTATAAAGGCAGGTAAAAGAAATACTGGATAAAGGATTCATTCATGAGTCTGTTAGTCCCTATGCAATACTAGGTCTCCAAGTCCCCAAGAAGGATGGGACACTTCATATGTGTATGGACAACCGGGTTGTCAACAAAATCATAATCAAGTATCGACATCCCATCCCTCGACTGTACGACATGCTAGACGAACTAAATGGTGCTACCATCTTCTCCAAAGTTGATTTGAAATGCGGGTATCACTAGATCCAAATGCGTGAAGGGGATGAGTGAAAAATTGTCTTGAAAACCTAGTATGGGTTGCACGAGTGGTTGGTCATGCCATTTGGCCTCACTAACATACCTAACATGTTCATGAGACTCATGAACTACATTCTATGGGACTTTATAGGAAAATTTGTTGTCATGGACTTCAATGACATTTTGGTTTATAACATGAATGTTGACGTCTATCCCACCTTCGGGTTGTATTTCAAATACTTCGACTGTAGCAACTGTTTGGGAACCAAAAAAAATGTTACTTCTACTAGCCTTGAGTCAGTTTCCTAGGATACATTGTATCCACACAAGGGGTAGAGGTTGACCCTGAAAAGATCAAGGGCATTCAAGGCTAGCCGGTTCACAAAAAGATTGGTGATATTTGCGGTTTTCAAGGACTCACTTCATTCTACCACAAGTTCTTTAAGAATGTCAGTAATGTTGTGGCGCCACTCACATATCTACTAAAAAAAGATCAAGAGTTTCGCTAGACCCCTGCCACCCAATATAACTTTGAAGAGATGAAAAGACTAATGTGCTCAGCCCCAATACTTATTCTACCGACTTGGCCAAACTTTTGAACTAGAGTGTGATGCATTGGGTACAAGGATTGGTGCTATCCTCCTTCAAGAAGGTCGTCCTATAGCATACTTCAATAAGAAACTCAAATGAGCAAGCCTAAATTACTCCACCTACAACAAAAAGTTCTACACGCTAATCCGAGCTCTATAGATATGGCAATACTACCTCCTCCTTAAGGAGTTCGTCATCTACACTGACCATGAATCTTTAAGATTTTTGTAGGGATAGGCCAAGCTCAACAAGTGTCATGCCAAGTGGGTGGAGTACTTGGAGGTTTTCCCTTATGCCATCTGATATAAGAAGGGCAAGACTAATGTGGTGGCCGATGCACTATCCCGGTGACATACTCTCCTCATCGAACTAGAAACTCGGTGATGGTTATCACATTGAACACATTTTTTCTCACTGGAACACATGTTATATCCAAACACAATTTTCCTCATTTCTTAAACAATTCGGACTCCACCTTGGGCTATCACATTGATGATGGTTTCTTATTTCAATACGAAAAATTGTGTTCCAAGCAGCTCCATGTGGGAACTACTAGTGAGAGATGCTCATGCTGGAGGAATAGCCACCCACCTTGGAGAACAAAAGATCTTAGATGCCTTGAAAGAACACTTTTACTGGTTGGGCATGCAAAGGATTATATATGGAGTAGTTAGCCGCTACTCCAACCACAAGCGAGCTAAGAGCTAAGAGGCGGCACAACAAGGCTCTTACCTTCCCCTTCTAATTCCCAATGGTTCATGGGAGGATGTTTGCAAGGATTTTGTTCTTGCTTGCCATGTATTGCCCGAGGCACTTCATTTTCATAATTGTTGATCGTTTCTAAAAGATGGCCCACCTCATCCTATGTAGAAAAAGATGGTGCAGTTGCTCACATCGCCAATGTCTTCTTCAAAGAGATTGTATGACTCCATGAGGTTTCCAAGTCCATCATATCCGATTAAGATACCAAATTCTTAAGACATTTCTAGCGCACCTTGTGTAAGTGAATCGACAACAAGCTTCTTTTCAGCATCACTTGTTATCCCCAAATGGACACACAAACTAAAGTTGTCAACCATACTCTAGGGGCTCTTCTCCGTCCTGTCATACCATATAACCCCAAAAAGTGAGAGGATTGTCTTGCTTGGGTTGAATTCGCCTATAATTGGGTTGTACACCATACCACTGGGACTACTCCTTTCAAGATCATCTACCACTTACACCATTAGATCTGACCACGCTATCGATGTCCACTTCTACCAATTGAGTGGGTGAAAAGATTGTCATGAACTTCCAACAATTGCATGAGCAGGTATGGTAATATATTGAACAATGCTCACACTCCTATGACTATGTTGTCAACCACAAGAAGAAGACCAAGTATGGGTACACTTGAGCAAGGAGCACTTTTCACACCTATACACTTCCAAACTCTCACCCAGTACTACGGGACCCTTTAAAGTCTTGACCCAAATCAATGACAATACCTATCAACTGGATCTACCTGAGTGTTACAATATATCCCTCTTTCTATGTGTGGGGATGTAAGCGACATATTGAACAACTCTCACACTCCTATGCCCGTGTTGCCAACCACAAGAAGAAGACAAAGTATGGGTAAACTTGAGCAAGGAGCACTTCCAAACTCTCACCCAGTATTGCGGGACCCTTTAAAGTCCTGACCCAAATCAATAATGATGCCTAACAACTGGATTTACCTGAGTGTTACAATATATCCCTCTTTCTATGTGTGGAACGTAAGTTCTTACTTAGAGGACCTCAACAATACCGGTTTAGAAGCGAATCTTCTATTACCCCGAGGTGATGATGCACACATCAAATACCATGATCTTCCAATCACATGGAGGATCACTAGGTCCATGACAAAACAATTGCCAATACTAGTAGGGTTAACCCAAGAGAGCTTGAGGACCCATCAATTTAAAACATCCAAGTCATCTAGAAACTTCAGTTGGTGCCTCCGAGCTCCAACTGATCAACCACCAACCTTAATTAACACCTGCCATTTTATCAATTGTTGGCTTAATTAGGCATTAATGTCCTCTTTTATTATTATTACTACTTAATATCTGTTTGGTGCTATAACCTCGCTCAAGGAATTGTCTTGAGCATAAATAGGGCTCCACTGAAAGAAATCAACAACCAATTTTTGCACTCATTTTCTCTCATCCGAACGTAAGTTCTACTTAATATCTGTTTGGTGCTTATGTGAAATGTGTTTTCTTGAGTGTGGTGAGTGTACTCCTATCATTCTAAATGCTCAATAGAGTGTGGTGAGTTATTATCACTGAGTATCTTATCACTTTCATCTTAAGAGTCTTATGACTGCACCAAGTTGCTTGAATCAAGGGCACTCTTTCTTATTGCATTTACAAATAAAACACATTTCACATAAATAAGATGGTTTTCATTTCTAAAATAAATTGAATAAGGAAGGAGTCATTTCTCTTAGTTGAAATGCATATCAGAGGAAGGAAACGATAACAAGGTTAAAATACCAAAGAGAGTTACAAAAAATACACAGGTCTAGAGCTCTCTATTTGTTACATTGTGAAACCTCCTCAAAGAAGGCGTCTCAAGTGATCCAAAGCCCAATAGTATATGCTCCGCTATAACAAAAAAGTCTATAGTGGTATTAGAATATAGCAGATTGTAATAGGTTTTACCAAGTGCCCAAATTTCCAACAAGATCGACAATTGCAGGCTCCATCAAGGTATGCTATTGATATATTCATAATATATAGAAAGGAGAAAACAATAATCAGATCAAACAACAATATGATAAAACCTTTGTTTCTCTAAATTTTTTTCTTGTTTTGGTTATATTTGTTATGCAAATTTTCACAAAAAAGAGATTCTAGTCTAGGAAAAATCAAATTGAACAAAGATTTGATCAAATTTTCTCTTCTTTACTTTTTGACAGTGGATCAACTACATTGATTTGAATAGAAAGGCCTTGTAAGAAGGAAGGCTGAAATGTTCAATCAAATCTTATATTTATCTAATCCATCTTTCCTTTTGATTTTCCCTTTTTTTTACAAAACAAAAAATGAAAAGATTATTACCATTACCGTCTGTTATCTATAATCGCCAATTGATCACATACCCATATAAAACTTCCCCAAAAAAGGAGGGAGGAATTAAAGTTTATCAAGTAGAATACATCTCTACTTTCACCCACACATACACGAGGTTTCTATCTTCACCCATCTTCATCATTAAAGAGAAACATCAAGTTCAACTAAAAGGAGAATAAATACATAGATAAACAAATATAAATAGCAGTTCTTATTTGTTCTCCAGCGTATTCTTGTCATCCCTTTGTTTCACTAATTGCTTATAAAGATAGTAAAGGAACAAGGGGTCGATAAACACAACAAAGGAAGGGGAACACAATTCCTCCTCTTTCTATCGGTGATAGGAAAGGGAGGAAGGGGGTATCCAAACTCAAACACCTATGGTATCACAATAACATAGCAAATCTATTGTTTTTTAACAACATTATTCTGGTGAGATTTGAAGTAGGCGATCAATCTATTGATCTCCAACGGCCGCCATAGATAGCCAACTTCCTCTCCACTCACTCACCCTCTCCCATTCCAAGATAAGAATCTGTTGGTGTCGAGCTCTAATAGGTGGCACGGTTCTTAAGTAGTTGGCACTTGAGAGATCAAATTTAACACCCTAAAAAGAAGGTTAGGATAGTGCTATTCTGCAAAGTGTTATAAACACTAACCTTTAGGCTTATTTGTCGCCATTGATATCAAATAGCTGAATGCAATGGACCATAGTAAACATCTTAAGGATACAACGAAGACCCTCGATTCATCTTGTACAAACACAATCGAGTCGTAGACAAATCAGCATAGAAAAGATGATGATGTTCAAACCCAATTAGCCCCATAATTGGACTTTCAATCTCTCTTAGAACCTAAGCTGGAAAGGACTCACATAATGAGAGAAAAGTTGGATGAATCTTGTTTACAATACCACTATATAAACATGGTGAAGATGTAACTCATGATATGTTACTAATGAGCATAATTATCACTCAAGAAGGTAGCTCTTAATGCCATAACATGAACGCTAAATGCTTAAGAGTTAAATCCATTTCATGTGCTACTAATGAGCACATTATCACTAAGTAAATGGTTCTTTTTGCCAAAATATGTTTGAAAAATTATCAAGAGTTATGTGATACTAATGATCATAATTGTCACTTAAGAAAGTGACTCTTAATGCCACAACATGGATCATGTAGAAAAGATTAAGAGTTATAGCCACTATATTTGCTACCAATAAATACAATTATAATTTAAAAATGTGTTTATTAATGCCACAAACATGGCTGAAAATGCTAATGAGTTTAGCCGTTACATGTACTACTAATAAGAACAATTATTACTTAAGTAAGTCCACAACATGGTTGCACCCATAACTTTCACCAAATATATATTTTGGTATTTTGAAAATACACCCAACAAAATCTTGGTTTGTGAGAAGCAGAAAGAGGTTTCTAACCCCTTCTACCCACACTCTTTTCGTAGTATTGGTACAACCATGGATTAATATACTTTTACCATATTGCCCATGTTAACCTTCAAAAATCATAGTTCTACCCTTAGAACAATTTACATTAAGACTCTAAAACTTTATGATTTTTGGAAAGGTGTCTGAATGATTAATTTTTACAAATCTATATTCTGTTATTTCTAGAGTAATCAAATTTTCTTTTGAAATTGTAGAACGATGCTTATTAGTAAAATTATAGTTCCGCCTAGTAATTTTTTTGGAAATTATGTAGTAGGTTAAATTTAATTTTAACGTTGAAATGTGCTCTAAGTCAAGAGATATTTACTATAATCTCAAAAGTTTAGAATGGGTGATTGGAAGTCTGAAAATACACCGGTTACAAAAGGGGTCAAGCATAGTAATGCTGACTGTCGAGGTGATAGATAAGGAAAATTAAATGTTTCTTATACTCAATCTGTTGATAGTCTGATGTATGTTATGTTGTGTACGAGACTTGATATTAGCTTTGTTCGCATCATGAATAGAATCAAAGTAATCATTGTTGGCAATATTGAGTTACCGTAAAGAGAATCTTGAGATATCTAAAAGAAACAAGAGATTTGTAATTATGCTATTATGCAGATGAATTAAAAATAGCTAGATACTTAGATGTTGACTGTATTGAGAGTAAAGATGACAACAAATCAATCTCTGATTAAGTTTTCTTATTTGGAGGTATTGTTGTTTTTTGGTCATGAAAGAAACATGGTTGTGTAGCATTGTAGATGCAAGAGGCGTATATTACTTATAATATGTTTGCAATAAGTGTCGTTTGAATAAGTTGCTTCATTCGTAACAATTGTCATTTATTGTGACAATTGTGTAACCATAACTCTTATAAAGAGGGGTGCTCATAGCTCAAGGAGCAATATTAGAAGATTTATTTACTAAACATGGTATCAATATCAGGTTAAGGCATGTTTATAGATTCCATCTATTTGGAAACATAGAGATAATGCAGGAAAAGCATATTTGTTACAAAAACTACATAATAAGGATAACTCATGGGTGTTGTACTTTAGTACAATTGGAAGTGGTATAATTAGAAAGCGACTAAATAGTGGGAGGAAACCATTGTATCAGGATTCAACTCTTGTGGTTAAGTGGAAGAAGATAACCTCGGGTCATGGATGGCTGAAAAACCTTATTCATAACAATCATGGAGGGCTCCATTTCTTATTGCACTTACAAATAAAACCTATTGCACATAAATAAGACAATTTTTGTTTCTAAAATAAATTGAATAGCAAAGGAGCAATTTCTCCTTCCTGAAATGCACATCCGAGGAAGGAAAAGATAAAAAGGATAAAATATCAAAGAGAGTTACAGAAAATAAACACAAAAATTTATACATCTCTCTTTGAACTTTTTATGCTACCGTGTAAAACCTCCTCCAAGAAGGTGTACCAAGTGATCCAAATTCCACCGGCTGCAACAAAGAAATCTACACATCAGCTGGTGCAAATACCTAAAACACAACTGAAGCCTTGTCCACACGAACTGGTGTCAGCTACACGAATTTAAGAGGCCAGATTTTGTTTTATTATTCTTTTTCGATGCAAACAAAAGCGACTGTTTTCCTTTCTAATGCGTGGTTTCTATGTCGTGAGTAGGCGCTTTGCTTTTGAACCACGGTATCCAAATATGACAAAATATTATTTAATAAGAAGAATGTAATGCTGCCAAAGTGGAGGACCATTAATTAATTAATGCACACATAGCATCCCAATTCGATCCTTATTGCATTTGACGGTTTTTATTTCTTTATAAATTCGAACAAGAAAGGTCTACATCTTTAATACTTGAGAGAGAGAGAGAGAAAGCATCTAGTAGCAGAGTACTGGCACTGTTAGGTGATCTAACAAAGTAATGTCTATGATGCACTTAGAAGGTTGGCTCACCTCGCAGGGCACTCTAACTCACAAGATGCAGGTCCTGATCTCGATTCCCAGGGCATGCATAGATGGCTTCAGCCTCCCCGTTGTAACCAACAGAAAGAGCTGGATATGATACAAAAGACGGACAATGTTATATGTGACACTAATATAGCGTAATATAAAATTAAATATTACGACCAAAGGGAACGGCTAATTGATCGTAGTGTGTCTTATCCTTGCACAGTCCAAGTCACGATAATCCTTTATCTAGGGTTAAGACTGGTTATTCTGAAAATACTCATCGTATTTCCTCGTCATCGAATTGCCACACTAAGTGGGGTTGGCCACATGGTCACCGCTACAATAATCCAAATGCTCAAACCACACACGTGTTTGTTGCAATGGCCACCGCTACAATAATATGTAAAATATCTAATTTTCTCAAAATAAAATCACATGAAATTCATTTTCTCAGGCCCCTCATGTCATGTATTTGGCTTTTCATATATTTTATGGTAGTTAAATATTGGAATGTTTTGAATTTGAGTCCATCTTTAGCTTCAAACTGATCAAACATGTCTAATATTTGAAAACAGGATCTCAAATTGTATGCCTTTCTACTTCATTTTCAAACCACATTTATAAGGTGTCATAAATGTATTCAATAGCAACCTAGACTTGAGGCCCACGCTGTAAAACCGTGTGTTGACTCATGTCAATTCTTTTCATGAAGTTTGTAGTACCATTAAAGAGCACTCAATGTCAAGAAAGTTTGAATGGGTCTGACCCAAGGCAATACCTAATAAATTATCGGGCACAGTTTCTTTCTCTTTTTCTTTTCCTTTTTCTTTATAATGGAGAGGTCGAACCCAGATGAGCATGGCCCTGGTATTGAATTCATGACCTTCAACATGTGAGTCAATTCCCTAGCCAGGAGAGGCTTGCTCATTGTGCCCCGCAACGTTTATTTTCATAATAGGGACAGCACGTGAATGGGTTGGATCCTCTGATGAGACCGATCTGTAATTAGACTTGATGCCGCCACGATCCAGTTCAATATCCAACTAGCTGGAACCAAACCTGACAAGCTGCAACTTCACGAGAAGATAAGCTCTTCATCGATTTCTTTTCACTTTCTTGGTATCTGAAAACTTGAATGCTTTATATGCCACATGGTATATAATATGATAAGAACGTATGTTTATGCTTAAATCTATGCTTTATATGCCACATGGTATATAATATATAATAATTTACCTATATTTCACAATTCATAATACCATGGATGTGACCTGTATCTTATAATATAATTATGTAAACCCCAAAGCCTTAATATTATCGCGTCATATGAGCAATTAAAAGCTCCACGAATCACAGGATAGAAAACAATTTTATACTGAGAAAGCCCCATTGATATAGACTTGATGAAGATACTAAACTTGATCTTAGCCGAAAAGTTAAGAATGAGTAGTGCTTCGCTCGCTTCAATTCTCTCTCATCAAATTGAGAGCTAAAATCTATGTATAAATGCAGGATTTGTCATGAGAACAACTTGAGCCAAGTATTTGTGAAATCAAGCTTCGTTATCACGCATGTTGAGATCAAACAAGTCTGAACCGAGTTCGAGTTATCGGCAAGCCGATCTCCAGTAGTTAACGAGCAACTTGGGTTACATGCACACTTAGTTCGTGCTAGCCAAACTACTGACGTAAGGATGTAGCCAATCAAATCTATAACAGCATTAATTAAAATTGAGGTGAAAAAAAAAACAACTTTAACAAAGGGAGGGAACAATGAAAAAGGAAAAGGATGTGTAAGACTGATCGTGTAAAAAGTTCTGATTGTCAATTCAAAGTGGGGACGTTCCGTGTCAATTGTGAGGGCAAAAGCCTAATTAAATCTTATTTCATGGAAAGATCATATGATTTTCTCTCGTAAAAACCCTAGAAAACAGGCTAATGTTTCCAAATCTTGCTTGGGTTCGTGATTAATGAGCTTACCTAATCACCATCCAAACAACTTGTGTCGCAATATGTATACACGAAAGACTTGTGGCCCTCCTTCCATAAGCCAAACTGAACCAACTTGAGAGAGAGAGAGAGAGAGAGAGAGAGAGAGAGAGAGAGAGAGAGAGAGAGAGAGAGAGAGAGAGAGTTTTGGGTGGTGTGAGGGAGGTTGAAAGTCAAACTTTCGTCAAAAAAATTTATTTCCTACGCAAAAGATGTAAACACTGATTTAACTGGATCAAATTGGAAGAGGAATTCGAAAATAATATCTGTTTCACTTGAGTGTCCTCTAGCCAGATAGGGAGTTGGAGTCCAATTCATAAAGAAAAATTCGACTCTGAATAGAAACAGAATTGATATCGGACCCAAAAATCCAGTTTCAAATGAGGCCATTTAAACCGATATTCAAATTCTCATAGATATAAAAACTCATCGTGTTGACATTATACATACATCTAGTTCAAGGTGTCGCTTGAATTTCTTATGGACACAAATCGTGACATGACTCGAAAAGCTTGTGATGCAACCTGAATCAAACACATGGTCGCCGAGGGTATGGGTAGTAGTAGGCCCATGATTTTTTCCGGGTGAGCCACACTTGTATTTCGGGTGGGGCACACTTATATTTCATGTCCACAAACAACTTGTATTTCCCTATTTACAGCAACCGATTCAGGAATTTCTTGTATTTTAGATGAGACCCATGCCTCACCTTGCCTTAAAGTGAGTCCACCACTGGGCTATGTGTGAAGTCATAAGGTTGTGAGATGCAAAATCTTCTTCCGGTCTTATCCGTGGAATAGGCATCTTTCGTCGAACCATGTAAATCTTATATTCTTGACTTTGTTTTCTCAACCTTTTCATTACAATTTTGCGGAAGAAATATACTTTTAAGGGAAAACTCTCAGTGGGTTTGTGGTCAAACCTCATCCTAGTCGCGAACTGGATTTGGATATGGATTCATGCATCAGACTCAGATACTGGAAGTGCACACTATTCGTATTCAATATGGATTTTACTATAGAATTAAATCCGTACGATTACCGAACCACAACAATAACGCTAGATGCTTCTTCATTACCGAGTCTGATTAATTGGTTTGGCACTTTGATATTTTAGATCCAATGGCAGCTTAGGTTTTTGGAGGCACTTGTGAGCAATAATTTCTTCTCATATCAAAAGTAGGACCACAACTTCAATCATTTATTGCAATTCGTTGAAGTCTTTATGACACTTAATTAAGAAAAGGGAAAATGATAAATCCGGTTGCTTTGGTCTTCTCATCTCATACAAAGGTAGAAATGCACGTCACCAGTGGTTTGAAAAGATGCTTATTTGTTTATGTTATCTATTAAGATGTGAAAATAAATTATGAAAATCTATTGTTAAATTAATTAAAAGTAATTAAGCGTAACAAAAATAAAGTCGGATATAGTTTGCTTGATCAATTCCATGTCTCGTCGTTTCCAACCACTGTATATGTGTGCGTGGAGAGGATTGGTCTTTGCGTTAGATTGAATGGTAAGCACTCGCAAGAGTGTGTCATCATAGACTGAAAAGCAAATCTGACTTTTAAAAAAAATTCTGTTGATCATTATCCTTGCTATTTCCTATTAACACACACATACATAATATATATATATATATAAGACAATGCAAACTCTTATCTATAGAAAATTCAATGAAAAAGGATGAATAACTCAGATTGGAAAAGTAAAAAGTTACTTTTTGCTTTTTTATGACACTATCAAAATTAAGTACACATACTAAAAAAACGAAAAATAATTTTACCCTTTCTAATCGTAATTTTTCATCACTTTTGATCGAATGATGAGGAGCAGTTGGTGTCTGTTTGCATACAAACCGGTTTACGCACATGATATACCAGCTTCACTATGTATGCACATATTTTTCTATACGTAAATGGTGGTTGTGAAAAGATGAACCAGACAAGAGGTGAACCAAGTTTGACAAGCTAAACAAGGTTTACTCATCAAGTTTAAAACATATACAGCTAGCTTTTCACATATAACTTTCAGTATCCTAATTAGAAGCCAATCTAAAATTTTAGTTCCCGTAAAACCTTTCTATAAATTTTAAATATTGGTCACCGAATTGCATCATGCGCACCACCCAATTAGCGAGGCCAACTTGGTTTTCTAGCACACATGTACGCACGTATCTATATGCTTAACAAGATGAGCTTATACGTGCTAAACCAAACTTAAACATGTATTGATCATGTTCAGCTCGTATATCGTAACAAGCCAGCTCGTTTTGTTCCAGCCAGATCACAAACAAGCACATCATAAGTCAAACTGAGTTTGCAAGCGGTTCAGTTAATTTACCAAACATAAAATAAGCAGTAGAATCACATAAGAAGTATTTCAGATAGATGATTGTTGACCTGTGTAATAGGCCAGGGTGTGTGCAAGTATACAAAAGGAGTCCCTTGAAGAAAGGCAATTAGTGACTTTATTTGAGGGTTCCTCTGCATTCATCTAAAAGAAAGAGAGCATTACATGCTACCATATAACACTATTCTTGCCAACTTCATCAATCGTATCTTTAGTTAAGTCATAGTCGCACTAATTAAGGATTCATTATCCATTTGCACAATGTAGTGAAATCATGGTATTCTTAAATATAAAACTTTGACTAGAGCTGGTAAGCGAGCAGAACTAACGGAACAACCTGCCATTGGCGAGCAGTTCATTATCATCCTTTCAGGACTCGGAGAGAGAGAGAGAGAGAGAGAGAGAGAGAGAGAGAGAGAGAGAGAGAGAGAGAGAGAGAGAGAGAGTCATCTTCATCTCGTATGGTTTGACGAAGCAAACATGAATGAGCTAGAGATGGGACAAACTGAGCCAAACTAAGAGCAGCTTGGTTCGTTTACCATCCCTTGTTATCTCTCCTAATTCTACGTTTTTGGCTGCTCTGCTCAGCTCCATCTTGGTAACAAAAGAAAAAGAAAAAAAATAACTTTGTTAAACTTACTTGTGTATTACTGCGTGCAGTTCTTGTTTCAGCAGAGTTAGATGCATTACATATACATAACAAGGAGAGCGAGCGAGCGAGATTATAGACTGCCAGAACACCTGACCAGTTGGGATGCAAAAGAATAATCCCTGACCTTTATATTACAGTAAACACACTCTTGCCTTTTAGAACTTAAAGGTCTTGTTCAGTGGATCCCTCCTCCCATTAAAAAATGGCTACTTGTTACACCCACAATGTGCCGCATCTCTTTTGGATTTTGGTCTTCATTTATATACTCACCAACTTGTGAAAAAAATAATATACTTTACTGTAGGTAGATAAATAAACACATTAACATGTTTCACGTTTCTATACCGCATGTGCATCCAATTATTCATCTCCCAAGCGAATAATATCTAATTATTCATCTCTTTTGGATTTTCAATCATTACCCTTTTATGCTACACACAACACACACCCAAAGAAAAATGGTCCTTATTTGATATGCTCTTTTAGCGTCCTGATACTTGAACTTGCCTTGTTTGGTGTTCTGTTGTAGCTAATTAGATTGTAGTTGGATCGGTTTCAGATTGTAAGTACAGAGCTAATCTCAATCTGATTGATAACGTAAACTTAAACTGTTATACCATGGGACGATGCTCGGGTCTGATGACCGACCTGAACGAAGCTGGTCATTAGGCACGGCCTCTTCTGAGGCACATGAGATAAACTCTCTTCTGCACCATCCAAATAAACATTTTTCTCGAGACGGAATTGTGTGAGCATTAAGGGCATCATAATATAAGGTTTCACCCAAACCCAGTCCATATACCAAACGGTTAGTTCAACAATATAAGGTGGGAAATTTCATAATAAAACTACTGTTTCATATACCGGTTTAAGACTTTGGGACAAATTCTTCACTCAATGCCCTTCACTAATACAAAAAAAGACCTCTCCTATAACGACGTTTACTTTTCTTAATGTGGCACCGAAATAGACTTGCTAATTTGGCACTTAAGCCACTTCACCTATCACGTTAGATGTAATTAATATTTAAAAGTATTAGAGTATATATATTAACTAATAAGTAGTAATTAGTATTATATTATCTAAATAATATTAATTCACAAATATATATTTGATTATTATTGCTTAATATTATACTAATAATTTAATATAAATGATATAATTAATGGATATTTATTGTGACATTGTTGTCATTGAAATGGGCCACATTGAAATGACACTGTGATCCCACTGTTTGATGAAGTACGGGGTGTGTTAGAGAGTGTTGTTGATCTATGTCCTCGAGAGGATCAAGCATGTTGGTGTCCCTGGGAATCTAATTGAGTTTATCTTAGTAAAGATTGGTCACGATCACTTTTTATAGCTTTGCCAAAGCTTTCTCGAGATAGGGCTGAGATTAAAGTTCAATTCAGGTTAAAATCTCAAAAATAGACAGAGTTTGGGTCGGGTTGGTCGCAAAGTGCTTGATACGATCATAATATTCTAGCCGTATCCCTAAATACAACTCCAATTGATATGATTTTTAGTGTGTTAGAAATTAGACATACAGAGCTGTCCAGGGACCAAACATCCTATAAGAATTAAACTTTTAGTGATGCTTCTAATCTTATTGGATTTCAATCCACAACCTCTTTATAGGCTTCCTAGTAGGATCAACTTGTCTTCATTATAACTCCCGCGGCGAACTCTGATTCGCATGGTTCTTGATTTCACGGAAAGGAGACAGGGAGACCTGATAAAAAAATAGGCAAGGTTAGAAAAAGTTGAGCTATCTCCATTCCTAGAGAAGGCATGCTTGTAATAGGGTCTAATTATTTTCATCATATCTTAACCGTCCAAGCTCGGATTTGACTGATTCTTGTTATGTTGGAAGGTAGAACAAGCTTTTCAGACTTTCAAAAATTGAGAAAATTTTATGCAACCAAATGGAGACAGACCAAACTCACAAACTAGACCCAATGGAGGACAAAAAAGAGAAATTTTATTGAATGAAAACAAATACTACAACTAACATTAAGGTTTTCAAGTAAGAAATAAAAGCGACAAGGAAAGGAAATAAACAAGCTGAAATGTGATCGATTATCCTCAAGGTGGGGCAACCACCCTCTTATAGTTGACGGTGGGCTGGCACTAGATCCATCTCCATTCCATTGTAACTCTTAGGAGGAGCTCCTCATATCTCTTTTCAATTCGTGGCAGTACCATATTGCTCCATACAACCTTTAGCTAAGATATCAGTATTGAGTGGAGATAGACCCCATGCCATTTACTTGTTGGATGGTCATTGATAGATATGAGTGACACTCAAGACCATCATATGATATAGTTGCTCTCGAGCAAGTGGGCATGGTAACCTGCCACATAATGGTCTGATGCAGTTACTTCCGGGTTAGTTTGGCCTCGATATATAACCAAATCTTTATGGAAGGTGGTCACTCTATCTGCCAATGATTCAAGGTAGTAGGATGAACCATTTTGTGAAATGGTTGAGCATTGAAGAGGTTGGTATAGACAACAACTATAAAGGTGGCTGCTCATATGGTAGCTTACGGTGCTACAATTTGCCATTTGATCGGTTTAGAGCCATCAAGATTGCTTATACTGGTAATAATGGTGGGCTAATCCATCGGTTGCAGGTCACCGTTAACATGCATAAGTGAGCTGATGGAGGACTATTGACCATCATCCACTTTCAAATAAGAATCAGTCATTTTGTTTGTGGCCGATCGAGAGTCACACTTGATGACTAGTTCATCACTAGTTGTCAATAGAGGATTGGTAACTTCATCAGCTTTTGAAAGATTATCATGAGCCAATTGAAAATCATCGACAAAGTCAACCACATCTAATTCTTCATTTGTTTATTGATTCAACATCTTTAGACTATTCTCTATCATTAGCTGCTGGGCAACTCGATTAAAACAAAGCACTAGTCAAGTCAACAACTTCATTGGCAGTTCTATTTTAAATGGATCATTATTTGTCAAATTGTCCTTGTATGTCTTCCATTTATGTGTATGGGCATCCATTAATAATCTTAACAAAACACTAGACATACCAAAAAAGTGGTCTCCAAATGAGCACTTTGCAATGACACAAAAATCTCATTGTTTGATGAAGAAAGGGGTAAGTTAGAGGGTATTGTCTTCCATCCTTGAGAGTATCATGCATGCTGGGATTCTTGGTTTGATGAAGAAAGGGGTAAGTTAGAGGGTATTGTCTTCCATCCTTGGGAGTATCATGCATGCTGGGATTCCTGGAAATCAGATTGAGCATATCCCACCATACATTAGTTTCGGTCGGGGCCATAAAGGATTTCTAGAACTCTTCGCGAGCTTTCTCAAGTTACTGCCGAGGTTTGGGTCCGAGTCTGGTTAAAACCTTCAAAAAAGACCTAGTTTGAGTCACCTTAGAGCAGAAATAAGATCGGCTGCAAATTGCTTGATGAACATAGTATTTTGGTCATATCTTTCTTGATGCAATTCTAATTGATGTGATTTTTAGTACATTATAAAGTAAACATATTGGGCTACACATGGACCAAATATAGGCAGATCAATATAAGAATTTGACTTTTAGTGATATTTCCAATCTAATTGGAAATCGTTCAAAAGTCTATTCACAAATCATTCAATAGGGTTGGCTTATCTCTAGTATAACTTGCTCTTTCAAACTCCGATGCACATGATTCTTGATTCCACGGAAAGGCGATGGAGAGGGTTTTCCAAAAGATAAAGAGTAGCCAGCTCAAATTAGAAATAGTTGAGTTATGGTCATTCTTCGAAAAGGTGTGCTCGATGAATGAAAAGCGTCAGATGCTTGTGACGGTCTAATTGTTTTCATCGTATCTCAACCATTCAAGTTTGGATTTTAGTGGTTTTTGTTTTGTTGAAAAGTAGAACAAGCTTTCAAAATATTCAAGAATCGAGAAAATTCTCATAATGGATTTCTCACAAATTTTATAAGTCAAGACAGATATCTTGCAAACTAATGACTGTGAGTTTGATTATGCAACCAAATATAGAAAGATCAAACTCACAAAGAGAACACAATGGAGAATGAAAAAGAATATTGATTAAAACCAGATACTACAACTATTATTAAAGATCACAACTAAGAAAGGAAAGAGACAAAGAAAGGAAATAAGGACTGATGTTGATCAAGGTGGGCAACCACCCTTCTTATAGTTGATTGTGGGCTGGTCTCACATCCTTCTTCACTCCTTTGTAACTCGTAGGACAATTGCAACATCAACTACTACATGAAACTAGGTACGTATGTCTTGTAAGTCAAGAGCCCTGTGAGGCACATGTGGGAGTGAAGGGGGTGCTCAAGGGTATATTTGAGAACAACCCTAGGTTCGGGTGACCCAAACGTGAGGTTGGGCTGCTTTTGAGGGGTAAAAACACGGTTGAGAGGCGTACTTTCTGCGTCTTTCTCCATATATGATGACATCTGTATTTGAAATAGCGGTGGGATCTCGCCCAAGAGGCATGGGCGGTTTGGTACCCCCCAAACTTGGGTTTGTAACCGGTAAAAATATTAATTTTTTAAAATATAAATAATTTTCTATAAAAAAACTGGAAGCTGAGGTTTCGTCAGACAGCCGCTTCAGATTCTACGAAAGCTGGAACTGGAACCGTAGTGGGTGATCCCCGGTTCGGGATCCAGTTCCGGTTTGTGGCCTGGTTCAGTAACGTCGGAACCACCAGGCCGGTTCGCAACCAGCTATGTCTGGATGGCTCCTCATGAAACTTTAAGAAATGATGGCTGCCCAAAGAATTTTGGAAAACTGTTGGATGTTTGCGAACTTGAGCAATTCAAGTTCACACATTACATGGCCATTCTGATTTTAGAATTAAGATGTAAATGTTGGTACAATATATATGTATATGTAGAGAAAGAATGCCGATGACAAGTTTTCAGCGAAACTGAATTTAATTTTGCATAATCGATAAAAATTGCCTGTTAGCAGGAAAAATTTTCCAGGAGCTACTCCAGTAAGTAGACCAGACCCGGAGAAGGTTGTGTTCAGTTCACTTCTCTAAGTTCAAACTGAGCTGAACCACAAGCCGTTCAGTTCATTTAGCAGACGTAAAATAAGCAGTAGCATTACATAAGAAGCATTTCAAATAGGCGATTGTTGACTTGTAGGCCAGCATGTCTGCAAGTATATAAAAACAATCCCTTGAAAAAAGACAATTACTAACTTTATTTCAGGGAGTCCTTTTCATTTATCTCGAAGAAGGAGAGCATTACATGCTGCCAAATAACACCATTCTTGCCAACTTCATTAATAGCATCTCTACTTAAGCCTAAGGATTCACTATGGTATGCACAATGCAGTCTTAAATTCAAAATTTTGATAGGGTTGGTAAGCAAGCAGAACTAACGGAACAACCTTTGATTGGTTCTTGACCAAGCCGAGCAACATGTTGTAACAGTTCATTATCCTTTTACAAGCCGCGTGTGCAAAGAGAGATTTCACTTAATTAGGTTCACGAGTCGAACCCACGTTGAACATACCATGTTCATCTTCATCTCGTATGATTTGACAAATCAGGCATGAATGAGCTGTCAATGAGCCAAACTAAGAGCAGCTTGATGCGTTTACCAGCCCTAGCTTTGACCATAAAAGCATCACCGTTACATGAGTATTGACAAGGAAATATATGATAGTGCTAATATTTTTCTGTAAAACATAATTATAAAAGAGATTAATTTAGTGAATTTATATTTCACTGCTTAAGTATCAATTATTTGCAGAATACATTAATTGTTGAACCTTTCTTTTATTGCTTCCTTCCGTTCGAAGGTGACGCTCGTATAGTCACCTAAACATAGTTCGAAACTTTGTCCTTTTACAGAAACATTTGTGGTTGGTTCTCATCTTTTTTAAATTTCTGTAAAAAGTGTAAGGGGGTGAACTTGTTATTCAATTTGAATACTGAAAGCCATATAAAAGCAGTTCGTGCAGTAGCTTGAAAAAGGCATCAAAGGTGGTTGTCTGCAAATCTACCGTAAGTCGTGCCATTAAACAGAATATTCTCTTTTTTTCTTTGGGTACAATGGGAGGCAGAAGCAAGATGCACACCTGGGGTATCGAACTCAAAACCTTCAGCTATTTGCTCTCTCTGCAAAATGTTCTCTTTTTATACCACATTTTAATAGTGTAAGTACACAAATGTCAGAAAACGAGCCACAAACAACCTTGTTGAAAGCACATTAAAACCATGATGGATGTGAACAAGAATTTGTTGCTAAGCAACTATTTATGTATCCGACAGGATAGAACATTTCTAAGTAATGCCACTGAAGGTGTTATCTTGATTTAACCTTTAAACTGAGAAGAAGAGGACTTCCTGTCTATCGCCAAGGACAAGAAGAAGAAACTGCTGTTTTCTTGTCTCACCAGAAAATACTAAGCTCTGACCTGGCTATCGCCCCGAATTATTTATGTTTTCTGGTCTTGTCAAAAGAAAAAAAGAATTTTGTTAAATTTACATGCGTATGTGTGAGCTACTTGTTTCAGAAGAGATAGATGCATTACATGCACACGTAGGAGAGAGAGAGAGACCTGTAGATTTTCGGAGCACCTGACCAGTTGGGATGCAATAGAATAATCCCTGACATTTATATTACAGTAAAGACAGCCCTGCCTTTAAGAACTTGAAGGTCTTGTTCAGTCAATCTCTTCCCCCATTCACAAATGGCTACTTATTGCACCCACGATGTGCCGCATCGCTTTTGGATTTTGATCTTCATTTATATATTCATCAACTTGTGAAAAAAATAATATAAAGGTAGAAAAGTAAATACATTAACATGCTTCACGTTTCTCTACCGCATGTGCATCTAATTATACATATCCCATGTAAAGAATATCATATGAAAGTAACTAAGGATCATCATTACCCTCTGTTTACGCTTGCATCTCTCTCTCTCTCACACACGTAGGTTGTCCTTGTTCTAATGCTCTTTAGCATGCTGACACTTGAACTTGGCGTCCCGAATAAATATTCCGCTCAAGCCGGGATTGTGTGAGCATTAAGGGCATCAATGTGTTGGATTTTATCCAAACTCAGTCCATACCAAAGCGTTAGTCCCGCAATAAAAGAATATAACCATTAGTTTCCCCCATCAGTCCCGCAAGATCCAAATACTTACTATGTGGAACTAGAGTTTTTCTTTTCTAGTTACAATGGGAAGGCTGAAGCCAGGTCTACATGCTCCAGGAATCGAACTCACTACCTACATCTCCTGAGGTTAGAGCCCTACCAGGCACGAGGGCAGTGATGAAGGGCACGTTTGATAACACTCCCTTGGGTCACAGTGACCCAAACCTGAGGATGGGCTGCTTTTGGGAAGCCGAAACAGGGTCGAGAGCGCACCTTTTGCAGCCTTTTTCACATATGCTGAAGGTCGTTCTGTATTTGAAATAGCTAGGGAACTGGGCCGAAGAGGCCATGGTACCTCCTGAAATTTGAAGAAATTGTCCATGCCCCGCAGAAATTTGGGAAATATTAGAGGCTACCTGGAATTCTTAAAATTGACAGCCCCACATCAGACCACTGATATGTAGGAAAGACAAAGAATCTTGATGACCTTGCTCATCTGTGCTCTTCTGTTGAGTGTTTGCGAACTTGACCGATTCAAGGGTTCATCGTGTTATCCTTGATCAGTTAACACATTACATGGACATTCTGGTTTTAGAATTAAGATGTAAAAGTTGATAAAAATATGTATACGTAGAGAAGAATGCTAACTGTAAGTTCGTAGCGAAATTGAACTTGATTTTGCATAATCAATGGAAAATGAAAATTGTTTACTATTTTCATGCCTTAATCATTGGATAAGCTGCCAACTAGCCCAGGTTGGACCTGTTCATCAGCCAGGTGAGGCAACATTCTTAACAAAGGTCCTAAAAAGATTCTATAAGTCCATAGACCAGTTCCAATTGCCTGAATGAAAACTATGTGAACTGCGTCGCCTCGATTTCACCTGACTGGATTTCACCTCCAGAAATTCTATATCTGCCACTTCACCGGCCGGCAAAAGATAGCACGTCTCCCTTTCAGCGTGCCTCTATTCTCTCTCAACTTTCGCCGGAGAACTGTTCGTCATGAATCTCGGCACCCCTGGGATGAAAATCGTGGCTCCGCCCTTTCTACTCTCGCAATAAGTAGGTGGAATTGGTATCGGTTATAAAAGTTATAAATTATGTCAAGGAAAAACTTTATATTAGTGTTCTTTTGTATAAAAACTTTATATTAGTGTTCTTTTGTATTGTGTGGTTTACTTTGTATAATTTAAAAAAGCTCATGTTTCAAAAACTCATCAATTTAGTATAATGCCACTAACGATATTATCATATTTGATATGGTTAATGAAAAATACTCACATAATATAATGGCTGACATGGCATGTATTTCTAACTCATTTCTGACATAGTCTTAATATTCAATTTAGTATTATATGGTATAATAAAAATCCACTTTAGTACTTTATTGTAACTTAAAAGTATATCAGTGCTACTTCTCTCGTAGTATAGTGGCCGATGTGACATGTATCTCTTACTCATTTCCGACATGGTTTTAATATTTAATTTACTATTATATGGTATTATAAAAATCTACTTTAGTATCTTGAAAATCTATTTTAATACTAAATTATTAATATAAATTAATATTTAAAAATAAAAGAGTAATTTATATTTAAATTAAGGTTATTAATGTACTTTATTGAAATATTTAAGACATATTTAAAATTGATTTGCGATAATAACCTAGCTTTAAATATTAAATATTAATTTATGTTAATAAATTTAATTAGTAATTTACATTAACGATCTTGATCTAGAAATAAATCAACTAATTTTATAAATATGAAAATGATATTCTATATTAATCTATATTAATATATTAAGTGTAATTTGTGTTAATAATCTTAATTTAAATATTAATTTTCATGCCTAGTAATTATAGCCTTAATATGGCAGTGGGAAGTCTTGTTTATACAGTAGAAGCATGTAGATACATAAAATTTAAAATATAAATATATCCTTTGTCATAAAAAATTTGAAAAAAAATTAGCTTCTAACATCAACTTAATTTTATGATGTTAAATATCAATTAGCAACTATGGAAATTAATGTTAATGTTAATGTCATTAATGTTAACATTAAGTTTAGCAACTTAATTTTATTTTAAAATGTGATTTGAACTTAATTTTCATGTCATTAATGTTAACTTAAGTTTGAGTGGGTATCAACTTAATAGTCTTTAACATCAACTCAATCAACTTAAATATGAATTTTTGTGGCCATCAAAATATAAAATATATTCTCATATCAATGATTACATAGAAATTAAAAGTCACTAATGTAGATTAAGACCATTAGCATAAGTAATTTCAAATATATTTTTTAAACATTTCAATGAATTTTTTTGTATTATAATTTATTAATTTAAATATTAGATTTGTTTTAAAATATTTAAATTTTATCTAAATAATATTTTATGTTAATAACTTGGTATTGAAATAAATTTTTAAGATATCATAGGTACTAAAGTAGATTTTCCTGTTATTATAGGATATTCAACTGAAATTTAGTTTTATGTCAAAAAGTCGGCACCACATAATTTTTCCAACACCATTGTGAGTGCTACGTCACGTCACACATGCCTAAGAAATATATGCCACATCGGCACTACGTTAGCCGTTGTGCCATGCTGATGGCACGAGTAGTTAGGTACTAAACTCATGAGTTTTTGAAACATCAATTCTTTAAGTTATATAAAGTGAACCACATTATATCAAAGTGGATCTTTGGTATAAACATAGCATACTAATTTGAAGTTTTCCCTTATGTTAATAATTTCTACGACCTTGTCTCATCTAAGGATATATCATCTTTTTAATGCACTTGTGATATTTACCACGAGTGGAGAATTTAAAGGAAATGCAGGTAATACGGAAAGTCTCCCGTCCAAGAGGAATTCTTCATATCTATTCCTAATAAGCTCTCCCTTAGCATTTTTGATGAACAAATAAGATATTTCTGAGACTCGGTTCTCCTATCTAGTAATGATTAAGATCGTGCCATCAATGAGAGACTATTGTGTAGAGGCGGATGGATTCTTCTGCTACTCATTCTATCCGATTGATATAGTTAAAGAAATTCCAACAAAATGCGCCACAAGAATTTCATAGTCAAAACATGTCGAAAAATATTTTGTGGGAGTGGTCCATATGGAATTCTTGTGGTTTCATGGCAGGTTTCACATGTTGACTTGCTTTAAACCTGCCATGGAAAAAGTTAAAGGTAGTAGTAGGCTGTGAATGAAGGGAAGATTGAATTCCAAACCCTCCTTTTCTTAAGGTCACCAGCATCTTGGTTGTAGCTCTCTATGCCACGAAGTAGACATACCCGGTTCGGGGTTACTCAGAACCAAGAACCATAACCGAATCATGCAATGAATGGTTCTACATCGGGTTCTTGTTTTACGATGGTTTCAAATATGGTTCCAGTTTTATGATAGTTTCGGATTTAGTTTTGGCCTGAAACCGGTGATTAAAATGTATATTTAAAACATAGAGCGCTACGTGGTGCTCTCTAATTCACTATGATATATATATATATAGATATATATATATATACATAAATTAATATATGTTCGCTATGATATATAATAAGGGACATTCACTATAATATATATATATATATATATATATATATATATATATATATATATAGAGAGAGAGAGAGAGAGAGAGAGAGAGAGAGACCCAATGTGTGCGTGCGTGTGTATGTGTGTTGTCCTTTCTTGGGTATGGATGTGTTTTAAGTCAAAGTCGACACAAGAAGCGATGAAAAGCATTGTCTGTAACAAAACGGTTCGACGTCGAATATGCAAGTGGTTTACCAAATTCGTCTTATTATGATAGTCGAAGATCCAGATTTAGATGTCGACATGAAAGGCCAAAACCAAGTTTGGATTATCCAACATCCATTCGATATTTTTAAATATGCGCAAACCATATGCAAGTCCCAATTGTGTTCAGATACAGACTAATCCAATCAGTGAGATCCCAAGACACACACGAGAGGGAGAGAGAGAGAGAGAGAGAGAGAGAGAGAGAGAGAGAGAGCGAGAGAGAGAGAGAGAGCGAGAGAGAGATGCTTGCAACTTGTTTATTGAAAATGGCAGATGTGTTGGTAAATGGACATTAAAGTACGTACTTGATCATCTTAATGTGTAGCTACATTGTACAAAATACCCATTTTCAGAGTCAGATAGATAAAAACCCTGTGGACAGGATATTTTGAAGAACTAAAGACCTAGGAATCCTTAATCTAGCTTTGCCTTACTCAAACGTTGGCGGTGGTAAAGTAATTAAAAATGATGCACAAGTATTTACGAATTTATCATTAAAAAATCATGCCATAAACTAATAGGGTTTATAGATATTTTTCTTGACATAATAACTCAACCTCCACAATTTATGGCATCAAAGAACAGATTAGCGTTTTCATTTCATTAGCCCACTTTATTCAGGTAAAAAAAGTGCACATGTTATACACAATACTCATTTCCCAGCTTACCTTGCATTTTTCGGTTCAGATGTTTTATATACTTACCAAAACCAGAACCAAGCGTTGCTTCATAATATGTAGTATCAATGGTAGATTTAATATTAGCATATCAGCATTTCACTCGGTCGACAAAAAAAAAATACAAAAGGGTACGTGGCAAATGGTTGAGGGTTTTGAAAAAAGAAGAGACACCCAGCTTATGAAAAAACCGAGATTTCGAACATGTGAAACAGATGTGTCACGTAGAACTGAGCTTATGGATTATCGGATCAGTCGACACACCCAATTTAGTGTGGTGGCAAAAAGAATGATATGAATATAGAAGTGAGGAGTTATGAGGAATCATGCCCAAAAGGTTGGGCATGATATACATTGTCAAAGTCTATAAATAGGCATGTGTCATTAATGATATACATTAAAAATCAATGATACAATTTAGTTTTTTTTCCTTTACCCTTCTTAGGAGTAGAAGTAACGGGGTTCCTTCATTTTCTTGTGTACACCGACTTCTCTCCCTTTTTACATAAACCCTATCGACAACAGAGATATGTATAGTCATATTTTTGGGGACCCATTTCATGGTATGATACTCTATTATGTTCTTTCCTCATGAAAATGAGCATCAAAGTTATTTGACATGCCACCTTATCTTCTATCATTCTACTCTCGTGTAATATGCTCAATTATTAGTGTGGGATCATCAATTGAGACAATACATTTTTATCATGTCCGATGGGACACACATGCTTACTTATGGAGTTACCCAGTTTATATATATTTGATCCAGTTAAGTGTACTCGATGACATCTTCTAGTATATATATTGAACATTATTCAACCTCCTCTCTCTTTTTGTTTGCTGGACTTCTCTCTTTAATTTTCCTCCCCTTGATCAGCCCTCAAGGCCCCTATTTATAGATTTCAAGGGGGCCTTTAACCCCTTCTATGGATTGAAGCTTGGTGCTTTGATGCATGACCCAATTTGGGTTTGATCTAATGCAAATTTCTAGTCTCTTGGCTGCACATGGCTACATGTAGGGCTGAAGAGTGGTCCCCCTTGGACCCATGTGGGGTTGGTGCAATCCATGTCGAGCCACCTTCTTCTTGTCTTGGTCGAGCCATATGCGCCTTGGCTAGGAATGACCAGCTATGACTTGGTCAAGTGCAGCCCTTTCTTTGATGTGGGTGAGACTTTATCCTAACCATCCAACCCCTGCCTTAGTGTGGACATTGAGCCTTTATTGGCCAGCTCTTCACTTGACCAATTTGAGCTTGATTTTAGTCCAATTATGTGAAATGGCTTGATCAGGCATGTATGAGGTTCCTTGTTTGATTTTGGGAGGATGTGGTCTTTAGCCACTTGACCATTATGTAGGTCTTGTCTTCTCTTCTTTTGACCAAACATATCTCGATGTAGGTCTTGGTTGTTCTCACTTAAATGTGATCAATGTCGTCTTGGCATGGGTTGGTGCTGTCATTCGAATTTATCTTAAATTTTGACTTGAATCAGATCAAGTATTGCTTGTCTTAGAATGGGATCGAGCCTTGCTTTGAGTAGAGCCTTGCTTTGAATTTAATTGAGATCTAGCTTGGCTTGGGATTGGATTGACTCCTAATTAGCTTGGCCCTTAATTGAACCTGACTCCTTGCCCTTTATGGATTTGCCTTGGTTGCTTTTTTGGTCCTTGCCAAATCCTCTTTTAGAAAATGTCTCCTTCTAACTTGGGTTTTGCTCCAGCTTTGGATAGATCTATCAACTTTTCTTTGAAATTATTTTGAATATCGGCTTTTTAAATCGCTTTACAAATGTAGGGGTTTTGACATTTGAAATTTCTAAAAATATTTTATTTGAAATGTGATGATTGGAAATTATCAAAATTCTGAGAAAATTTTCAAATAATGGGATTTCGAATGTATGATGGTTTATTTGAATTTTTTTTAGGGTGTTTACATTCCATATATATTATTTCCCATTGGTTTCATTTCCATATTTATGGGGAATCCATTGATGCATCATTTAGAGGAAGCACAATAGATCTTGTATCATATTTGGTCTACATCCAATTAGGAGATATGGTACAAATGTATAAATAATTTCGTTCTAATTGGTTTTACTCAGTGATTCGATAGGTTCAACTACAGATTGGGAAAGCACAAGCCCATTCATATAGTTAAAAAAAGTTGAATATATTGCCACTTTAGTAATATGTCAAGCATTATGGATAAGAAAAATTTTAGAAGATTTGAATGTAGATGAATTCATAAAAGCTCTTATCGAGAATTTGTCAAGTTTAGAGCTTCTCTCAATATTGAAGAATTTCATATCGTGGGGAGTAATGTTAGAGTGTATCATGATATCAAAATAGTTGGGAGGAATTATCATTTACAATTTGCATAATATCATAGGAATAACATTTTCTAATACATTTACTCTTTAAATATCAATCGTTCTTGAGCACAATTCATGAAAAAATATGAAAAACTCATTTATGACAATTATCACTTCTTTTTTGCATTCTTATGCATTTCCACTAGAATGAGGTGTTGCATAAAACATGTAAATCGTAGCTCTTTAACCCAATAATCTTATAGTGACACACTTGCACTTTTTTAGATATATCTAATGAAAACCGATCGAATAACTTAATGCACTCTAAATTACTTAGAAATCTGTCATTTCCCTCTTTTTTCAACTGTTATGAAGCATACCATATTAATTTGAATATTAGAGACTTTTGTATGCAATGCACTTATTATTCCTAATGCCTTCATGTCTATTCATGACTTGATATTATCACCTGTTTTCTCATCTTTCTTTATGAGAAATGTTAAAATCTTATCACATATGTTCTTCTCGATATGCATAATATCAAGATTATGATGAACCAATAAAGTCTTCCAATATGAAAGCTCATAAAAATGCTTTTTTCTTTCACCTAATAGAGATGGTATTATCTTCTATGTACAATATTTTCATGACCTTCTCACTACTATAAACATCTTCGCCACTTAATATAATTAGACCCTTCTCCTATTACGGTTTCTCAGCAAATAATAATATATTATTCTATCAAGTACGATCCATAGAGAGAAAACGACGATGTCTTATACAGACACTTTTTGGAGAAGGGTGGTGGCTTGGTGGAAACAACAAGGTTTGGGGCGAGACTGAATATTGAACACGGGATAGAGAAAGGAGGGAAGGAGATAATTATAAAAATATGCGAGGTTGGTTTATCTGATTGTTGCTACAAAGCCAGAATAAGATCAAACCAGTCAGAATACTCTTTTCCGCTAATTTCGGCTGTTGTGTGCTACTTTTTTTTGTTGTTAAATAGTCAAAATATGTGATAAATAATTTTAACTCTCTGACAATCTAAAGTGTTTGGCACCAGCAACCGGAATAAGCCCATTTTCCACGAGTGCCCCTCTGTTGAAACGGGATTGGTTCGACCCAAAACAATTCGACTTACGGGAATTTCATTTCACACCTTAGTAAAATCCAACATGAATAACCTTTCTTTATTTTTTCTTCGTTACAAGAGGAAGCTCAAGCCTAACACACTCACCCACACATGTACCCTCCGGCCGTCAAACACCCCACCAGCAATAACAGTGCTACAGCACCCTGCCATTGAGCTAATGCACCGGGTGCCTTGCTTCACTTTTTTGAGATTCCGAATTGAACCCCGTTTCATATCGGTCTGACTCAACCTAGTCACCCATGATCCAAAAACCAAATCTCAAAGCTCGATACCAAATCCATATGCATGATCCATTTCAAATTGGATTCTACTTCAATTGCATGACTTAAAATTTAATTTTAAATTAGATCCAATTGAGTCCAAGTAGACCTCAAACTTCACCCATTGACTAAAATCCAATCCCAACTTGAGTTGGATCAAAATACATTTCTAAATCCAAGCCTGACCCGTTTTACTTGGTGCTCATATCAATTAGAACCTTATTGAAGCTCTTGGTATCCCTACCTCATCAAAACCAAACAAACTTGGTCCAGTTGGGCCCAACCTGAACCCATTTCTATCCGATACCTGAGAACCCTGGAAATGGCCGTAACACACACCAAATCACATGTTTCAAAATTCGTCACATAATTCAAAAAATTCAGAGTTCTTGAAGCAAACAGTTTGATAGCACACAAGTTCGACCCTTGCTATCTAGAGTAGCAAGAGCTTTAGCAAAGAGAACCTGTACTGGTCCACATTTGTGTAAAGATTATTCGTAGGTGAATTCTTCTCAAGTTTCATTTCTGAATTCTTTTTTCTTTTGAAGCAAATTATATTATGATTTGAGGTTCTGTGGTACCAAAAATTCATATAAAGTTATGTCAACTATAAACACTATTAGCAACAACCACAATCTTTTTGAAATACTTAAAGTTTTTGTACTTCAAGTTAATACTCACACGCACAAACATGCACACACAAAAATAAGAGAAAAGCAGTAAGATTACACTATCTGGAAGAGCGATCATGCGGAGTATAGATAGTGTGAAGCCATAAAACCAAATGCACGGTTGGAGATATCTATGGATTTAATTAAACTTGTGTTCTCTCTACCACCCATTTAACTACCAGTATCCGCCCTTCATCACCTTTACTACTTTCACCTTCTACTGGACAAAACATCTTCCGCCACCACCAAAACCACGTAATAAATCTAACAAAATTGCTTTCCACCACTCAAAGCCACTTCAACCACCTTCACCTTCCAACACCAGCCTTGCCTTTCATCATATCCTTGTTGCCCATCACTCTTGCATAGCCTGAACCGTACGTTCAAACTCACAACGAAACAGCATCCTTCCTTTGCCCTCGCACAGTCACCGTACTTTAATTATGTAAACGTCCATTTACTAACCATCACCTACAACTGTAGGTTTTTCTCTTTGTTGATTTTGCTGCAGCATTGGTATTTACTGTGGCAGCATTGTTCAGCTGAGTTCTCTTGAAAACTCCTCTTTGGTACCTTTCACAAGTCTCAGGTATACCAACATTTGAGATGTCCAATCGCGTTGCTCTTGGCTGCCATAACCCTATTCGCTTCTAATATGTGAACCCAGCCAAAAGTATCTCAAGTTTCACATACCCTTCCTTGGCTGAACCGATACATATCATAACCGTGCTTGGATGAGTCTTAGCTGGTCGTCAGTTGATCTGAAACCTAAATCTCAAAGCTTAGAAACTTAATGCCGTGACCTTCACCTGCTGGTCAGTCCGTCGAACCATAGGAACCTAAAACTCATATCTGATCCTTGAATTATCATCCTTCATGACTCACAGATCACTCTCTCACATATTGTGATGTGGTGATAGTTGTATGTGTCGATCAAACCCTTCTACTCACAATCTATATTAGGCATTGTGGACTTGATTCACGTCTAGAACACTGTACTTTTTGGTTAAGATAGCATCGTGAACGTTGGTGTTACTATTGCATAATGCCCTTTTCTTTTCCACTCAAGGTAGAGAAAATCATAGTAGAGTTTCCTAGCATGCCTGATTATTTGTCAAATGCAGATGTTGTTCCAACAAGCAAAAGATCTACCACCATTAACTGCTAATGGTTCCCAACATGTGGAGAATGGAACAAACCTAAGAGAGAGTCAGAGCATGTAATTGTCGTTTTCCAAAATGCCATTCATCCCTCTTTGCATTGGCCATTCGCTGGATCGGTTTCTTCATGTCGACAGACTTCTCAAATAGCAAGTTATTTCTAGTTGTTTTTCTTAATCCCTTTCTTCATCTATAGTTTTTGTGTAAATACTTTGAAGTAAAAATGTTTGGATTTCTAAAAGGAGCTATTCACTGAATTGTTCAATGATTACTGTAATATTTAACATACTTATTGTATAGTCGATAGTCATTGAATTATTTTATATGATTAATTATGTTTGTTGATGTTATATTTGCTATATATATATATATATATATATATATATATATATATATATATATTTGTTTGTGAAATCTTATTAGCAGCAAATAGAGGAGGATGAGTAGTAGTGAACCTTGAGAGGGATTAGTGAGAGTTTACCCACAAAACATAGAAAGGAAATAGCTATGAAACATTCTATAGTAAATTAGTGGTGGAAATAGGAAAGAAACTTTGAAAAGAACTAACAACGAAATCACAAGGGATTAGCAATGGCTTCGCAATACAAACTTTTGTATGCTTTTTGCAACCAAAATTATGCAAGGGTGAAATTCCATGGCCAAGCAATTGTCATTCCTTGACTAAAGTGTTCAGTGAGGGAATAGCAACAGATTAGTGAGGGGATTATCTGTTGCTAATTCTTAGAATCATTGTAGTGACTGTGGATCTACCAAAATATGTTTTAACAAGCCTTTCTGTAGAAATGCTTTTGTGCCGAATAAAGCTTCAAAAATGGATTGTAGAATTTTATATTCCAGTTATAGCGATCAAAGTTTAGACGTCTTTAGAGAATTGCGCGCAGAGGAATTCAAAATAGCCCAAGATCATAGTTGAGTTATCTTAGCACTTCAAATTCAAAATAGTCCGATGTCGACTAAACTGATGTTACTTGAATTAAAACTCCAAGTTTGCTATTCAGGCAGCCAAGAGTCCAAATTCTTCTCCATTGGAGGATTGAGCCTAAAACATCGAATTTCAAGCAGCCCTCAAGTTGATAAAGGTAGAGTCGAGAGGGTAGTAGTAGTTAAATCTGGTTTGATTTACTGCATTGAATCTAATCTGCCTGTAGTGAAATCTAAACATAAGATAACTGAGACAAATACCATCACCATATGCGGTTTAGGTAAGATATGTTCTAATGGTATATCAGTCTGGAGGCTTGAAAGGTATTTTATGGAAGGAAACCATCAAGCATGGTCTCATATAATATATATATATATATATATACTCACACACTCTTTGTGTGTCAGTGAAACTTAATCCATATTGATCACAGCTGATTTAAAGTAGAGCGGGAAAAGTCTTGGTTTTTGTTTTGATGGTAATAGGGGCCAAAAATGACTGAATTTTCTTGAACTCAATCATGATTCAGATCATGATGAAATTTGGAGTAGTGATGAGAAAGATTAAAACAAAAATATTACTTACATTAACGAGGAAAATATCAAAGATTGAAGGAAAGGGGCGGACCTCCGATGGAGGCTGCTCCCCCCCTCTTTCTCTTTCTTTCTTACACACAACCTCAACTTCTAATACAACCTATCAGCCCTTATATAAGAAGCTATAAAACGAAAATTAACCAAAATACCCTTAGTACAGAAAATTACCAAAATGTCCCTAATTTTTTGGAAAAGTACAATAATACCTAAAAACATCAGAAATTATAAAACTAACACAAATAACACTAGATAAACATATTCTTCAACACCCCCTCAAGTTGAGAGTGAGATACTTCGAACTCCAAACTTGCCCAAAAAAAAAAAATCTTTAAATATGTTTGTAACGTTCTTCATCTGTCTTCATCACTGATCTGATCTTCAACAGTTTCTTTGGCTGAAAAATATTTCAACTTAGCATTCTTGGCTTATCATCACAAGTTGCATCTCTGGCTACAACATCAACTCAGTCTTCTTGGCTGTAACAACACAAACTCAGTCTTCCTAGCTGTAACAACACAAACTCAGTCTTCTTGGCTATAAAACTCAGTCTTCCTGGCTCTAACAACATAAACTCAGCCTTCATGACTGTAACAATATCAAAGCAGCCATCCTAGCTATCACAACATCAAAGCAGTCATCCTGGCTTGCTGTCACAACATCAAAGGAGTCATCCTAGCTATCAAAGCATCCATCCTAGCTGTCACAACATCAAAGCAGCCATCCTGGCTATCACAACATTAAATCAACCATCTTGACTGTAACATCATTAAATCAGCCATCCTGGCTATAACATCATCAAATCAACCATCCAGTAACATCAACATAAGCAGCTACTTTGTCTACAACACATATTTTAACAGTTCTCATGACTGCAAACTTTACAATAATTTTCCAATTCTCTTAAACATTTCCTCAACCACTTGATGTTAATGACACTCATCTCTTCCTTGACCATTTCATCGAACACTTCATGTGTATGTTAATCATCTTTCTTCTTGGGCATCACTCAGACCTCTACTGCCCCATATACATCTGATCGGCTATTCAGCTGGTCCAAATCCACAATCTTATCTTCAAGATTCCCATTAAGTGTCCAAAAAATAAAGTCCTTCCAAACTATATCAATCACTGTATCACACCGAGCCACTTTATAAGACCATATAGGTAGTCCTTTGTCCAGAAAGAATAATTGTATTCTCACACCATTTTCCTTCCACCAACGGCAGAGTTGGCATCTTATCCAATATCCATATACATTCACATCCTTTCACCACTGCCAATTTAATTCTCTGTCTTCCCAGTGTAGCGAGCAACTTCAGGACTGTAACCTTAAATCCATCGACTTCTACTCACATTTACGTAGTTTCAGATGGACACGAATGAGCTTCATACACAAGCAGATAGTAGAATCACGGTCTCACCATATTCCTGTTAGAGAAGTACTCACTGCAGTTAAGATACTCCCAGAACAAGCAGATGCCTAGTTCACTATTTCTTGCAGATTCTAAGTAACATGAATGCAGCTCTTTAATGCTCTTCTCAAATGTTGTTTTAACAGCAAGCACATGTGAAAAATTAATTTGTGATAACAAATCTAAAGAACTGCTTCGTGCCCCATAAAGCATGAACGAAAGTTTAATGCACTGATTCCAAGTCCAACAAATCTTTGACCAGAGCTTGAACAAAATACAGTTAATGCAGCCACCGAATACAGTTATCATCTTTCCTGGGAATATAGAATGCAACCACCATATGCAATAACTCCAGCAATCAATGCAGCCACCGATTTTTCTGTTATCATCTTGACTTCCTTGGGAATACAAAATGCAGCCGCCTTTCCAATAAGTACAGCCTGCCATGCTTATTATAGCAAATCATCCTAATAAATGCCTTTAAACACATGATTTAATGATTTTCTCGGGAATACTAGTAGTGCAGTAAATGTAGCCACCAGTATTGAATTCTCATTTCAACTCCTTGCAAGCTTCAAAGTCCACGTATTTCTTCCAAGGCACACAACAATTCCAAGTTTAATTTCAAATTGAAAAAAAAAATTGTTGCATATGCCACAAAAGAGAGAAGGAAACAAGATACTCTTAATATTAGAGCTCTCACTGTTGAAGAGGAAAACATGTCTTCAAATATTTTGCACATTGAAGATCCAACAGTAGTTTTGTCCAGTGAAGAACCGTTGGTGGTGGAGCAGAATAACCAAGATGTTGTTCAAGCTGCTGAAATTTCAAATGCTATAGAAATATTATCAATTTCAGAAGATGCAACATTGGCTTCACCCTCTCCTAAAGAGCCAAATGGCTACAATGCAAACAAGAGTCTTGCAACTAAATTCAATGGTGATCCATCTCCGATCAGATGCGCATGGCTACACCAGTAATTGCATCTCTAAAATACCTCATGAGCCTTCTCGTAATACTTGTTTATATACCGAGACTTGAAAGCTGATATGTCTGTTGTGTCCGTTGTTTGAACTGGATAAAACATATAGAAACGCATGCTTCTAAGGTTTTCCTTGGCTTCCTCATTCATTTGTTCAACAGCTTTTCTAAGAGTCTCCTTAGCCTCTCTTTTCTTTTTCTTACTTTCCACTACCCTTTCCTTGACAAATTTCTTAAAATCATCTTTATGGTCAGCCGGCAGGGCTTCTTTCTCAAGCAAATCAACGGTGAACTCCTCAAGTTCATCAAGCTCCCAGTCAAATTCTCTAACCACGGGAGGCTCCATAGGATACATAATCTGAACAACTGTATCTTGGTCAAGTTCGTCTTCTTTTAATGGATGGTAAAAATATGGAAGGAAATATTCATATTTCTTTACATGTTCATCCTTTAACTGCCCAAGTGCCGCCCTTTTTTCTAGTTTCTCAACACACAATGAGATTTACGACCTGCCTTTGCTACATGATTCCTGGTACAAAGTCCTAGTGGTTCAGTCAACCTACCTTGGTCCAAAACTGATCTTGTGGGACCATAAGTCTCGTCTGATTCTTCTCCTCTTTTTAGGAATTCAGAGAACTTCATGCAGACATCTTTCTTTGCATTAGTAGAATTTCAACGACAATGCTCAAGTCTTGACACATTTTCACAATCATCCAAAAACGTAAAGAGAAACATACTCTTTGTAATATACTAGTCCAGTAAGAAGCCCACTTAAGTCATAAAATATAGAGATACTGAATTTATCTTCTGCATATTGGCCTGGGTTTTCTTATGAATAAGCTCTTGAAATCATTTGTATCAGTAAATGTGCAGAAACAAGCAAATATACTTATCACTTCAAGGCATCCTTTGAAAAAGGCTTGTACATCATTCTGTCAACGAACTTTTCCTTTTCTTTCTCTAAACCATATTTCAACGACAATGACTCTGATACCATGATGAAATTTGGAGTAGTGATGAGAAATATTAAAACAGAAATATTGCTTACATTAAGGAGGAAAATATCAAAGATTGAAGGAAATGAGCGGACCTCCAATAGAGGCCGCCCCCCTCTTTGTCTTTCTTTCTTACACACAACCTCAACTTCTAATACAACCTATCAGCTCTTATATAAGAAGCTGTAAAACAGAAATTAACCAAAATACCCTTAGTACAGAAAATTACCAAAATGCCCCTAATTTTTCGGAAAAGTACAATAATACCTAAAAACATCAAAAATTATAAAACTAACACAAAGAACACTAGATAAACATATTCTTCAACAATATCCACCTGATTAACGTTTGGTTTCTGACCTATATAAATTGAACATCAATTCTTTCATTATAGTGAGGCAAAAGAACATGAACGGTTGTTAATGAGATCATATATTAAATTAGTATATATTTCTTAGAAGGCTTTGCTAACCCTGCTAGTTTGGTGGGTGTAAACAATACATTATTCAAAATTGCAATGAAACCGTAGGCATGTATTCCATCACAATGTCATACAATCAAAACCAAATATCTAAACTCATGGACGAGAATCGTTCAGTTATCACCAAATAACTGAACTGAACCAATCTGAAAATTCTGGTTCAGTTTGGTTCTATTCATAATCAATGTTGACTTTGTTTACAATTCATAAAAAGTTGGTTTACCACTTAAGTTCGGTTCTATTCTTGACATGTTACTTGGCCCTATACAATCGCAATTCAAGATTTTAAGGTTGTTGTTTATGTCTTACTTGATTTAGTCATATTTGAAGATTCCATAATGCACTAAAAGATGATGAACTACAAAGTTGGTTATTTAATAGTTTGGCTTTAATGATGTGAATCCTTATTACATGAAATGCATCAATGACTTTGGTGTAAAAAATTATAGCTTCTAATTCTAACACTCAATGTGGTGATGCCCTACTGCAACTGCGGATATGATTATATGAGTAGTGGAAATTGACTCTTTTGCTTAGCGAACCTTTTTTAGAGTTGTATATATATGCCACACACACACACATATTCAGCCATGGAGCCCAAACTGAATAGGTAACATGAACTGTCCGAAATAATTCAATTCGGTTTGGTTACCTATGTAATTTGGTTCAATTCCGGTTTTCAAATTTACAGGCAGTCCAGTTTCCGGCTAATTCGGTTAAACAAATCTACCGATGCACACCCCTATACATATATTATGTAAGTTGCACCTCGTTGTAATTTGCTTACCGCGGCTCAAATGAACAAATTCCCAAGATATCAACATTACTTTGTGTTGAGGCAAGATTCAGAAATTGCTCAATTGTTGAAAGTTGATTTTAATCAGTGGAGAAAAGGGGAGGAGGAGGAAAACGGAAAATGCTTTAATCAAGGCCACTCTAACTTGCCAGGAAAACAGTTTCAAACACTATAAAACGAAAAAGAGAAAAGAAAAAGACGGGAGAATATTTACAGTGGAGCTCCAGTACACCACCCTTAGCTTGTCCAAAACTTAATTCCAATTACAAAAGAGAGATGGGGGAGGAAATAAGAGTTAAAAGAAGATTTTTTTTCAAAAATCTTCACCCTTACTAGAAAAAAGGTTTCAAAGTGATCAAGGTTTCATATTCAGGGCACTATGTGAATTATGCATGACTACTCCGTGCCACTATGAAATTCATCATACATGTAAATGTGGCTGGTAACTGAACCGAGCTACTCATAGTTTTTTGTATCGTCCTCCATATTCATGTTTAGATATTTAAACCATGTATCTTTACATAAACATAACATGTTCAGCTCGGTTCAGCTTCTCAAAGAGATTTAAATGACATTTTCAAAATTTTGAGCTTCTATAAAAAAATTGAGCTAAATCATACCCCTAACATAATTGATTTAGTGTTAACTGAAAAGTATTTTTTTTTTTCAAAATTGTCATGGACGTGCCAACAATCTTAAAAGTTTAACACTGTTCTACATGCTTATATCAGCAAAAAAAGGTTGAGCTCATTCTCGAATCGCGACCCTTCCTTGAAAGCTTCAGTGTTTTTTATTGTGTGGCTGTGGAAAGTCGTGTTGTTAATATCAGTGGTATAGTCTTCAACTTAGGTACTTGAAGTGGTTTTTTTGTAGTGGAGAATTCAGCCTAACGGTTGACTTATTAAATCTTCAAAATTTCAAATATCATTGCGGTTTATCGGGAGATATTTTAGATATAAAGATGCCATCTTTGTCTAGTGCTACAATGTACTTTTACGAGAACACCTTGGCAGATAAACAAAACACTTTGAAATATTGAGAAGTTTATGTCATGTTAAATCATTGAGCATCTTAGGCAGCACCCTTAAGATGGATTCCGCATATAACTTTCACATTGGTAGCCGATATTTTGCTTTCTTGTCAGATAGTTTGTGCTTTGTTTTTAAGATGCTAAGAAGAGATATTTCATTCGAAACACTAGAAAAGCTTTATGCTTGGACAGACATCAACGAGACAGAGAGAAAACAACTGATGTTCCGTAACTCTATTGTTTCCCATTTATTTCTGTGATGCTTTTCCTACCTTGAATGTTTGTTACAGCCACGGGAAATGGCTCCCTGCTATATTGCATCTTTCATTAATTCATAAATGAAAAACTATTATGTTTTATTGAAGAAAATTTTTGATTGAGATAAGAAAGCCGTTCATGAAATATGGAAGGGGTCCTCCTTCCCTATTTCATGATCATCATCAAGAGGCCTTATGTCCAATAAACAACCAAGAGATCATTTCCCACTGGGCCAATGAGTCAAATCATGACATAATAGTTTTCTTTTATTATTTTTTTACTTTTTTAATTGTATCGCTTTTAGTTATATGAAAGTACAATTCCCATGAGTTATACCTATTATGCAATTTTCGTAACCAATATGATTTTCTTGCATAACAACTCATATCTATGTTTTCAAATAACTAAAACTCTAAACATTTCTCAGCCCCAAGTTGGTAACATATTTGGCAAACAAATCTTCATATAGGCCTTTTGTGAAGGGTCTCCTATCATATCCCCTATAGAAAGGTACAAGACAAATATTTCAGCTTTTATATCTTATCATGTACATAATGATATTTTACCATTACATGCTTGCTCCTTGAGCTATCAGCCCCACTCTTTATGAGAGTTGTGACTGAACTATTATCACAATGGATGACAATTAGCTCATTGGCTATATCGAGCTTCAAATTATGAATGAAGCATTTTATCCAAATAACACTAGTTGGAGCCATACAGCAAGCAATATACTCAACTTCTTGTTTATGAAAAGCTACACAACAATATTTTTTGTACCAAGAAATAACACTACCTTTAAACAAGAAAACAAAATTAAAGTTTGATTTGTTGCCATATGCCTAATAACATAATTTCAAATCCCTTATTCCTTTTAGAAATTTCAAGTTACTCTTTATGATAACTTAGTGTTGTCAACCAAGATTACTTTGATATCTACTTATGATACCAACAACAAAGTTGATATCACGTCTTATATACAACATACCATACATCAAGGTATCAATAACTTAAACTGAAGAAATATTTGGCTTTTCTTGTCCACCGCCTAAACATTCAACTTTACAAAGCTTGATCCTTTTTATAATGAGTGTGTTTGCTGACATACATTCACCCATTCTAAATTTTCTAAGGATATAATCAATATAACTCTCTTAATTGAGAGATAATAGTCTACATACTCTATTACGAGTAACCTTCGTACTTAAGATGTAAGATGCCTCTCTCATATCCTTTATTTTGAACTTGAAACTCAAGACTTGTCTTGACAATCATGTCGTTATCAATACCAATCAATAAAATATCATCTATATACAGAGATAAGATGATAAGGTAGCTCCTGCTATTCCAAATATAGATATAGTGATTAAGTTGATTAGTAATGAATCCAAGTTTTACAAGCTTGAGTACCAATGGTGAGGAGATAAGATAAGGCTATATACAGATTTTTTTCAACCTATATACTATGTCATTGTGGTGTTTAATTACATAACCTTGTAACTGTTTCATGTAAATGGTCTCATTGAGTTCACCATTTAAATGTCATCTAAATCATATAAATAGTCTCATTAATTCTTATAGATGCACATTTTGCAATAGGAGAAATGTATCAATATAATCCATGCCCTCCTATTACAGTCAAACTCATTTTAAATTTGTTTATTGAGTCATCAACTTTATATTTCTTTTTGGGTACCCATTTACAACTAATTCCTTTCTTTTTTTTCACAAAATTGTCAACTCCTAGACATGGTTTTCTCAATGAATTTAATTTCTTCATTCATTCCTTTTACCTAATTTGGAGATTTAGAGGAGCTCGTAGCTTCATGATAACTTAGTTTATTAATAACCTCATTGAAATCTACTGAATAACAAGTCTTCTCAACTAAGTTTGTATCAAAATTGTTTAAGTAGGATAGAGGAGCTCATGATCTCTTATGACCAATTAATGTTTTAGTTTATAAGGAACATTATTTGGTTATATTTTTATGTGTTCAAATGATTCATCAAGATCTAGAAGATTGTTATCATTCTCATCATTATCTTCAAGAATGTCATTCTTATTATCTTCTAAGAATTCAATATCCTCTTTTTCTATCAACTTGAGGTCCTTATGATAGAACCAATATTCTTTTCATCCCGCAAAAATCTATTGTCTAGTTTATTTGTAGACTAGTCTAAGATCTTAACATTGTTATAGAGTTCCACCTTTATAGGTAACTAAAGTTCGATTTTCTACTAGTCTAAAACTCTTACGGTACAGTAGATACAATCTTATGAGAAACTCTATTTATATATATATATATATATATATATATATATATATATATATATATATATATATATATATATATATATGGGTATAGTCATTGCTTCTCCCTAGAATACTTTAGGTAGAGAAGCATCTTCTAATACGGACCTAGTCATATTTAGAATAGTTATGTTACATCATTCAATTACACCAAGATGTCCTAAGCATTGTATTTTGCCTGCTGAAGGATTATGACTTGACGATCTAATCCTAGTGCGAAGGCTGATGCATTAAGCAGGAAGGCTGAAGGCACTCTAGAATGCTAGGGCCACATACCAAAGAGCCACACAGGGTGGTAGCAGACTACTAAAGCTAGAGTAACAGTAGCCAATGATCTGATGGCCAACCATCGAAATCGGCCACTAGCCCAGCCCCAGCCAGCTATCAAGTGCTTGGATGGCATCTCAGGATGATCTTCACCCTGGTAAACCTCGCCATATCCACCATTATAAGGAACAAAGTGAAGTGGCAGAGAGTTGAGCAAACCTGAAAGTAGGCTAGGCAGCTTGAGTGTTGGACTCATGATCGCCCGTAGATTCCATCATCCATCCGCTATGCCCGTAGATTCCTTGGTAGTGCTCCTACTCCCACAGGGTGGTAAGCGAACCCCACCTCTTCTTTCTTTCAATATCGGCCATAAAAGTTCCAAGTACTTATATATAGTAGGGTGCTTACAGTAGCAACACATTAATGCACCCGCTTGTGCTTGAATTCTTTTCTTCTTGTTTTAGTGACCACAATTGAGTTATGAGTTGGTGCATTCTTACCTGATGGGAGGACTTGAATTATTTACAGTATTTAGAGAACTCAATTGAGGTGTAATCTCAACTTCTTACTCATATTCCTTAAATGTGTCTAACGCCAAGAGGTATATGTACATATACCTTGAAGATCATTAATGAAGGTTATAACATAAACCATCTCTTGATGGAACCTTATTCTAAAAGATCCACAAATATAAATAATAATTTCTAGTGAACTTGTTTGCTCTCCTTGTTGATTTTCTCATTATTTTCCCTTGAATGTAAGTCTCATATTTATTGAATGTGATTTCATCAAATCTAGATAATAAGTCAAAAGGTATTAGTTTCTTTAACTTATTAAAGTTAACATGTCTTAGCCTTCTATGCCACACATTTACATCAACTTGCAATACACAATCAATATAAATAGAAGAAATTGATGGTCTTTCATTATTCATTGTACTGAGTTTAAACAAATCATGATTAAAATCAAAAGTACCAATAAAGTATACACGATTATATTTTCTTGTGGTCGCCTTCCTAGGAAAAAAATTAACCTCAAAACTCCTTTTGACTAATACAGGCACCGACACTAAATGGACCTTATAGAAGGCATAATTAGTACATCGGTGAGTAATATAGGAGTGCCTAATACATTGATCTTAAAAGACCCCACTACTAGAACATATGAGTATATGTTGTTTTCCATGTACACATGATATTCTACAAGTTGGTACTCTTTGAGGTTGATTGCTCCATCCTTGCTCTTTGCAATGTGCATGTTACTCCAGAATCAACCCACCAACCAAAAATGTTACCGTCCACTTTTTCTTTTTGCCCTTATTAAGGTGCTCTTGTTCAATTGTTCGTTTCATGAAGGGTTAGGCTAGGTTAATTACAGAGCTAACCCTAAGGACAATGGTAATCATATTCTAAGAAGAGAAAAGATTGTTCAAAATTGTAGAGATTTGTATTAGGTTTGGGATAATTGTGTTAGGTACAACTAAATCTCTAGCCATGATGAGCATCTTATTTATATATTCGATTACATTGTACAACTCATTCATTTTATAAGAGTTATACTTTTGCAAGAACAACTAGATATGTAACTCAATTGTGGTATCATACTTGGTTGTGACTACATCAAATATTTCTTTTGTTGTCTTGCAGTCTTTGAAGACGCTAATAATGTCATCTTTTATGTAGGCCATTATTATTGGTTTGGCTAGAATGTCATCCCTAGCGAAAGTTCTATACCTTTTTGTTTACGTAGTTGATGTTTCAGTAGTAGGTTCAATCCTAGTTCCTCGTAGAATATAATCGATAACCTTAAGTGTCAAGGCCAATAGGATATGCCTTTTCTAGGTCTTAAAGTTCAAACTATTCAACTTTTGAGTTGAGTTAATTTAGAGATAAATACTTTGGAAGTCATTTTTAATTTTAATATTTGATAGGTTTTCTACAAATAGGATCTAACAACCAAGACAAGAAAGCAAGAAGCAAACAACAACTTTAATAAGCAATTATTTATGTTGAGGAAATTTAAATCAGCCAAAATACTAACTCTAAACTACAATATTTTAATAAAGTACCAAACAACAATTTCTAAGAAATTTCTAATAGGTGTATGCAAATAACCACATCCACCTATTTGTAAATAATAGTTAGCTCATGTCTATTCTAGAAATAAAATAGATTATTGTATCGAAAAATAAATTTAACCTGCTATGGAATTCCAAATAAGTTCCTAACAAATTGGTAATTTTTATATATAAATATTGTATGTAATTGAAAATCAATATAAGCTACCGATTTGCAAATCTAAATTGTTTCAAGTACTAGGTTGGAATTATCATAGAATTTAGAACCATCTCTAAATATTTCAGGGGCTAGTTTTGAATTACTAAAGGGGCTAATGGGTAGTTTGGTAAAAATACAAGAACAATGCCCGTGGTTTTGTAAAATTGTCTGGATTCTAATTTTTGGCATACTAGGGGTACCCATGGTTTTCACAAAACTATGGGTTGTCTATTGGACGAAAGAAATCGGTGTTCATATATCATGTTTGGTTGATATGCAAAGAGAGCCTCTGCACATCTAGAAGGCCGACTTATCAAAAAATGGTTGAGGGTTTGATGATGTTAGAGTAAGGTTATCATCCTCATAGCAGGGTGAGCTTGAAGATGCAGTCATGATACCTTAGGTTTATAAGGGACAGACATACATGTTTATAGAGAAACACATATCTTGAGACCCATTACTTGAGAGTTCTTGGAAATGTAGCTTGCGTCACTATATCCTTCAAGAATAAAAGAATGACTCCTATAGTGTAGTCCTACGGAAATGGTTCAATTCAAATACCAGCATACTATGTTTAGAGCTCCTCAATGAGTTCTATTACGACAAGTAGTATATATACTCAACTTAGAAACAAAAAAGAATATTTGGTCATGTACAATTGGTGAAATACATGAAACTTCTAATAATCTGAGAGTACCTTAATTAAGACACCAGAATACCACTTTCATTCTTTTACAAGGCCTTTGAAGAATCATATGGGGTCTTAACAGGTATACATTTTTATCAAATCTTTCTAAAATTTTCTCAACATAATGAGATTGTGAGATTATTATATCATCAATAGACCTTATGATTTTAAGTCATAAAATCATATCAACAAGACCCATATCTTTCATCTCAAATTTACTATAAAAGAATGCTTTGTCTCGTTAATAACTCTCATACCATAACCAAACAATAAGATATGACCTATGCAAAGACATAGAATGATAAATACATCATTCATAAATTTGTAGTAGACACACTTATCAAATTTATTTGAAATGAAGTCAAAAGATGATATGACAACCAAACTTTTCACGTTATTGTTTAGTGGCTTATTTTAATCCATATAATGATTTAATAAATTTACACACTTTAAATTAATTTTCATGAGACACAAAGTCCTATAGTTGTTCCATATAAATTTTTTTATAGAGGTCACCATACAGAAAAGCAATTTTCACATCTTTTTCATGAATTGTGCGATCATATACAAATGTTAGTGCTATAAGCACTCGAATTGTGATCATTTAGAAAATAGAAAAATATGTATCAAAATAATCTATTCCTTCGTTTTGTATATACCCCATGGTAGCTAATATGGCCTTGTACTTATTAATTCTTTTGTTTGCATTCACTTTCTTCTTGGAGATCTATTTGCAACCTAGTGTACAACAAATAGGAGGTAAATAAACTAATTCTTAAGTACCATTTAAGAGAATTGATTGAATCTCATTATTAAAGACTTCTTTCCAAAATTTAACTTCTCATGACATAGTTGTCCTAGCACATTTACTATCCCAAGGTTCAATTATTTTCTTAACATTTTCTGATCTAGAAATAGCACATTCATGATCACCACCATATTTGTCATTATTTCTACATGATCGAGAATGAAACAAGTACTAGAGATAGTCTCTCTACAAGACATACTTTGGGGCACAGAGTCTTCATGAAAAACACATTCTCAAAGAATATAGCGTCATGATACTCTACAATCATGTTGACATCTATGCCAGATACATTAGATCTAATAACCAAGAATTTATATGTATAGCTAGTCTCCAGATAACCCAAAAATATGACATCTACAATTTTATGTTCCAATTTCTTTTTTTCTATTTAGGAATATGTACTTTTTCAAGATACCTCACATTTTGAGATATTTAAAACTTATCTTTTGATCATTCTAAAGTTCAAAGGGCTACTTTTCTTATACTTATGGTAAACTCTATTTAGAATATGACAAATTGTAATTAAAAGCTTCCCCAGATATATGTAGGTAGCAAAGAACTTTGTAGTAAAATATTAATTATATCACACAAGGTTTTATTTTTTGTTCACCTATCTCATTAGATTGAGGTAAATAGAGAGTAGTAACCTTATGTACAATATCGGGGTTTTAACAATATTCTTAAAAACGATTTGAGGTATACTCTCCACCCTATTATACATTAATCATTTTTGTATTCTTTCAGTTTGAATTTGAGCTTCATTTCTATAAATTTGAAACTTTTGTAGAGCTTTATCTTTACTTTTAAGTAAATATAACAATGTCTACTATAATAATAAATGAACATAATAAAATATATGTTGTTATCCCTAATTGTAATTGCATTGAATTTTAAAATGTCACTATTACTAAATCAAATATTTTGGAGTTTTCATCAACTCTATGAAAAGGTTTCCTAGGTTTCTTCTTGGACACATATTTCAATTTATGCTTTCTATCCATGACAATCTCAAAAATAAGATTGAAATTCATTATACATTTTATAGAATTAAAATTAACATGACCTAACCTTTCATATCATACATCATATGATTCAAAATTGAAAGCAATGGAAGAAAAACAAAAGGCTTTATTATCATTAAATTTCATAAAAAAATTAATTATGGGTTCCCCATGAATCTTAAACAACTACTCTACATCACATAAGTAGCCATTTCTAAAAAAACACCTAGTACTAAGTCTTGTAATTATGACTTTATTATTGTAATCTAATCTTAAATCATCTCTTACTAAGATTAGACTACTCAAAATATTACGACGAATCATAAGAATATGTCTAACTCCTTGAAGAGTTAGATCTTTTCCGAAGAAAACTTGAAGTTCACATGTCTTTCACCCTTGACTTTGGCAGTTGAATGATCACTTAAGGTCATAGTTATAGCACAAACAGTTTGGTAAGACACAAACAAAGACCGATCAATATGAACATGCACATTTGCTCTAATATCTACAATTCAATAATATGGCTTATAAATAGAGAGGATTTAGATTAATCTAATTGACTCACTCTCATGAAATTATCTTAAAGAAATCAATGTGCCGCTATCAGAAATTAATAGATATTAATGCCTTTCTCCAATGATAAAACGAGCACCATTGGTGAGAGCACATACTTGGACTTAAGCAACCTTCGACCATGCCTTAATCGCCTAGCCGATTGAAGAAGACGGGCAATCACAACGGGAAACATAGAGGAGCATAGAAGATGAGGAAGAGAGAGAGCACATAAAGAGTTTTCTTAACCCATATTGATTAAGGAGCCCTAATTAGATTTTATAATCAAGCTAGCAAATCTCAAATATGCTCAAACAATAGCACATCTTCAGGTCCACCCCACGTCTCTTCATGATGGAATCCATTTGACCATTAGATCAAAACATTTTGTGTAAAACGAAAGACATATCCCAAACCCGAGCCTAGCCCAATGCACATGTGTGTGGTCATTCATGTCCTCTACAAGCTCTATGAACTAAGGTCTACAAGATATCATCTATATAAAAGGACATGTAGGATTCTTTCAACCATCATTGTGGTACTAAATGATACCTAATGATATTCACATTCCTCACTCACATGTGACTTTCACACTTTTAACTTTCACCTTAATCAAAGATATATCAAATAAGTATTTATGGATACTTAATATGAACTAAATGTAATTAATGTCACATGGGCTTAATTAACCAAACCATCAATAATTAATCATTATGTCCAACATCAATTGCTTCTCAATTTTGATTTTATTTTATTTGTTTGTCTCTTACACAAGGAAAATGAAAGCTTAGAAAAAAATGAGTTAAATCTTTTCCTTGGTCGATGGCTTCTTATGATGAGCACATTCACTATCTTTGTAATCAGCAACAAACTATTAGAAAGCAGTTGAAGAAAGGAAGAAAGCAAACAAACTTCAAATGAGTGAAGTTTATTGTTATATTGTATATATATACTTGTTTCCATTTTAATCACACTAAAAGTGCCTAAAAGTGCCTTCTTAAATTATATATTTGAAAAACAATGCTTTTGGGTTCCAAATGAAACAAATAATCTTCTATAATCCAAAAGATTAACTCAAAAAGGAGAGAATAAAGAATGAATCTGATCAAACTTTATTGTTCTCTATCAAGTCTATGATCAGATTTTACCAGAGTTACTTTTTCAGATCTGTACATTTGTCGATGATTCTCAAGATAAGAAAGTAGTTCATATAATATGAAAGGAGTTCCTCCTTTCCTATTAGATCAAGAGGCCTTAGGAATTATCACATCCTTTGTGGCTCAATGTTAAATGTGATGAAGAGTATCAACCAAGAAGGCTAGATCACCTAGAAATGTGTAGGCTCAACTATTTAAGTGAGGCTTACTTCAAAAACTTTTATACTACTATTGTTGTGCTGCAATTCATGGAATTTTTACTATTAAGTTGAGTAGATGGAGCACCAATGATGACATCTCAATCCTTGTTGTGGCATTGAAGATAATACCCAAGAGTTCCATTAATGTTTGTATCAAGGTCTTTGCTTATTATGAAGGAACATGAGCATTCTGAAATGAATTTGTGAAGGGAGATCAAAAATTAATGTGCTTAATTCAATCTCATGTTTTGTCACATTTAAACTTTTGGGCTAGACATGGCCTTATGTGGATCCGGGATAATCTTATTACTTGCCTATGAGTGAGCTTTTTCTTATGCTTTATTTGTCGTGTGTTGTTATGACTCCTATAAAGATAGTTGTATGTTCATTTTTCATTGTTTCAAATTTTATATGAATGATAGTGTTTAATGTCATAAGAGCTCTTCTATTTGACAAAACTTGAAGGATCTAGATTTAATACTAATTCAATTTTCAAAGTAAACCCATAATCGGGGACCACATAATTTGGCTTTGGTTAGCCGCCTTTCATGGAACTAGAACCGGTGGCCACCGATTCTATTTTTTTTTTCAAATTTCAAATTTTTTAATGATTTTTTACAACTCGAGGTGATTTATGACTCAAATTAGAAGCAGAGATTCCAAAGTGAAACAAAAACCAGCCTGTTTACAATCCAATAGTTCCAAGAAAACCAAAACCGACATGTCTAGCAAAATGTGGATGGTGTTGTGTCCCCACTGTAAAATATTTTATAGTCATCCATTGTATCCCTTGGTATATCTATGCACTACCTTGACCCAAAAGATTTTCTAGGTCAGCCACTATCATGGTTCAAAAGCATATAGATACTTCGTTGCTTCATTGAGGTGTATATATTGTTTGTGTTAGAGCCTTGAAATGTATATCTTGGCCTTAAAAGTGATGGGTTTACTCCATTCATAAATTTATCTAGAAGTGGCTGGAGTTGTTAGCCAGTTATGCAAATACAATATAATTTGCCTCCTAGAATAGCTATGAAACAATCATTTATCATAGTGTCATTACTTATAGATGTGCCAAAGCCAATAATGCATAATATTGATGTGTATTTCAATGATTAAGTGATGAGTTTAAAGTAATTTGGAATAATGGACTTAGGACATATGATTCAAGTAAGCAAGAAAAGTTTTGAATATGTGTAGTTGTGATATGAACGGTTAATGACTTTCTTGTTTATAGTATGTTGTTAGGATCTAAGACTAAGGGTTATACATCTTATCTAGTTTGTCATGTGAATATTATTTGTATTCATTTACCATATACCATAAAGTGCATATATATATGTGTGAGATGTCATGGTTTCTTACCTATAGATCACACTTGGTAAAACAAGATGTTATCATTTGACGGGAAGCTAGAATACAAGGAGGCTCTAATTTTATTAAGTGATGAAGATGTTTTACAACAATGGTAGAGTCATGAAAAAATTGTATTTGGTTGAAAGAAAGAGTATTTTTTAATCTTTTATAATGGATGACTTTATTGGTGTACCATAATCTTGACATTATGCACATCGAGAAGAACATATGTGACAAGATTTTGTAATTTTTAATAGAGAAAGATAAAAAAATAGGCAATAATATCAAGTCATGAATGAAGATAGAGATATTGGGGTTAATGAACATTTAAAGGTTTGTAATACTCAAAATGATATAGTGATCTTACTGCATGATTATTATCAATTCAAAAAAAGAAAATAGAAAATTTTATTACTATTTTATGATGCATTAAGTTCCTGATGGATTTTCATCAGATATATATAAAAAAATGTAAGTGTATGAGCATAAGATTATTAGGTTGAAGTGCCGTGATTGTCAGGTTTTGATTCAACATCTCCTTCTAGTGGTTATGTGTAAGAATGCACTAAAGAAATGGAAATTGCCATAAATGAGTTGTGCATGTTTTTTCATGAATTATTCTTAAAGATGATTAATATTCAAAGGGTAAATGCATTAGAAGATTTTATTCCTAATATTTTTTACAAATTGAAGATGATATTTCTTTCTAGTTTTTTCTATCACAATGCACTTAGCCATCAACATACAAAGAAAGGTACAACTTGTTGGGCGAATACAATATCGATGGATGAATCCTATAGAGAGGTTCTTATTTATATTGGAGAACTATGTGGATAATAATAGTTGGCCCAAGAGATCTATTGCTTAAGGATACATAATGGAAGAAATGACTTTTTTGTGCATGAGATTTGAATGAGAAAAGCGAGATAAAAGTGAATAGGCCAGTGAAATTTAGAAAAGTTTCAATTGGTAAAGCATCGGTTGCTATATTAAGCATTGATGAAATATGAATAGCAAGTAGATTCATCCATTTTAAAATTCAGTCATTGATGATTTTATGTCGTAAGTGTACTAGAATAGTATTTCTAAACATAACTTTCCTACTTCAATATATGACTGACTAACTTTGCATATATATGATAAGTAATACAATCTTGTAGTGTCATATCCTAATGATTGTGCAAATATGATTCAACAAAAGCTACATGAAGACTTTGTGGATTAGTTCAAAGATTACGTAAGCATATTATGTATTTTTTATGATTGGGTAATTTGTTTGAATATAATTTGTAAATATCACTTACATATGTATATATATGCACAAGTATGTATCAATAATGTTTCTTAGGATATATATTCACTTGGTATAGGATGTACAAATTCTATTGCACGATATGAAATATTTTATATCCATAATTATAAATTTAATGTTCAAAGACTCCACAAAGTTTGTTACACACAAAATAGTGGTATTGCAACAATAGTAGACTAAGAAGCATGTATTATGGAATTATAGAAGACATTATTGAAGTTTATTTTTATCTATACCTTCTTTGTTTTGTTTAAGTGTCTTTGGTATGATATGAAAGTCGGATATGAAATAGATGAAATTTTGTTAATGTTAATATTTACTACTATACAATTTAGCATGATGAGCTGGATATATTTTCATGACAAGCAATTCAAGCATGGTATTTAAGAAATCAAAATAGACAATATTAAGAGGTAGTTTGTCAATGGAGGTTAAGAGAGATACATATGAATTGCCAACAGAGAATGTATCTGATGAAGTTATAGATAATACTATCATTTCTTGAATTCGATCAGATATACTTGCATGTTAAAGCAAAAGGTATTCACCTTAAAAGAGAAAGACAGTAAAAAGGTTAGCTAATAATTTATTGGTTTAGTGCAGGTTTATCTTGAAATTAATATTATTATGTATTTTACATGCTTATGTTATTCTACTTAAAATTACTTATATGTTATGTAATGATCCTAATATATAATGTATTTTTGTTGAATCTACGAGTGTCCATTAATAGTGTTATGCTTTTCTATGTTTAGGTCATTCTAGTTAAAATAATTTATATCAACTTGTATTGTAATGATATTAACATGTGGCACTATTATCTTATAGGGAAAACATGCCTCCAAAAGTGCATCAATATGAAAAAAGGCATGCAGCTAATTGGTTGAGTAGAAACACACATTCAGGTATGTTATATTAATTATAAAAGTGCATTCATTATGATAAGTTTATAATATAGTTATTCTTATTAAACAACTTAATTTTTTTATTTTCAGATGTGCATGCAAGAGAAGTACACAAAAAAAGGAGTTCATATCACAAGCAAACATTGAATATTTGGAACTCTTGTATTATTCTTATATTTATATTTTTAAGAACATTAAATTCACATATAAATATACTACTTTAGGTACAAATAAAAAAGATCAATCACAAACCGAGGAAACTATGTTATTTTACAACAAGATCACTTTAGTGGAGGATGTAGAAGAAAATATTATAGTAGAAGAGGGGAGTACGAGACAAGTAAGATGCAAAATTGATTCATGAAATCGCTTGCATCCAGATAGAGAAAGATGGTTAGTATTAGTCAGTGGTGGTGAAGTCATGGGCACTAATACCAAGCAGTTGTTTTGTGCCTTTAGTTATACAAAAATGGGTAACTTCTTCCCACTTTATGAAACCTTAAAAAAAGAAATGCATAAAAAGTGTTTGAGAACATTTGGGCTAAACATACAATAATATATAACTTCTAATTACATATACTTACATGTGTATGGCCTTTAATTCATCACATGTATACACACATGTATATATATATATGTGATCTAACAATGTGGTTTTTGATCTTATTATATGTGAAATTTGACTTTATAAATAGAAAAAGAAGTCTTAAAGTTTCAAGTGACACTATTAAAAGGTAAGCATTTGGTAGAAAAGCATCAAAGATTATCGAAATGATATCAAGTCCAAATATTATGAATCATCTATCACATCTTTATAATGTCCTCCACAATATAATCTTACAAAAGGCCTTCTAGATCCTTCATTAGAAAAACTTAAACAATTGTGTATATTTGCATTAAAAGTAAAATAAAGTTTAAACATGAAAGAAACTCGCGAGTTTTTTTACGAAGAAACTAGGAGGACTTGTATAACAAATCTTGAACGTATAGGACTGAAGAGTTTTTTTTATGAAGAAGTTGGGAGGGCTTTTGTAAGTATCCACTTAAACTTTTTATTTGATACATGTTTCGACCTTTTTTATTTTATCTTATAACCTGATATTTTTCTTGAATAGAATAAAGTATTTGATGAATATGAAAATATTCATCGTGAATCAAATTCATCACTACCGCTACCTCCTTTAAGAAAGTGATAAAATATGTTCACAGTAAACATCATATTGGGTATGCAAGAGGTTTGAATATTGGCATACCCACAAGGACAAGTAGAACTAGTTCGCGTAGCAGCATGGAACATCAATATATTTCTAGTCCTACTCAACTTGATAGTATACAAAAATTAGGTAAGTTATTATATTTATCATATTCTACTATTGAAGCAACTAACTTTAAGGTGTGATTGTTTCAAATATCATGAATGGAGAATCACATTGAGTATTTGATTCAACTTATAATGTAGACATTTGGTTCAACATCATAACAAATATAGGTACTAAAATATATTTTATAAGTTCTTTGTTTATGTTATTCATGACTTATGTCTTTACATATTTTTTTATTTTTAATTTTCAAGAACCATAGAAAACTAATCACATGAAAGGTATGTTGAATCAATAGTCTTAGAATAGGTTGATATATTGTGTTTGTTTTGGAATTGTCTTTGTAAATATGCATATAAACTCTTCTTCTTTGTACTTTGTAAACATTTAAATAAATCAATATAGTATTTGTTCTTTTATACATTTGTAACTATATGATTCACCTTCAATTGTTATGTGTTATATATGTGTTATGTATTATGCTTGCTCAAGTATAACAAATGATTGCATAAATTCTAGAACATTAAGTGAAACGGTGAAAAGAGGATTTGTTTTAGAACGTATTGCAGTTGTTGCCAAAAGTTGGAATATATATATATATATATATATATATATATATATATATATATATATACACATGTATATATATATGTGTGTGTATTGTATGTGTATATGTATATACATATCATATACATCATTTTATCAAATTAGAAGTTTACATTATATGTGTATATGAAACAGAAATTAGATCAAATTGAATATATCAATGTAATATAAAGATATTACATTGAAACACATAAAATTTTTAACATGACTATGACTCCAATAAGAAACAAAGGTTGTTGGACTCGACTCATCCTTCTTGTCCACGGATTGAATTCTTGCTATATGAAGGAGCAAGCCTTTGCAAACATAGGAAGGTGATGATCGATGGAAGGAGAGAGATGAGAAGAAGAAAGCATACGGAAGTGTTGGAGAGTGAAAGTCTCAACATTCAAGGCTTTTTTGGGTTTCTGGATCTAGTTAACCAAATTGGAAACAGGTCAACTTGATCAATTTATAACAAAACTTTAGAAAACCCATAGGTTTGAATATTGGTATGTGAACCCAAGTATACTCAAAATGCAAAAATAAAAAAATAAAAATGTATCCAATCTTATTCAGGTGTATCAGTACATGTGTGGGTACTGGTGATTCGAGGAAAGGTTTGTGGGTTTCCCTAAGTTTTGTCTTCTATGATTTCAAACATAATTGTAATTGATAAACATTGTTAGTTTCTTACCTACACTACAATTAAACATTTTTTAAACCCATGTTTGTAATATGCTTTGAGAAAAGATCCTCTATTATGCCTTTAGTAAGGGGTCTACCAACATATCATTAGTTGTCATATATGAGATGGATATTTCCTTTTTCATAACCATAATGGTACTTAATCATTATATGCTTGCTTCTGGAGTTATCTTCTCTACTCTTAATCAGAGTAATCATTGCATTATTGTCACAATAAATGATAACTGATTTGTTGGCTATGTTCCACTTCAAATCATGTATAAAGTGACTTATCCAAACAACACTCGTTACGATCATACAACAAGCAACATACTCAGTTTTCTGTGTATGTAAAGCTACACAACCATGTTTCTTACATACCCAAGAAATAGCTCCACCTTCAAATAAGAATATTTGACCTGAGGTTAATTTGTTATCATCATTTCTCCCAACAAAGTTAGCATATGAGTATCCAACCACTTTTAAATCATCTGCTTGAAAGCAAAATTTCAAGTCTTTTATTCCTTTAAGATATTTTAGAATCTTTTTTAAAGTTATCCAATGTTGTCAACCAGAATTACTTTGATATCTACTTACAAGACCAACAACAAAGTTTATATAAAGTCTTTTACATAATATAGCATACATCAAGCTACCCACAACTTGTACATAAAGAACATTAGGCTTATTATCTCTCTCACCAGTTTGACTCCTTTTGCAACGGGTGTAGATGCAAACTTGCATTCACCCATTTTAAACTTCTTGATGATAGAATCAATATATCTCTCTTGACTTAGATGCATAAGAGTTTAAATTTTATGTCTCGAGAAATCTTTATACCCAAGATATAAGATGCTTCTCCCATATCCTTCATCTCATTGTCAGTTTGACCCCTTTAATCATGACTTAGTTTTGACAATCATCTCATTGTTATTCCTAGTCAACAAAATATCATCTACATATAACGAGAGTATGACAAAGTGACTCCTAATGTTTTAAATATATACACGATGGTCTTGTTCATTAGCCACAAACCCAAGTTCAACTATGACATTTTGAAAGTCAAATACTATTGATGAGATGATTGTTTAAGGTAATATAGAGATTTTTTAAAATATATACTTAGTTTCTTGGCATTTATTTATGTATCCTTTGGGTTGTTGCATATATATGACTTTATCTAAATCTCTATTTAGAAAAGCAAACTTTACTTCTTCATTTAATATGCTAATACTGTTAGGATTATCCTTATGTATGCAAATTTTGAAACAGTGGAATATGTCTTAACATAATCTATTTCCTCATATTGCAAAAATCCCTTTGTAGTCAACCTCGCTTTAAACTTGTCAATAGACCATCAACTTTATATTTCCTTTTCAAAACTCATTTACAACCTATAACTTTCCTTTCTTTTGACAAATCAGTCACTTCTGGACTTAGTTTTTCTCAATGGATTCAATTTTCTCATTCATGACTTTTTCCTAGTCTGTCAATTCATATGATTTAATTGCTTGTTGATATGTTAAGTTATTAGTCAAATCATTAAAAATCACTGAATTACACATTTCCTCTACAAGGTAAGTGTGATAATCTTTTAAGTAGGATGGTATAACCCTAGGTCTTTTATGTCTGCTTATAGTATGGTTTGTTCAAGAAGATCATCATTATTTATAGGTTCAGATTATGGATCTAGATCTATTAGATCCTCATCACATTCATCATCATTCTCAAGGATGTCATTCTTAGTGTCCTCTAAGAATTCAACATCCATGTTTTCTATTAATCCAAGGTCCTTATGATAAAATTAATATCATTTGAAACCAATAAGATATCCAATAAATACACATTTCAAGGACATGTAGTTTAACTTATCTCTAGACTAATGAAGGATTTTCACATGTGCAACAAATTCCCACCTCTTGATATGACCTAGGTTTATTTTTTTTCCAAACCACATCTCATATGGTATAAAGCATATCACCTTACATGAACTTTGTTTAGTATATATATGGTTGTATTTACTGCTTCTCCCTAAAAGACCCTTCATAGAGAAGCATCTATTAACATAGACCTTATCATATTTAATATGATCTTATAATATCTTTCTGCTACACAATTTTGTTGAGGTATTCTAGACATTGTATTTTATTTTGAAATACCAAAGTCTTTGAAGAATTCTAAAATTTTTGTAGAGGTATACTCCCCACCTCAATAAGATTTTAAGATGTTTATTATACCCTAGTTAGTTATCAACTTCTTACTTATATTTTTTGAATACTTCAAGTGCCTTAGATTTATGTGTTAAGAGATATATAGGCATATCTCGAATAATCTTTGATAAAGGTTATGAAATATACCTTCTTGCAATGAGTTTTTACTCTAAAGGGTCTACATAAATTAGTGTGAATGATTTTTAATAAGGTTTTTGCCCTCGTTATGTCTTTCGAAAATGTTTTTCTTTCTATTTTCCCTTATATACACGCTTCGTACTTGTTAAAAGTGTTTTCCTAAAAATTGAGCAATAATTCAAAGTTGAATAATTTTCTCAATTTTTTCAGACTTATATTCCCTAGGCATACATTCACATCTATATTTAGGCTACTATCAATATAAGTACAAGAATCATCATTTATATTCAATTTGAATAATCAGTGTTCAACATTGAATAATGTAGAAAAGTTATCCTTTCATGCTTCCCCATGGTTATCTTGTAAGGAACAAACCTAACTTCAAATCCTTCTTAACCAAGGTAGGGGCCAAAACCAAATTGCACCTTATTGATGTAACAATTAGTATATCAGTTAATACAACTGATATGCCTTGTATATATATTCTAAAGGATCCAATTCAAAGAATATCTGAGAAAGTGTTATTTTCCATGTATACCTAATGTTCTCCTAGTTTATATTCGTTTAGGAACATAGTTTTTTCCTTGCTCTTAGAGATATGTCTCATTGCTCCTTAATCAATCAACCAACAAGATATTGGGTGGTACACATAGAGGTATTTTGAAACCACGGAGATTATATCCTGCTTCTCTGATTGACTATGTTGTTGGGTGTTCTTACCGTTAGTCTTCTTGTTGTGATTTCTCAAACTTTTGAGATTATTGTGGTTTACTGCTAGTCTTCTTGTCCATAGTTAAAACACTTTTAACACAAGAAGTGGTTTCATGTGATTTCTTAAAAGTTTGACTGTCTTTCTTGATATTCTTGTCAAACTTCTTATTTGGTTTATTCTTTCTCTAGTTTGGTCTAGAGTTTGATCCTATCTCATCTTGAGCAACTATCAATTTGTTCTTCTTATTTCTATTCATGTGTTCTTGTTCAATTGCTAGTTTAAGGGGTGAATTAGAAAGGTTTGGTTTAACTTCTAATCTAAGGGCTTTGGCAACCATGTTATATGATGGGGGAAGATTGTTTAGGATAGTAGATATTTGCATAGCCTCAGGCATGATCGATTTTTCTACAGCTAAGTCTCTTGACATTATCAAAATTTAGTTCACATGTTCCACTACATTATCTTCTTCTTTCATTTTATAGAAATTGTATTTTTGTAGGAACAGTTGAACATGTAACTTTATTATAGTATCATATTTGGCTGTTATAGAATCAAACAACTCTTTAGCTGTCTTGTATTTCTCAAATACCTTAATGAGGTCATCCTCCATATTTGTCAACATTATGGCTCTAGCTATTGTGTTTTCTATAAAGAATGTTTTACATACTTCATTTTCTTCTTCTATTGCATTTAAAGTAGGTGGTGAAATTGTTTTCGTTAGAACATAGTTTACACCTTGAAGTATAAGTACCAAGGAGATATATTTTTTTTCACATTTTGAAATTTAGATCGTTTAGCTTTTCTATTTTTATCAACTCTGATATACAAATTCTGGAGTTCATTTTAATTGTTTGGCAAAAATAACAATAAGACGGTCTAAAACAAAGAAACTACCAATATAAAACATAGATATTAGATAACGAATAGCTTACCACTAAAACATAATTTGCAAAATATCCAGGTACTTAATTGGAAATATCTTAGGTACTTAGATACCCGCTTGGAAATACTCTCAACTTGATTATGCTATTTTATAATCAATATAGGGACAAAAATATAATTTTCTCCTTATTTCTTGCCATTGTGATTTTCCAAAAGTTTAGGGGTAAACTAGTAATTTTATTTGTATGTCTCATTTGATAATTTTATAAAAAGAACAAGGACAAAATAGTAAAATTATGCTTGGTATTTTCAGCAATTTTCAAAATTGATCGAGGATAAAATAGTAATTTTGTCCCTCAGTCCAAATATGTAATTATGCTTAAGGATCAGGGGTAGAATCATCCTATGAATATCCGCACGTTCAAGAAAAATTGCATAATTCTATTGGCTGGTGTAGATGTGAAATTTTCACTCCAAGCTTGTGTAGAGACTTGAAATAAAACTTTCAACTCTACTTAGTGCGCGAGCATGCCAGCTAGTTTTGTAAAAACTAGCAAAAGTTAAATCTGATGGGCGATTGTGGCTAAATGGGCTCTTTTTGCTTTAGACCTTTTTTAACCAATACTCAAGGGTCCGTCTAAGTACTTAGGGATTCCAACTAGATAGGTGATATTTTCAAATTCATGTGAAAGCAAAGGTGTTTGAGAATGTAAAACAAGTGCACTTGGTTTTAAGTTAAAAAATGTACAAGTTTTGAAAAACAGAAAACTCTATTTTCAAGACTTGTTTTCTGAATCTTTTTAAATGCCATACAGACGTCCAAAAATGATCAAAATTTTACAGGACTAAGCCTAAGATGTGAGAGTCTGGGACATTTCAGATTTTGATTTGGAGTTATGGTGTTGTAGAATTAATTCTAAGAAGTGCTCTGCTCAAACACCTAGAACTGTTCTATCACAAAAATATAGAAACTCAAAGATGAGCCTTTATCTCGGTGCTCAGAGTTTCAAATTTAATGAATTTGGTCTTCCTAGAAATATAAAAGTCATATTTCCAATGAACAAAAAATCATCTATTTTGAATACCCAGAGACAGAGTTATGGGATGAATACCCAGGTTCCGTTTCAGGAAAACTGGTTGGATAGACAGTTTTCAAAAACTTTTCTGATTTTGTACAATTTTAATTATGATGTTGTACGATCCTAAAATTCTTGCAAATTTTATTAGAAGTGGGTATGTCTGTTTAGAAGAAGTATGCAAAGTTTCAGAGTAATTGGATCAGAGGTTCGATAATTAAAAATCAAGCAATTCATGTATGCAGAAATGTTGAAAACCAGATTTTAGGTTTTTAGAATCATACATGATGCAAACTCATACGAATTGAAAAGCAACAACACAATATCATGAATTAAATTGCTGAAGAGAAATGAATTGAAATATACTTAATAGCTTAAGGATAGAGGGGATTAGAGAATAGAGAGTGTTTATAGAATATAAAGAGATAGAATCAAGAAATCAAACACATAGAGTGCATAATTAAAGAAAGGGAAATTTAAGCAACATCTACTTCTATTACATCATGGGAGGATACAAAACTCCATTAATACAACCCCTTTTGAATTACATTTAAAGAAGAGATATAGGAGAATGAAGATGGAACAACAGTTACCCAGACTTACACAAAGATCGTCCTCCAAGGTAATGGTCGGCAACCCCTTTTGCACCCTTTCCCTTTTGATCAATCACTCACACTCACCAAATCGTGGCCTAGATTCTACACACCCTTCCCTCTCTAATGCTCTTCCCTAGCCCATAACTCACACAACTCTCAAAATGCAGCAACCTTGATGGCCTCTCTCTAAAGCTCCCAAGATGACTCCAAGATTCTTCATGCCCCCCCCCTCCCCCTTTAGCCTCAATTTATAGGCCAAAGAGGGCTCTTCTAGGCCATTCCTTGGGGCGGGTGACCCAAGGTCCAAACCCAGCCCCAACTACCTCCAAATTACGTGGTCTTAGTGGTCCCTTGTGGTCAAATGTGGACCAACCCCATGTGGGTTGGTTTAGTCTTGAGTCCCATGCCTTGGTCCTAGCCGATTGGACTTGAAGGCACTCGGTTAGGCTTGTTTTAAGGCCTTGAACGACCTTGCTTGATGACTCTTCTTTACTTGACTTTTATTGACATGTGGGCTGGATAAGCATTTGATAAACCTTGGGAATCAGCGCCTAAGTTCCACCATTTTTAATTTGAATAAGCTGGCCAATCCTTATCCCAAGGTTGCATTTGATCCAAACGAATCCTTGATTTGATTTAATAACCAACTCGAGTTGCCTTGCTACTGGCCCATTTAATTTGATTTGTTGATGAAGATATGCTTTTTACTTGGTCCATTCCTTGAGCTCGATCTTGGATTGAATTGGGCCCCACCTGTTTGCCTGATTTGCTCGAATCATTTGAGCTTTTTAACTTCAATTTAAAACCTTTAATTTGAAACATTTTTGAAAGATTTAAACTTTTCATTTAAAACAAAAGGTTTTAAATCATTTGAATTTTTGAAAAGGTTTTAAATCATTTGATTTTTCAAAATTGGAAGTGTTAGGAAAAAATTTTTGATTTAGGGTGTTTACATCTAGTATTTCATAATTTCTACAAACTGTTAGAAGACAGAATTATCCTTTCGCCCGTTTAAGGGCAAAACCATCTTTTACTTTAAAATTATCTAGATTTTTACGTAATTTTTCCTAGTGGCAGTTTTAAAAAATAAAAAATCGTGAAGGACAGAACAAATTTTTTAGTCCACTGCCCGAGACTGTTTCTTAGAAATCACGATTTTCCTGCCCATGGTTTTCAGAAACCATTGGGTAATTTTCAACACTTCGAGAAGAGAGAGAGGAAAAAGGCAGGGAAAGAGAGAGAGGGAGATGGAGAAAGAGAGAGAAATACAACAGGAGAAGAGGGGAAGAGAGGTACATTGGGAGAGAGAAAGAGAAGGAGAGGAGGGCTCCATGCTCCGCCACTCTACCTTGGCCTTATCGCTCCGTTGTTCCGCCTTTTGGCCTTTATGTGGAGGTTGCACTTCTCGCCTCTATGCTCCTCCACCATTGGGCCTCTCTGCTCCTCTACCCTGTATTTTTGCTCCTCCTTTGGGCCTTTCTGCTTGCCTTTGGTTTGTCTTAGTGTTTCTATTGCTTTTTTTTATCTCTTTTCTTTTGCTGGAAAAATGTCTCATATCTCTCTCTTCCTTTTTTTAATTATTTTTACCCGTTAGTATAACCAGGCCATGATATCATTGATGGATTTTATTGTTGACTTTTGATATATGTTGTGTAGGTTTGTAGGTTTGTTGCCAGCGGCAGAAGTGATATAACGGAATTAAGGAGGCCCAAAACAGATACAAAGTTGAAGAAGATCAAAAGAGAAGGTGGAATTGGTTAACAGTTACCCTTAGGCGGATTTTTCAAGAAAGATTGTCTTTCTTTCTTTTCATTGTATTTTCATATCTTTTAGTGTAATCCTTCATTATTTATAGAGGGATTCCAGTTATGTCTTTCTGTATTCTCTTGCCTGGGCTTTCCATTAGAAGTTGTTATCTATATACATTTATCTTTAACCTATACTGTATATGTAACATATACGTTTAATCCTTTACACATTTGTATGTAATATTTTCTTAGATTTACTGTCGAGAATAGCCAAATCTTCATATACACATTCTACGTTACACCTTTACCCTTTTCGTGACACTTTAGGCCACCATCACAATCACCACTTTTTTCCTCTCACTTAGGCTCCGTGAATGTAAATATTCGCAGGTGGTTTTGGTAGTAGGAGTGGACATTTTGACTAGTGATGTTGTTGAAAAGTAGTGGAGGAAATAGAGAGAGGTGGTTGAAGGTTGTTCGAAAGGTGGTGGGTATGCAATTGCACACATATCACACTTCTCATAGCATAACACTCACATGTAAACTCTATCCTTACCTATCTTTATGATATGATTGGTATAGATGGTTGATTTTGAAAAAGAAAAAGTGAAAACTATCTCATAAAAGTACTTTTGACTCAATCTCAATTACTTGTAACTTTTGATTAGATTTTTGAAATTGGTTTGGATTAAGTTTACATATATCCTCCAACTTTATATATATATATATATATATATATATATATATATATATATATATATATATATATATATATATATATATATATATAACTTATTTTGTGCACCACGGCTCTATTGCCCCCTCAATGAAGGTGGCGAATTTGATGCCCAAGGGGTGCAACATGTTTGTGTGTTTAGTCTTTGGTCTGCCACTCTTAACAAATAAAAAACTTAGTGGGCAAAATTGTTGGTGTGAATGTTAAAAGATGTAGCAATCTTGTACATATTTCAAAATCTAGTTTTTCATACCTTCTTATAGGTTCTTCTTTTGATCTTCTTTCTATATGTCCAAACCACCTTAAACAATATTCTCTCATTTTATCCTCTATTAGTGCCACACATAATTTTTTATTCGGCTATAACCAAATAATGCTCACTCTTACATCTTGCTACCAAAATCTTGTTGAATTGAGAGAGAATTGGGGAAATAAGAAGAAAGAGGGTTTAACATCAGAAATGAATGCGACCGTGTTGTGGTGTAATGGCGGACAAAGGACGATTATCTGGTGTCTAGATATGGTGAAGGTGGTCGAACTCCATCATCTTAATGGTGGTGGGGGCTTCTTTAAATTTTGGTGTCTTAATAGCATGGGGCTTCTTTGAACTCTCGTGTTTCAACGGGGATGTGGCTTAGTGGGTTTTGGTTTGATATGAATCAATTTGGTTTTTTATATGGATCATCACTTCTTCTGATATGCATCATATCCTTTATCTCAACCTAATGCTGATGTGACCATTGAGTCAACCATTTTTAACAGTCATGTGAAACCATGTTCCATGTTACCTTCTGCCTGAATCCACTCCGGGTATCGTAACACAAACTTTAAACTGCTAATACCAAATTGATAAACTAACAAAACTACAAAGTAGTTATTTAAAGTTTTCCCAAAACTTTTAAAGAAAGTGATATTTAAAAGAAATGCCACGTTTTTCTTTTCTTTTTTTCAAAAGAGAAGTGGAGTTAGGCAGACACTTACCAGTTATATCCCTTACGGATTATTATTTATGAAAGAGTAGGGAACTAGTATGAGAGTGGGTCTTTTCAAGGCTAATTTCACCAAATAGATGGCTACCTGATTAAAGTTGTATTTAGCTTTAGAAATATCAAACGAACAAAAGTACGACATGCTAGATCTTACCAACTCAATATCATCCGTCTATGGGCCTTCCTTAGAGAGCTACTTCGAGGAGGATGACTAAATTGCTCATTGAGTTTTTCGTGGGTTACATTTAGGGAGGCCAAAAATCATATTCACGCCAACGATGTTGAACTAATGACCTTCAACTTGCGAGTGGACGCGCCCAGCCAGGTGAGCTATGGCTTTTTGCGCAATTGCTCATCGAGGTTGCTATTTGTTGAAGATGATATCATCTTAGATTCTTTGATTTCCTTCTCAAATCTCTCTGGAGTAACCTCTGAAGTTGAAATTCTTGAGATATTTCCCGTAGAAAGAAATTTTGAAACAGAAAAAGAAGAGATGAGGAAACACGACATCCCAGTGACCCGCCAAATTCATGGCAAAACCGTAAATAATAGAGTCGGTCCATCCTCTACTCCCTGGGACCCGTCCTTTCCGGACCATAAATAGCTCAACCCCAATTGCTACTCTCTCTCACCCTCTCTCTCTGGCTTTTTTGTCTTTGATCCGGAGATCTTTATCGGTGAATTTTTTCATCAATCGTCTTTTGAGAGATTTCGATCAGGTTTCTGGCCTTTCCTCTTTATGATCGTTTTGTTGGTGTCTTGTAGCATTTCCTCTCCGGTTGAGAGAAAACGGAGAGTTTTCTTTGGATGGTTTGGTAGAGATACGTTCTGGGGGTTCCGACTCGTTGTTTTGGAAAGTTTGGTTGTGGGGGAAGACCCCTCTCTCTCTCTCTCTCTCTTTATGCTCGAAATTTTACACTTCTATTCTGTTTTCTTTTGTAGTTCTGAAATTTTAGGGAAAGATGTCAGGGAAAGGGGCGAAAGGGCTGTTGACGAGCAAGAACTCTGCGGGCAACAAGGACAAAGACAAAAAGAAGCCTGTTTCTCGTTCTTCTCGTGCGGGCTTGCAGGTCGATATTCTCTTTCCTTGTTCCTGCTTCGGGGGAATTCCCCTTATGTTGTTGATTGGCAGTTTGGCGTCTGTTTATCTCGTCGTTTGTTAATGAAATTCAGTTTCTTTTAGGGATGGTTGAACTTAATTGAGTTGTTGCTGACGGTTTGGAAGAGTTGTGTTCCTCCTCTAGTTTGGTTCCAGTTATGGGACTCGTGACAAAAAAATCCGTTCTTGTTGAGGGAGGTAAATCAGAGGAAGAAGGTTTTCTTCTTACCAGATGAATCGCGTCTTTCCCGTGAACCTCATGGTTACAGTTAGACCAACGAGGAGTTGGGTTAGTATTCCTAAGGTGTGATGCTTGCGAAGGTTTCTAAACTCTCCGTTAGCTGCTTTGGAGCATCCTTTCAACGGTTCCCATCTTACTTGAGTTTGGAATGGCAACAACAGCCCAAAGGCGATTATCTTAGCAGCTTTGACGTCTGGGACAACCTAATTAATTTATTTGATATCGAGATTTAGTTCCCTTTTAGAAGTACGAAAGCTTTTTTCTTTCCTTTTCTGTATGAATAACTTGCAGATCCTTCCCGTTGGCATCCGTGGTTATTCATAACGATATTTGGTTTCATCTCCTTTCTTGGTTTCTCTTCTTGAATAATGTTGGAGGCGTCAAATGGTAGGTAAAATTCTTTTTTGGCTCTCTACTTTTGGTCCTTGGGCTGATCTGACCAATTGTTCTGAATCTATGAATTCACAGTAGTTTTTCCACTACTAATTCTGTGTCCATAGCCGGTTCTTCTTCAGTTGGTTCATATATGAAGATGATTGATCTTGTTACGATGCAGAGTTGAATCGTGCTGTTGGAGTCCTCTTTGAGTTGGGGGTTGCAGAAGTAATTTTCTAGCTGGCCCTCTGTATGCGTGGGCCTGGATCTATCCTTCACTCTTCATACAAAAATAGGATTAACATTCTGACTCTAGTAAGACCATTCAAATGTTGAATTGAGTACCTTTGGAGCTCTTGGATTATCCTCCTTAGGTGGGGGTTTGTTGATTCTCCCATCTTGTTGGTCCGCCCTCTGTAATAGTAAATTTTAATGTGTTTGTAGGGATGGTTGTCAAGATCAATGTGGTTATACTTATTGAAATCAGTACAGTTATTGGTAGGGTATATTGTGCATAAGATACATGTGTTGAATTACAGTACTTAGGTGTGTAGAGGATAGAGCTCCTAATAAACTGTTAATAACAATGGCTACTACTGCAGCTACTGGTTTACACTGGCTAATGGGATGATGATATTGGGATGGTTGTGCTTTGTAACAAGTCTCATAAAGCATCTTTCTCATATTGCGCTATAGGGCTCTAGCTTGTATATAACTTGGAAAAGGGATCCAATATGATGGACTATTATGGTTTTCTACCACTATCTCTCACAATGGACTGTATCTTACAATATGCCACATATTATTAGTGGGGCATACTGTAAGGTATTTAGTACACAATTTTAATCCCGTTTTCGAATATTTAAAGCAGTCATCTTGATAGTCTCCTAGCTGATTGATGTTTCTTCAGAAAATTAAGAGACTGCAAACCTGAAAAGCTTCTGAAGGTACAGGAATAGTAAAGTGTCTGCGTGTGCATATGGATAGTGTCAGTCCTTATTGCCTCTCAAGACAGTTGGAAGTGTAGGCCACTTGGTCTTATGTCTTCCCAAGGCAGTTGGAAGTGTAACCTTGATAAACATATGAAAGCACACGGACACAGAAATCTGTATGTGGTATAGCTTGAGTTTGCAGTTAATGAGGGATCTAAAATTTAGACGATGAATAACGAAGTATGGATCGATATCTGTTGCTAAAAAAGCACTTCTTTGAAAGCTGGATTTCAACCTGTTCTGCCCTTTCATTGCTAAGACAAATTAGGACCGTTTCTTTGACAAATCCATCATTAGTGTTGTGCAAGTCTTTTCTCTCTGCCAAGCATGTGAGGATGTTAGGGATGCTCGGGTTTGTCTTCAGCAGATTTCTGCATAAAAGGTGTCAATCATGTTTTTGTGTGGGAACCTGGAAAGAAGTTTGGACTAGAAACATTATGCCAAGATTTGTTTGAAAGAATCAAAGATGGTATAAAAGGTTTAAGTGAGTCTTGTGATCCATTTAAGCTGTGTTCTGGAGTACTTCGTTAAAGGATTCAGAGAACAGGTTTTGAATCCCCGACTCTGAGCATTTGGGAACCAGTCACAAGCCCTAATGATGGCAACCATGAACTTGATGTTGCAAACATACCCATAGTTCAGCATGATATGATGTCAACATGTAATTCCCCGTCTGCATTCTGTTGCAGCTTTATCATTTATTCTTGTTCCAACAGATATGCCTTACATTTTAAAAGTTTGTTCTCGAATTATTAGATGAAATGCTGTGATGATTAAATTCAACTACTCCTCAATGTACTGAATTTCAACTACGGATAATTCTTAATCAATAAATCTCCATCTCACTGAGATGCAACATTACAGTTGCATCTGTGATGTAAGTAACCGATCTTAATAGCGTCCCCAGCTTGATTAACTGTTGAGGGTTATTGTCCTTTATGTGCCTTAGTCGCGATGAAATGGACTTCTATCATCATCTCTCTTTTTTTAATCTTTGGAAACAGTTTCCAGTTGGTCGCATCCATAGAATGCTGAAGTCCCGCATTGCTGCCAATGGAAGGGTTGGTGCTACTGCTGCTGTATATTCAGCAGCCATCTTGGAGTACCTGACGGCTGAAGTGCTGGAATTGGCAGGCAATGCTAGCAAAGATCTTAAAGTGAAGCGCATAACACCACGTCATCTTCAGCTTGCGATCAGAGGAGATGAAGAGCTCGATACCTTGATTAAGGGCACCATAGCTGGAGGTGGCGTTATCCCTCATATTCACAAGTCACTGATCAACAAGTCCTCTAAAGAATGATTCATCATTTGGTGTCTGAGTTACAATGTATGTTCCCATATATTCTCTTCTTTCTTTCTGTAGTCTTACTGAGACTCGTGCTCTATGAAGTGCATGTCCGTCATTTCTGTTACATTTCCTAGGAATCCATGTAATGATTGGAGTTGTAGCTTGGTAATCTGATGTGCTTATCTGTTAACTGCTGACAATGGAACTTGGTATCATGCATCTTGAAGCACAAGGACGTGCTTTCCCTTCTGGCACATTAGGTTTGATGCTTTTGTGCATGGAAGGATCTATTTGACGACATTCTTAATCTATGAAAGTACGCTCTTAACAGTTCTATTAAATGCTTTTGAGCGACCTATTGCACATGCTTGCTTGTTTTTGTGTTGGCATGAATTACCGAAAGCTGGAAACTTTTGAGCAAGTTTCTTGTTTGTATGTGTGTCCGTACGATATTTGTCCTTTTGACACAGTGTCCCGGGCCTCTTCAACTGACATGATATAACCTAACAAGGATGTAGGTTCCTTAAGAAGGAACCGGTCTAATATATATTTTGCAATGCTAAATTTGTTGCTCTTTCTTCACGGATGGCTTCTAAGCGAGCTTGTCCTGATGCTCTTCCTTTTGGGGATAAAGGTGTATTACCTAAAGAATTTGCGAGGTTGTGATTTTTAAAAATTGTTATGTAGACTTGTTCGTAGAGGTAGTATCACAATAAAATGTCTACTCACACTTTGGAAGCATCTTAGAACTAGTAGCAAATATTTGAATATTAGGACCTCGCCAGATTATGAATAATGGTGTTTGTTTCAGCCATCAGGAATTATGATAACTGTAGAAAACATTGACCTTATGGCAAGTTGTGTTCCATATGGTATAGATACACCAAAGTGAAATGTGGAAAGGATGGTTCTCGTCATTCATATAGAAAAGTTTAGCTGTCATTTTGGTTGGCCAATTATAGTAGCAGGGGACTTTTCATACACAGAAATTTAGAGAAAATAGTACTTCAAATGGAGTTCGTTTCTTTTGTAAATGATCTCACCATGCAAGTGTTGAGTTAATGTTATATACGAAGTCTATGAAGCCTTAGGAACTTGATTAGAAATCTCGAAATCCTTCCAATTTCCAGTGAGGTAATTGTAAGAAACCAAATAGACCAAACCATACCCTAAATCAAGTCCTCCCACATTAGACAGGGTTGGCTTAAGCGGATTCTATATTTCGTTGTGGAGGGTCAAGTGTCATATAGGCATTTAACTCAAAGGCAAGTTTTTTATTTTTATCGTTTGGCATACTTCTACCTGTTTGAATTCTTGGATGAAGCGGCATGAGGCTGCTTCATCCACGAACACGGTGGCAGAGGCATGTCCCCCGTTGCGGGTAAAAACACGCTCCCCAGCCCTCATTGTACGGCCCATGCATGCAAGCACCCTGAAGACGTGTCTAAATCACCTTAGACATGTTTATCTAATTCAGTCTTCTGTTTGGGTCAGTCAACTTTGCCTCTAATCGCTTCATTACATGTATCTTTGTGTCTTCTTAATGAGAAGAGATACTTCAAAAGTGTCCACGCACGCATCTCAACATCTTCATTTTGCTAAGACTCATTTTTTACTCATTGATGAAAGAGGAAAAGGTAGGTTCCATGTGGAGAATATGAAAAGGCAAGATTAGGAATAAGCTGATCCTCATGCTTAACTTTGGAAGAAGGAACCATTTTATACGGATAAGGAGGTGCAGGGTTAAATTTTTATGACGCAGTAGAATTACATGGCGAATAAGGGGAGGCTGCCTTTCAACGTATTTATGATTTTATTTTGATTATGTAGGTTCTATCTTTGAGCAAGATTTTGTAGAGAAATGGTGCTTTTTGTTTTCAGGAGATATGACAGAAGATCAAGCTTCGCAACTAAGTACCCTTGAAGCCTTTCCCACTAAGTGAGGGAAAGCTTGGTTCTAAAGAGATCTTATTTGCACGTTCAGTCACATAATTTGATACATGTGCTCTAGACAACAAAACATTAGAAGATGAGAAATTGCAAAAAAGAAGATGGTTTATGTTGAAATTGCCAAAGAAAGGATGGTTTTTGTTGACATGGTTGTCTGCCATCGTTTGTGTGGTATATCTGGGAGTGCCCAAGTGATCAGTTCAATAAATAACATAAAAGACTACCAAACGCTGGTTGGGCATTTGTTCCCCCTCTCAAGAAGATTGAGTTCTAGGTGTGGAGAAAATCACCGTCGGGAGATCTTTATCTCCATTATGGGCCGACCTGGATGAAACCGGACTAGTCGGGTCGTTGGTAGTTAAGAAAAGAGAAGAAAAGAAAAACAGATCAAACCTTACTCTGTTGATATAATCATTGAGGCTAACAAGCATTATATCACACTATTTATTAGGGAAAGAAACTTCATTACACTACACGGACAAGAAATCCAAGAAAAGAGCACAAGCTAGCCACTATGATAAGTATGTATACGCACTTCTGTTTTGTCCAACACAAAAACCCTTAGAATCCACCAGAGCAAGAGTAAACTGCACAGAGGCTGCATTTTTTCTCTGCTTTTCATCTAACCAACTCAAGATTAAGGATGCCCCAAGCAGTGTTAGGCCAAGACCTCTCTCTTGCATTCATCAACAAGCCCCTAGCCCAAGCAACCCATGCCTTCCATGCCATCCTCTTATCCCAACTAGCCCCCCACTCCAGCAAGAGTCTTAACCCTACCTCAGCCTCCCTCTCTCCCTCTTCATATCTACACATTGAGAGATAAACCTGAGCCAGCACCACATGGGGGTCTGCTACGAAAGGGTTCTTGCAAGAGCTCAGCTGCTTTCTCGTTTGCCTCTCCTATTTCATAAACAGCCTCCCAATACGTCCCCAACCTCAACTTGATCCTGCTTCCGCAAAATCTTTGTGCAGTTCTCAAATATCGGTGGTACTACAAGACCCAGTTCTTCCATTATCTCACTAAAGAACTCACCTTGAAATTCACCTTTTCACCGTTGATCCTGTTGCCACCTTCATCATGCCCACTATCTTCTTGACCATTGTTCTTGATGACAATTGAATTATTGGGACCAGTTTTAACATTTTCAGTTCCTTTATCATCTCCACGATTGGTAGTGGCAGTACAATCTTTCCCTCGTTCTCTTCCCGTGATGAATAGGGTCTCTTCCCTTACTATGAGATTGAAGAGGGCAGCCGTTCTGGAGATAACATTTATCCACAGCTCTGGCTTCCCGTCTCCCGGACAGAGTGCGTTGAATCTGTCACCGGGGAACTCTAACCTGCCATTCGTATTTCCAGTAAGTGCGTCCTGGTATCCGAAGTATTGATAGCAGAAGTCAGCTATTGTCATTAGAAGGAAGATGGCGCGGCTCCAAGACGTCCTCGCCAGTTCATGTGCTTCACCGTGACACCCTCTGCCGGAAGGACTGCCTGGAGCTTCTTCCTCCATGCAGGAAGGTGGTTGTCTTTTGATGCAGTTTCTTCTGTTCGATTCATCAGTATCTGATTTCCCACTGTGTTGTGGTGTTCCGGCTGTTCCTTCTGTGTCATGCTTACTGGACGTGGTTTCCCTGGCGGTTTTAAGGGAGGCTTCAGACTCAAAGGGTTGTGGCGAGCTCATCGTCGGAGTAGGGGAAGAGGAGACGGAATGGGGCGGGCTGACACAGAATATGTAGACTAGTTGCTCGGCTGGGCCACCCAGGAGGCACCGGATGTCTGGCCGGCCGGTGTCCGGCTGGAAGATGGCAAGGTTTACGTAGGAATTGGAGTAAGTGGAGTGGAAGAGGTCACAGCGGGTGACATGAGGGGATCCTCCCGAGGATGCGATACACCCCCTGAAGGAGGTGCATCAAGGTACCTTGCTTGTGATAGCACTCCCCGGCTCCCGCAAAGGGATCACCCTTGCATTGCCGGTCTCAAGCCTCGATAAAGGAGGAGGGTTGTGTTAGGCTTCCGACTGTCAATATTAAACTTCATCGGACTTTTATAACATGGATTACAAAAATTATCTCGTATTGGTTCTTGGAATATCGGAACATTATCTGGTAAGCTAATGGAGGTGGTAGATACTATGATGCGGAGAAAGATTCATATTCTATGTTTACAAGAGACAAAATGGGTTGGAGAAAAAGCAAAGGAGATAGAGGATACAAGTTTTAAATTATGGTACTCAGGTAAAGAAAAGACTCGAAACGGAGTTGGTATTATCATAAATAAAGATTTAAAGGATAGTGTAGTAGACATACAACGATATGGTGACCGAATCATGACATTGAAATTAGTGTTAGGAGCAGAGGTTTTGAATATAGTTTGTGCTTACGCACTCTAAGTAGGACTAGAAGATAGTATAAAGATAGCTTTTTGGGAAGAGTTAGATAAGGTGATTCAAAAGATTCTACAAAGGGAGATGATTTGTTTAGGAGGAGACTTAAATGGACATGTCGGTAAAGAGATATTTGGATATCAAGGGATTCATGAAAACTTTGGTTTTGGGGATATAAATGAGGAAGATAGGGAGATTTTAAATTTTGCTATGACATTTGATCTCTTTATAGTCAATACAATCTTCAAAAAACGAGATGAGCATTTAATTACTTATAAGAGTGGCTTATCACAAACACAAATTGATTATTTTATTTGTAGAAAAAAAGATAGAGCATGTTGTAAAGATTACAAGGTAATTCTAAGAGAGAGCTTAACCACCCAACATCGACTTTTAGTTATGGATTTACACATAAAAAAATGAACAAAGAAGAAAAGAGTGCATCAAGCTATTAGGACTAAATGGTGCAACCTCAAAAGCGAGAAATAAGATATATTTAAACAGAAAGTACTTCAAGGAGATGTTTGGAATTATGTTGGTACACCCTGTAATATGTGTAACAATATGACTATACATATTAGGAAAGTGGCAAAAGATGTGTTAGGTATATCTAAGGGAGGTGTACCGACACAAAAAGAAGCTTGATGGTGGAGTGAAGTAGTGCAAAATAAAATCAAGGCAAAGAGAGCATGTTACAAATTACATTATGCTAAGAAAACTAGTGAAACTTTAAAGGCTTATAAGAAAGCAAAGAAGGAAGCGAAAAAAGCCGTGAGTGAAGCAAAAGCTAAAATTTGGGAGGATTTATATAAAAAGCTCAAACTCAAAAGAGGGTGAGAGAGATACTTTTAGTATAGCTAGGGCTAGAGATAAGAAAACTAAAGATCTTAATTATGTTAGATGCATCAAAGACGAGGATGAAAAAATTCTAGTGGTAAATGATTATATAAGAAATAGATGAAAAAATATTTTTATAATCTTTTTAATGAAAATAAAGATGTTAGTATTAGCTTAGGAGAGTTAGCTAAATCAGAAAAGTATATAAACTATAATTTCTACCGACGTATTCAAAAGAATGAAGTCAAAGAGGCTCTTAAACATATGATGAAGGGTGGTAAATCGGTAGGACCAAATAATATTTCTATAGAAGCTTGGAAAATACTAGGAGAAATAAGAATCACTTGGCTCATAAGACTATTTAATGAAATATGAAAAAACCAAAAGATGCCTGAGGAATGGAGAACAAGTACACTTATACCCATATATATATATATATATATATATATATATATATATACAAGGGAGATATTGAAAATTGTGCGAATTATCGATGTATCAAGTTATTAAGCTATACTATGAAATTGTGGGAAAGAATTATCGAACGTAGGTTAAGACAAATATCAAGTACAACAGAGAACCAATTTGGATTCATGTCAGGCAGATCTACTGTTGAAGTGATTCACCTTTTGAGACGTCTTATGGAACATTTTAGAGAAGAAAAGAAAGACCTTGACATGATATTTATTGATCTAGAAAAAGCTTATGATAGGGTACCGAGAGAGGTTCTTTGGAAAACTTTGGAAAAAAGAAGTATTCCATTGACATATATTAACCTTATAAGAGACATGTATGATAGTGCAAAAACATGTGTAGGGACTCAAGAAGGAATGACAGACTTCTTTGAAGTTAATATTGTGTTACATCAAGGATCAATTGTGAGTCCATACTTATTTATAATGGTGATTGATGAGTTAACAAAACATATTCAAGATGAAGTACCTTGGTGCATGACATTGTATTAGTAGAGGAGCCTAAGAAAAAAGTTAATAAAAAATTAGAACTATGGAGAGAAATATTAGAAAGCAAAGGCCTCCGACTTAGTAGAACAAAGATAGAATATATGGAATGTAAGTTTGATCATTTAATTACCTCAAAGGACATAGAAATTAAAATTGACACACATTATATCCCCAAAAGGAAAGTTTTAAATACCTAGGGTCAATTTTTCAAAGTGAAGGAAGAATTTATGGAGATGTTATGCATATAATTAATATTGGTTGGTTAAAATGAAGAGGAGCATCAGGTATTCTTTGTGATAAGAAGATATCATTAAAGTTAAAAGGTAAATATTATAGAGCAGCAAAATTAGGCCTGTCATGTTTTATGGTTCTAAGTGTTGGGCAGTTAATCATCTACATGTACAAAAGATGTCTGTGACAAAGATGAAGATGTTGAGATGGATGAGTGGTCATAAAAGAAAAGATCGTATACATAATGAGGTTATTAGAAACAAATTAGAAGTGATACCAGGATAAAATGAGAGAATATCGTTTAAGATGGTTTGGACATATAGAAAGAAGATCAAAAGAAGAACCTATAAGAAGGTATGAAAAACTAAATTTGGAAAGTATTAAAAGAGCTAGAGGACGATCACAAAAGTGTTGGAAAGAAACAATAAAGAATGATCTAGCTTATTGTGAGTTAACTGCTGACATGGCACACGATAGGGATCTGTGGAAACAAAGAATTCATGTAGCCGACCTTGTCTAGTATGGGAAAAGGCTTGGTTGTTGTTGTTGAAATAGGGCTGTGCTTGGAGTTCACTAGGTGCTTGAGCTTTCATACATGGAGCTCTCTAGTTAAAGATTGCGCATGCTTTTATCATTCACCGCTGTTGGTACCAAAACGTGACACTTGTGAGATGAGGTCCGCTGGTAGTCGCAGGCATATCGTGCCATGTTTGGCGTGTACTCCATGATTGAAATAAAATCTGCTTTCGATTTTGACACAAATCTGCTTTGCCACCTTAGCATGCAGTACGTGTAGGGTTGGTGAACAAGCTTAGCAACTTGTGCTTCGATTCGGTTTCAACTTGTTTAGCTTATTCTAAGATAATGAGCTGAGATGAGCAAGGTGATCTAAGCAAATGAGGGGAGGATGAACAATTGGTATGCAGAGCTGAAAATGAGTTGAGATCACTGAAAATATAGAGGATGAAGTAGAGGTGGCGCTTAGCTTGTATAAGCTTATTTCTTTGAGTCTATCAGACATTTATATTATATTATTATATCTAAATATAGAAACTTCTAGCCAACTAGTTGCGTGCGTCTGCGTCTTCAAGGGGACAAGACTTTATTTTCACAAAAGAGTTTATGAAAAAGCTTTTCTTTAGGGTTTTACTGAAGTTGTATTGAGTCAAGTTCTAAGTTTGAGAAGGCAGCTCGGGTTTGGCTCACTTGACTCATGCTCGGGTCAGCTAAAATGAACGAGAGACAAGCATGAAGACTATTGGAGGCTAACGAGTTGAGCACCAATAGAACATTCTCTTTCTTGTGTGTGGAAGGTTAGGAGACTGGGCTACTTCCCAACCAAATCCATGACAACCAGTTACTCAACTCAGAGGCGGATCCACATTGTGGCAGGAAGGACCGATCACCCCCACCCGAAGTTCTGAAAATTTGTATTTTTGTATTGAAAGTAAAAGAAATTGAAAACTGTTAAAGCTCGTCCCAAAACAAATTTTTGGATCTGCCACTAACTGAACTCCTCTAGGCACACTGAAATCAGTAGAGTTTGCGTCAATAAGGAGCCTCAATTGGTCTGGTGGCGCGTCTTCCGCACCTGAATGCCCATTGGTCCCTCCGTACTGGCCTTGGCTTACCAATCCCCATAGCAATTGCCTTTCCTGTTTGTATGAGAAATCTTGACCTGCCATTTCTTCTGCAACCACTTGTGTATCAAGTGTAGCTTACTAGTCTCAGTTTATAGAATCACTAATGATTCTTACCGCTGTGTTCGTGTCTGTTTCAATGATCACCCTTCTGAAACCGGAGTTCCAGTAAATCTGTAGGCTTATTAGTATGCACCACAGCTCTCTTGTGATCACATTACCGGCACCCAAGTGTCGTGTGAAGCCTCCACGTCGTTTTCCCTCCTCCTGAACTCTTTCTATGCCTCCAATCCTGCATTCTCTGAGCTTCTTTTCAAGCTTCCATCTGCAATGACCTTTACCCGTTGCCTCTCAGGTCGCTGCCATACAACCCCACCCGAATTCGGTGTCCATTGCATCAGGGGTTCTATTCGGTGTGGGAGCTTTCAATTCTGCCGGCAAGGTTCCGGAGGATCACTACCTAGTTCTTGGAGTCCCTTCTCAAATAATCGTTTGTTCCTTGATTATGAGGCTAGACAGCTTGCAACTCCAAAGATAATCTTCCACTTTTATTATTCATACTGCCCATTATCTTCCTTTATGCTCTGACAATCCAATCTCAAAGTTCCATGTAAAGATTTCACACTACGTACCTATTCGCACCACTCATCGCCATGCTCGTGCCATTCCTTTGTAGTCTCGTAGTACATGCAATACATCTTCAAGATAATCACAAATCAGGACTATGCCATCTCTGCTAGGCCATTTACTACACCTTAAATTTCTCGGTAGCCAGTCATTTGCTACCGTATGCTACGTGCCACAGAAAAGTTCGTACTCGTGCGGGATTCTTCCCCTTCCTGATGAATTTCCACACAGGATCCCCTGAACCAAATTGCATACCATCTAACAAGCATAAGAACGAGCACTAGTAAACATGCCTGCTTCGGTCGGCTTTTGTTGGTGTGGCTTGAATTCGTGTTGAAATGAAAATGATCTGGCCCAAAGAACTCGTGGTGCGAGGTGAAGTGGATAGGAACGCTAGTGATATGTTTGTTTGTGGTATGGACTCTCCCTGTTACTAGAAAATTTCCTTTTGTATTATTATTCATCTCTTTCCATTATTTTGACAGAATGCAAAAGAGATATTCCACAAGAGTTAGGGGTTATGAAATGATCGAGAAAGATTGAGGGATCATTGATCGTAAGTTGCTCTTCTTCATCACAGTGAACCTTTTTCCTGTTCTCGCTGCTGGAATAGGGACTTTTTGCTCAACCACATAAATCCTTGTGGCTTTTTTCTTGATGTTCATTTGTAAAACGATCATGTGCTTGTATATGTTCTTACACATCAAGCCATGTATTCGTGCAACAGCTTTCATATTCTTCTGTCTTTCCCATTGTCCTCATCGGGGGGAAGGGTTCTTGAAATTTATTGGATCGACCCATCATCCAAAAGTCCTCTCAAAGTTCCCAACTGCTAGTTGCCGTCCTGCTCAACGTAGTGAGTCACCGAATTGTTGAACTCCTTTCACTCATCGAACTCTAGTAGAGTCCAGCTTTCCTCCTTCAAGCCAAGACGGAAGTTCGGCTAAAATAGGTTGATTAGGCACTTGGGCCCTCCTAGCCTGTATAACGTATATGCATGTGTTTAAGAAAGTTGCCACAACATAGAGCAGTAATAATCACATAATAGACTCGTTTATGCATCTTTGAGAAGTAGTAGATGCATTAGTAAGACCAAACGGCATAACCAAGAGTTCTTAATAACCTTCTTGAGTATGAAATGCAATCTTATAACTTATGATGAAAGCATTATTTAATCTTACTTGGATTTTCGAGTTAGATTCAGTTAGAAAAACTAATACTGAATCTGAATTTAACCGTATCAATATAGTTAATGTCCAACTGAACATGTACACAGGCTTGGGTCCAAAGTCACACATACACTTCTAAGGGGTGGAGTGTCGACCTCGACACTGGTGCGACACCGACACCGTGTCAGTGCAGCATGGCAAAAAAAAAAATGCAATTTTTTTTTTAACTCACGGATAAATGGGTCCAAATAATGAAGATTGATTTATGTATTATGATGAAATTAGTAGTTGTTTACTATTTATGTGTTTTGCTTTAATATAAAGATGTGTACTTGCTATTATAGCTGTATACAATATTAGGTTGAATGATTTTGGGTGCGGATAATTGGTTTCTTATATATCAATCTGATTGGAATCTTGACTCCATACTGTATGCCTTTGCACATAATAATCTCAGCCACCAAACACATTTGAAGACTAGGAACATTGCCACATCAATAGAACAGAAGAGTATGACATCACTAGTGGATCCTAGCACAAATACTAGTATATGCTATATTCTACAAAAGATCTGGAAACTCTTTGAATCCATAACTTGGATATTTTGCAGCTCATAAAATCATTCCAAGTTTCAAATCATTATGAGGGAACTTGCTAATTGATACCTACGTGCACTCAAAATTAGCAAATACTAGTTGTATTATGATTGATTTATGTAGCTTAAATATTATATATAATATATAATATTATATACCCTAGCCGTGTTGTTGCACCCAAAATTTTTTAAATTTGCCGTATCCCGCACCCGTGTGACATAGCTTGGGTCTCTTGTCCTTGGATTTGCGTTCGGAAGTATCACCAATACAAATGGAACTGTATTCTAGTTCAAACATAGTGTAACCTATTAATCTTGTTTACGATGTGAATTCAAATTATTAAATATCCAGCTTAAGTTCAAAGCAATTTTCTCTCCAAAATTTTTATTAAACGTTTGAAAAAGACTTTCTTATGGATATCTTTGGAAAAGACTGCCTTCAATATAAAAAAAGAAAAAAATTCTCTGTTTCAGAGCTTATATTATATTTCTGCTGAAACGCATACAAGTAGGGGTCTGTTCCTATAGAGTTCTTAACACTTTTGTGTCTACAGCCTGGTTCTTCCGGTTGTTTCAGGGAAAACCCCTATCCAGATTTGAGAAGCCTTTCCAAGGTGTCATAGAGGTAGCAGGTTACCTACTTGGACTTGATCGACAAGTAGACATGCTCTTAGAATCTGTTCCAGATTCATTGTGCTTCAAGTATTGCTTGCAGAAAATCCACCCTGCTTCTAATGTCAATAATTTGAACCTCAAAGGATTATCTCAGCAAGTTTGGCTCTATATTTTATGTACCAATTTATGGTAAGGAATACACCTGAATCAAGATATTTGTGGTTCACACGATTTCTCTTTTGCCACAAGTTTAAGGTTCGATCTTTCATGATTCTAACACAATATTCTGAGACCTCATGTGCACTTTCTTATTAATCATGATGTCCATCATAACACCGCCTCTTTTACAACTTTTAAGCTTCGTTTGCAAATTCTAACATAAATGGGATGATGCTTTCTCCTAGATATTTGTTATGAAGCAAATATTTCATTAATGGAAACCATTTCCACTGCTAAAACACAAACTAAATAGAGAAGTGTATTAGGTATTCAATGTGTCAAGAAGACATTACTAAATTTTAAAATGAAATATTGTGAAATAATAGTAACACCAACAAGCGTGTACTATGGTGAGTTTGGATAGTTAAATTATTAACATACTCGGAAGATGTTTGTGGGAGAAACAAAGATGCTGAGGTAGGTATACTGCCGCACAAAGAAACATAAATACATAATAACGTTATCAAAGTAAAGGTTGGTGCCAGACAAATAGAAGATAAAATGATACACATACTCAAGGTAGTTTAGACAGGGCTTTGGTGAGATGACTATTAGAACTTATGACCCATAGAAGAATAAAACCAGAATTTCCTAAAAGATCAAGCAAGTTGAATTATTAAGATTATAAAAACTTTAAATCGTAATTGTATTTGAATCAAGCATGAAGGCCATTACTGGTTCGAGGTCTTCGAAGACAATATACTGAATCCATAGGAAAGGTGAAATCTCACACCTTAATTCTCAATGAGCAAATGAGACCTTAATGAGAAATATTATGCATATGGCTTGCAAACCATAACCCCTCAATTCGCAGATTAGAGGCTGAAATGGTTTTATAATCCAACACATCATAGGATTAGAGCTACCACCTAAATAGACTTGGTGTAATTAATTCTCGTACATGCTGGGTTCATTTAAACTAGATAACATATGATACTTGACCCTTATGATATATATATATATATAGTTGGACCATATATTGTTGAATAAATCAAGCAACCTCCTACTTGGACCAACACACATTTCTCTGCATAATCATGTGTTATGAAATTGCCTTATGACATTAAATTGCTACCTATTAGCAACCGTATTAAACAATCTCCTCCATTGAATATCAACATAGAATCAAGCGACCTTTGCGACAATTATTTGTGATTAGACCCATCAACGATCATGTATATCAATATATTCAATGACATAAATAAGGTGTAATTACGCAACATAAAAATTACATGCAATATAATCTTTAACATGCTTATTTCCAGCTGTCTTACTTTAGCGAGATCAAAACTTTAATTCATAGAGCAAAAGACACCAACCTTATTTAAAAAATGTTCTTAATATGTTTACAAATCAATTAGCATCAAAATACAAACTCCCACTAAAGCATCATATCATCACATGATATGACATAACCATATGAAAGTTCTTTTTTAGGAAGCCTTTAATGAGTGGATTCACAATCATGAAAGTTCTTTAGAAAATCTAGCCACTCTTAATACTTTATTTAACACTTAGAAAGTTAATGTCAATAGGCTTTGATCTGAAGAGTTCATGCTGTTAATTGAATATTTGTAGGTTTATTCCCAGAAAATAACTTTAGTCGTGTCATCCAAAATATTTAGCCTAATGATATAATTTTATAATCATATTCCTTATTTTGACATTAATACTCACTTAGTTGGGTAATAATTGTTGTCATTAGTAGCATATAAAGTGATTGTAACTTTTCAACATTTAGCATCCATGTTATGGATTAAGAACCACCTTCTTCAGTGGAAATTATGCTCATTAGTAGCATATCATGAGTTATCTTTACCATACCTATATATAATGGTATTGTAAACAAGATTCATCCAACTTTTCTCTCGTTGTGTGAGTTCTTCCTACTTAGATTTTAAGAGAGTTTACAAGTCCGATTGTAGTGCGCTAATTGGATTTATATCATTATCTTTGCTTTATACATTTGTCTACAACTTGGTTGCATTCGTACAAGACGAACCGCTTGTCTTCATTGTATTCTTAAGGTGTTTGTGGGATCCATTGTATTCACTTATTTGATATTGGTAGCATAAAATAAACTTAAAGGTTAGTGTTATCATGCCTTAAAATAATAGCACTATCATAACCTTTTTTTTAAGGTATTAAATTCAATCTTTTGGGTGCTGACCATTCAAGAATTGTGCCATCTACAAGAGATCAACTCTAACTTTGTTTAGGTTTATTTGTCAAGAAGGTTATTTTCCTTTCAAAGATGACATTTGACTTCATCAAGTTAGATAGATTTGATGATTATATTTTTTTATGGTGATCAAAGAAGATGCACTTTCTTCTTACTACATTAAAGGTCATGTATGCTCTCACTATGTCAAGACCAGAGGGGAAGGGGACTCTCGAATAAGCCCATAAATGATAAAAGTGGGATAATGATTATTATATTTACATGGGTTTCATCCTCAACAGTATGTTGGATGTGTTATTTGATACCTACCAAATATTGACATATGCAAAGTGCTTATGAGACAAACTTAAAGCAAGGTCGATGATGGAAGATGCTATAAGTATGATATTTCTTGTTACTTATTTCAATAATTATAAGATGATAGATGGTAGATCCATTACAAAGCAATCATATGAGCTTGAACGGATCTTGAATAATTTCAAGCAATATATGATAAGTATGGATGAAACCATCATTGTCTCCTCTATCATAGACAAACTTCCTCCTTAGAAAGATTTTTAAAGAACTTTAAAACATAAGATGAAAGACATTTTTCTTGAATAATTGACTAATCATCTTAGGCTTGAGGATGAGTATCGAAAGCAAGATGAGTCTAAAGACCAATCTACTTAAGGCAAATTTCATGTTATGGAGGAATCTTAGTCTATAAAGTCTTCAAATAAAAGAAATCAAAATTTCAAAAAATTTCATCGAAATAATGGTATGGAAATCAAGCCTAAGAAGAAAAAATGTCGATGCTACTATTGTGAAAAAACTGGTTATTATAGGAGTGAATGTCGATACTTGGAAAGTTGAATAAAGATTAGAGTGTTAATTCTTCTAAGAATAATCTTATTATTGTTATATCAAAAGTAAATATGTTAAAAGACATTGGATCTTGTTCAATAGACTCTTGTGTTACTTGTCATGTATGTGAAAACTAAAGTCTTTTTAAAGCTTTAGTAGAAAAAGACAAACTGGTTAAACTCGAATTTACTTCAAGTAAAGTTCTTACTCTTAAGGATGTGCTCTTTATATCCAATATAAGGAAAAATTTGGGAGAAATTTCTCAAAAAACTAAGCACAGGTTCTTAGCATATTTGAGTGTAATAAGTTTCTTTTGTCTAAGGGAGACATGTTTGTTGTGCATGGTTATTTATACGAGTCAATGTTAAAGTTTAATATCAATGATAAAAATGTTGTTTATGCTTATATTATTGAGTTGTCAAATTTGGGGCATGTGAATTTTAACAATTATATGAAGTTGTTAAATCATATTTAATTCCAAAAATTGACAAGTCAATACATTTATGATCTACTAGCATGCACATCAAAATCAATATACTTCCATTTCTAAGAATTGAAAGAAGTTTTCACAATTTTCGATGTGATTCATTCAGATGTTCGCGATTTGGATAGTTGACCAACAATAGGAGGGAAAAGGTATCTTGGATGATTGCACTAGATTTTTTTATGTATATTTGATGTATGCAAAGTTTTAGAAAAGTTTTAGATTTTTAAAATCAAGTGAAACTTCAACATAAAACTTTCATTAAGTGTTTTAGAATCGATAGGAGAAGAAAAGGAACCGAATTATTGAATGGTTGTTGGAGTGAAGCATTATTGGCTGCTTGTTTATTTTAAATAGAGTTTCAAATAAAAGGAACCGAATTACACCATATGAACTCTAGAATAAAAGAAGTCCTAACCTAAACTTTCTTAAAGTTTGGGTTGTAAAGCTATTGTCAAAGTTCCATAACCCAAAAAAATAAGTTGCATAAAAGAGGAACTGAATATATCTTCTTGGAACATGTGAAATATAGTAAGGCATATAGATTCATTTTAGTTCAATCAAATGACTCATATCTTATTAATACGGTGACGGAGTCAAGAGATATTATTTTTTAAGAAGATAATTTTACATCAATTCTTACTTCTATAAGACATGTTCATGAAAATGAACATAATCTAAAAAATATTAGAACTATTAATAACAATATAGAGAGTTCAATGCCTAGATGAAGCAAAAGGTAAACTACTTTGGACCAGATTTTCACATGTTCCTAGTTGAAGGAACTTATGATTCAATTGTGAGTTTTGGAAATTAGTAGACCTCCCACTTGGTTCCAAGCATATTGGTTGTAAATGGATTTTCAAAATGAAAATAAAGGTAGATAGAACCATTAATAAATTCAAAGCAAAACTAGTTACTAAGGATTCATACAAAAAGAAGCAATTGACTATTTTGATACATATGTACTTGTAAGAATTGCTACAATTAAAGTGCTATTGACACACTTGCTTCCATCCGTAAGTTTGTTATTCATCAAATGAATGTTAAAACAACATTCCTAAATGGTGAGTAAGATGAGGAAGTGTAAATAAAGCAACTTGAAGGGTTTGTTGTTCTTAGTCAAGAAAATAATTTTGTGTAAGCTAGTTAAGTCCTTTATATAGACTTAAGCAACCCCCTAAGCAATGACATGAAAAATTTGATGAGATTGTTCTTGCTAATGGTTATAAAATAAATTAACTCGACAATTGTGTGTATGGTAAATTTCATAATGAATAATGAATCATGATTTGTTTATATGTAGATGACATACTAATATTTGGTACTAATTTGAATGAAGTAGAAAATACTAAGAGAGATTCTTGTCGAGTAATTTTGACATGAAGGATGTGGGAGCAAGTAGATGCGATCCTAGGGATAAAAATAACTAGAGATGGTAGTTGTCTAGGACTATCACAATCACATTACATAGAAAAAGGTATTAAGAAATCTAATTAATTTGATTGTCATCTTGTTCTTAACCTCAAACATTAATTTAATGCTAAATAATAATAAGTTGTGCAGTTGCATAACAAGATTATGCAAAAATAATTAGATACTTGATGTATACTATGACATGTATAAATACGAATGTTGCATATGCTATTGGAAAATTAAGTCGTTATACAAGGAATCCAAGTAAGGACCTACATGCATGTTGTTTAAAGGGTATTAAAATACTTAAAAGGAGCAATTGATTATAATTTAATCTATAATTGAAGTCCTTTAGTTTTAGAAGGATATTCAGCTTAAGTGATAGATGTGCTTATTAGTAACACATATAATGGTTGTAACTCATGAGCATATTCCAATTATATTGTGGCATGAATAGCCACTTACTTAAGTGATAATTATGTTCATTAGTAACACATGTACTAGTTATAACTCATGAGCATTTTTCAGCCATATTTTGATGTTATGAGTCACTTCAGTTACAATTATACTCATTAGTAGCACATATAGTGATTGTAACTCTTGAGTAATTTTCAGCCATATTTTGGCATTAAGACCCACGTACTTGAGTAATAGTTAGAGTTATTAGTAGCACATAAAGTGATTGTAACTCTAAACATTTAACATCCATGTTATGGAATTAAGAACCACCTTTTTGAGTGGTAATTATGCTCATTAGTAGCATATCATGAGTTGCATTTCACCGTGCTTCTATATGGTGGTATTGCAAACAAGATTAATCCAACTTTTTCTCTCATTAGATCAGTCCTTTCCTACTTAGTTGTTTAAGAGAGTTTGCAAGTCCTATTGTAGTATTAATTGGATTTACATCATCATTTTTGCTTTATACATTTGTTTATGACTTAGTTGCATTCGTGCAAGATGAATCGAGTCTTTGTTGTACCTTGACGGTATTTGCAAGGTCCATTACATTAAGTTATTTGATATCTTTTATAACAAATAAAGCTAAAGGTTAGTGTTTATCACACCTCAAAGAATAGCATTATCCTAACCTTCTTTTTAAGGTATTAAGTTCAATCTATCGAGTACCAATCATTTAATAACCGTCCTATCTACAAGAGATCAATATATATATATATATATATATATATATTGAAGTTCCTGGCTTAAGCAAGTGTCATATTTAACGTGCTAATGAAACTTGTAGCCAATCGTATGGAATAAAGTTATGCAAAGACACTAGAGTCCATAATTGATAAAATGCTGAACATTAACAAGAAAATGAAAGCATAATGATAGATACAACAACAACAACAATTAAGCCTTTTCCCATACTAGACGGGGTCAGCTACATGGATTCTTTGTTTCCACAGATCCCTATCGTGTGCCATGTTAGCAGTTAACTCCCAATAAGCTAGATCATTCTTTATTGTTTCTTTCCAATACTTTTGTGGTCGTCCTGTACCTCTTTTAATACTTTCCAAATTTAGTTTTTCTAACCTTCTTAAAGGTTCTTCTTTTGATCTTCTTTCTATGTGTCCAAACCATCTTAAACGATGTTCTCTCATTTTATTCTCTATTAGTGCCACTCCTAATTTGTTTCTAATAACCTCATTATGTATACGATCTTTTCTTGTATGACCACTCATCCATCTCAACATCTTCATTTCTGTCACAGACATCTTTTGTACATGTTGATCATTAACTGCCCAACACTCAGAACCATAAAACATGACAGGCCTAATTGCTGCTCTATAATATTTACCTTTTAATTTTAATGGTATCTTCTCATCACAAAGAATACCTGCTCCTCTCCATTTTAACCAACCAGCATTAATTCTATGTGTAACATCTCCATCAATTCTTCCATCCCTTTGAAAAATTGACCCTAGGTATTTAAAACTTTCCTTTTAGGGAATGCAATGTGTGCCAACTCTGAAGTAGCCAAATGATCAAACTTACATTCCATATATTCTGTCTTTGTTCTACTAAGTCGGAGGCCTTTGCTTTCTAATGTTTCTCTTCATAGTTCCAATTTCCTATTAACTTTTTCCTTAGACTCCTCCACTAATACAATGTCATCTGTAAATAACATACACCAAGGTACTTCATCTTGAATATGTTTTGTTAACTCATCCATCACCATTATAAATAAGCATGGACTTAAAGTTGATCCTTGATGTAACCCAATTTTAACTTCAAAGAAGTTTGTCCTTCCTTCATGAGTCCTCACACATGTTTTTGCACCATCATACATGTCTCTTATAAGGTTAATATATGTCAATGGGATACCTCTTTTTTCCAAAGTTCTCCAAAGAACCTCCCTCGGTACCCTATCATAAGCTTTTTCTAGATCAATAAATATCATGTGAAGGTCTTTTTTTTTGCTCTAAAATGTTCCATAAGACGTCTCAAAAGGTGAATCGCTTCAATAGTAGATCTGCTTGGCATAAATCTAAATTGGTTCTCTGTTGTACTTGATACTTGTCTTAACCTACGTTCGATAATTCTTTCCCATAATTTTATAGTATGACTCATTAACTTGATACCTCGATAATTCGCACAATTTTGAATGTCTCCCTTGTTCTTATATATGGGTATAAGTGTACTTGCTCTCCATTCCTCGGGTATCTTTTGGTTTTTCCATATTTGATTAAATAGTCTTGTGAGCCAAGTGATTCCTATTTCTCCTAGTATTTTTCAAACTTCTATAGGAATATTATCTGGTCCTACCGATTTACCACTCTTCATATGTTTAAGAGCCTCTTTGACTTCATTCTTTTGAATACGTCGGTAGAAATTGTGGTTTATATACTTTTCTTACTTGGCTAAATCTCCTAAACTAATGCTAACATCTTTATTTTCATTAAAAAGATTATAAAAATAAATTTTTCATCTATTTCTTATATCATCATTTGCCACTAGAATTTTTTCATCCTCGTCTTTTATGCATCTAACATAATTAAGATCTTTAGTTTTCTTATCTCTAGCCCTAGCTATCCTAAAAATATCTCTTTCACCCTCTTTTGAGTTGAGTTTTTTATATAAGCCATCATAAATCTTAGTTTTTGCTTCACTAACAGCCTTTTTTTGCTTCCTTCCTAACGGCCTTTTTCGCTTCCTTCTTTGCTTTCTTATAAGCTTCTAAAGTTTCACTAGTTTTCTTAGGATAATGTAATTTGTAACATGCCCTCTTTGCCTTGATTTTATTTTGTACTACTTCGTTCCACCACCAAGCTTCTTTTTGTGCCGGTACACCTCCCTTAGATACCCAACACATCTTTCACCACTTTCCTAATATGAACAAAAAAAGTATATTTCTATGAGTCATCAGAGTGTAAGGAAAAGCTCACTTGTTAGCATGTAACAAGATATTAGTCGATACAAAAAGAGCGATAAGCTTCTAGCCCCAAAATGTCAAATGTGACGTAACAGGAGATGTTAGCAGAGACTTTGATACGAACATCAGTGGACCTCTTAGGCGTTCTCTTCAATGCCCTAATAAGCCTTGAGAGGTCAGAAGAGGTTCTCCGTTTATTCATCTGAATACGCACCAATTTGAGCATGTTTACATTTAGTAGTAAAAATTCCAGGAATTGCACCTCAGAACCAGTAGCAAAAAAATCGTTGAAGTAGACCTCACTTAAATGGTTCAGGTCGTACATCTCTAGGTTGGGTAGTCTTCTTGGTTGATACTCTTCAACACGACCAGCCGCAATATTACGAGTGTAAACCTGAAAATTACAAGCGAAAGTAAAAGTTTTGAGTGACATCAGATAGAAAATTTCAAGCTACACAGATACACGTGAGGAGGAGAAAGATGATCAACCCTGAGCGATTTTAGAAGAGGGCATCCTCTTAAGAAGGCAAGAAGCCATTCCATCAGTATCTCATCATTGTAGTTCCAAACATGAAGCGCTTCTAATGCTTCAAATGAAACATCTCTTGTTCCTCTTAGCACCTTGAAAACAAAAAAGCACAAATTAAGGGAAAACAAAATAGAAGGTTGGCTCTCAGTGTGAAAAGTATATGGAAAATCTACCTCAAGGGTGCTGCCAAAGATACTCAATGATTTAACATGCCATACGCTTCTCAATACTTTCAAAATGTTTTCTTCAACTGCCAAGGTGTTTTCGTTCAAGAACATTGTAGCACTAGACAAAGATGGCGCGTTTATATGTAAAATATCTTCTGATAAACCACTGTACTCAAAACCTTTAAGATTTATTAAGTCAACCTTTAGGCTGAATCCTCCGCCACAAATACCCCAGTTCAAGTACTTAAGTTGAGGACTACCACTGATATTAATATCATGACTTTCAACAGCAACACAATGATTAATACTCAAGCTTTCAAGGAAGGGCAGGGATTCAAGAATGAGCTGAACTCTTTGCGCTGATATAAGCATGTTTGACAGTGTTAAACTTTGAAGATTGTGGGCATGTCCATAGGGATTCGAAAGAAAAGGAAATTGTGGAAACATATGAATTCTTTCTTCCACCGCCACATCCCACAACCCTTCATAATCAAGACAAAGGTTAAGAACAACATTTTTAGCTCCCATGTTGAAGATAACAAGAGAAAGCCAGTCTTCAACTTCACGAGCATAAGTCACACCCGAATTGAATTCTAGACAAAAATAATCCAAGTTTTTAATAGGAGAGTCAATGCACTTTCTGACTATTTGGATGAAATCTTCTGGAGCTAAAGTAGGCTCCTGCGTCAGAGTTATTTTTGGCGACAAAACCCATCGGCGCTTCCACCTTCTTGAAAGTATACAAGTTTTCACTACATTCTTATAAGGAAGGAAGGCAAAGATCCTGCAGATGACATCGTTTGGAAGACTGCTTAGCCTATCAAAATTTGCCATTTCAAGTGCCTGCGTAGTGACAAATTGAATTATCTTTTCGTTACCATTGAGAATAACTGCTTTCTGTAGGGGACCAGTATAATGAAAAAGCTTATGAATTCGATATCGGAAATTTTTTTGACAAGTACAAACGGAATTACATAAAAATTATTTTTGTTATATAGTTCTCTAAGAAAAAGAACTTCTCCGGAGGTAATTCAATGTGTAAGCCTTGGCAAATATGATTGTTCCATAAAACAAATCAATGAAGCATAAGAACCATCCACCTGCGAATTATATAAAATCAAGTTTAGGCTCATTTCTTTACCCAAATCAAATTAAGTGTTATTTGATCTGGCCCAGCTCAAATGCAACTGAGATTCGGTGTTGATTCCCGTTTCAGGAGAGGTTTAGGTCTGGTTCAAGTTACCAAAAGCCAGCCACCTCCTTTTGGCAAGTCGCTTGGATCTACCTGCATTGTGCTCACATATAAAAGAGAAACCGCAACTCATGCGCATTTCTCTCTCTCTCTAGACTGGGGAGTAAAACTTCGGTTCCCCGTTTTCTCCGACTGCCTTATCTTGTCCTATGTCTAGTCAAACAAGCAAGCAGTGATCACCTTTGCCATCCTAGCTATGGTGTGATGGTGGTCATATGATTGAAAGAGCAACGTGCCAGCATGATTTGTTGGTCGTGAAATAACTAAAACAATAAAAAAAAAAATAAGACACCATTTATAACGTCGTTTAGAATACGACACCATTTATCTCCGTTTCCATTTGAGACGAAAAGGTTCTAACTATTTAGAGATATGTTGGTAGAGATTTGTTTCAATAAACCCGTATTGGTTTTGCATTATATGAACTCATATGACGTAGGTGGTCATATGATTTAGAGACGTGTTAGTAGAGATTTCTTCCAATAAGCCTACTGCGTTGTCATACACCAATCTCACAGTTTTGTTGTTGTTTTTATTATGACAATTGGTGTCAAGATCTGAGGGTCTTGTTCTTAATTCTGCTAGGAAGGATGAATCATAATTTGGCAGAAGCTGGCTCTAATGACTGATCACACAAGATGGTTCACATTCTTATAAGCTCTTTTACACGCAAGCTGAGGTTGGGCAGACACCTATGGATACCTCAATATCATATTCATGCTTTTGAGCTTGAAGGTTCTTTAGAGTCTACCCGCTTATCAGGAGACCGATCTTTGTGTTCTTCCTGCGTTTTACGGTATCTTTTTCTTTTCAATTCATTCATTTAAAATGGTGTACAGCAAAAGCAACTTCATGTCTTAGAAGTATTCTAGATCTGTTTTAGGAGAACCTAATTGCAGAGAGAGTGAGAGAGCACATGCATGAAGAGGATATATTTTATATAATATAAGCACCCAAACGAGTAAGGCTGCTCCCCTAATGCATTCTTGGACCACAAGTGTATGGAGTTAATGCGTAGTCTACGATCTTGTTTCGTGTTTGTACGTCTACGATGAAGCAAACACTGAAGCTTTTTCATGCATCCAAAGTAAAACGATTTACCGAAGAACCATTAGTATATCAAGAAAAGGAATGGAGGAAGAGGCTTATTTACCTGATGGAAGATCATCAAGAATGCGGGGAAGAGTGTCGCTGTCAAGAAGAAGATGGAAGAAGAGGTTTCTTTCTTGGTTTTCAAATTCCTTGAAGTGAAATACGTAGCGATTTTCAGGTCATGTTGCAATTTGTTAGAAAGAGGCAGCAACAGGGAGAGCAGTCGTTATACCACACGCCTGATTCCCTTTCATGTGCTTGAAAATGTGCGCCATCCATCTTTGGCAATGGACATCAGACCGTAGTGATGGCCTTGATTCACATGCCTTAGTGGGATTCACAGTATATGAGCATGAGACGGATGAACGGGCACGATTTTGTGATGTAGTTTGAAATCATGGGCATCTTGCTGCTGATGAACGGTTCATTGTGGAATCCGCCTAAATCCCTCACGGAGGAAACCCTCCATCTTGAAATGAATAGCAGATATTTGAAGCTCTATATTTATACGTGCATGACCAATCGTCTAAGCACCTCTCCGCCTGTCCATGAATAGCATATATTTGCGGCAATTCATGACCAATCGGGCAATAATGCCCTCGACAAATCCAACAAGACGTGAAATCAAATCATTCTCAATCAAGTTATTTTCGTTTGCTGTCTCTGCCTTTATTGTTCCATTCGCATCACAGTGTTCACCTTCCAGATTTTCAAAAATAACACGGGTGCATCATATACCGTAGGACGTGCAATGCTCTTTCACCTGAAGACCCTACCAACATTTTCAAACTTCGTAATGTTGTTAAACGGTTGAGGAATTTAACTTAACCTGATTCACTCGAAAGGTTCGCATGATTGATCTTATTCTATCGTACTTTGGGTAGGGTCATTGCACTTGGCATCCTATGGAAGACTTGCATCATAAAGGCTTATCCTCAAAAAAATACTAATCAAACCTTAAAAAAATACGTAAAAGTTATCATTCTTAATCAAAATGACACCACAACCAAGTTTGAGTTTTGCTTTCATGAACCACGTTCGTATTTTCAAACAGGTCAAGCTGACTCGTTCTCAGTTAGAGATTAAAAACAAGCTCAACAAACTGAATAATTCTTTTAGGTTGCATGGATGGATAAAATAGGCTAGTCCCAACCATGTTGAGAGTGATTTCCTTGAATACGGTCACGGGTGGTTTTGCAATCATTTTTGTGGCAAGTCTGAACCAAATTGAGAGTGATTGTTTTGAATACCATTTATTTAATTTCTTTCTTCATGAAAATTTTAAAAGGAAAAATAACTTTTGAGTTAGCACTAATTCAATTATGTTGTGGGTATGATTTAGCTTTTTCTTTTCCACAATACATGTTTAAAAATTTTTAAAATATCAATTTAACTCGCTTTAGGAAGCTGAACCTATCTGAATGTATTGCATTCACGTAAAGTTAACATGATTTAAATAGCTAAATATGAATAATGATGACAATATAAACCGAGCCTAACTACAAGTGACTTGGTTTAGTTACCAACCCCATCTACATGTCTGATGGAATATGGGTAGTTCCTTTGCTCCAACATTCAAGATTTTCTTTCTAGTATGTATTTGTAGCGATCTATTATGACATTTCAAATATATAATGAATTTCAAGTGTATTGCTATTTGTACATCCCCTTTATTATATGCACACCCTTCATAGAAGATTTACTCTCTTGCTTCTCTCCTTCTTTTGTTTCCCTTCCTCTACTCTTCTATTTCCAGTGATAAGGCTCTTCTCCTTATTCCTCTCTCTCCCTCTTTACCATTCCCACCTCTCCTCTCTCTCCTCTTTTTCAATCCTCTCCCTTCTTCTCCTCCAATAGGAGTGGGCTGCCAGATTTGCTTGCTTCTAACAAAATGTTAACACAAGTGCATGCCCGAACTTGTACCCACATGCTTTGGGCCAAACAAATTTCTTTGGGATTTGCTTCTTTTGCGATTAAATCAAGTGTGTGCGGTGGGGCTTTCTTTTCAATATTCCTACAAGCTCAAAGAGAGTTTGTAAGATAGTGATCACAATTGATTTGTCATTCCTCAAATGATTTTTCTGATTTCGTCATTTGTAACTCAATCATTGGATTCATACTGCATCATACATCCTAGTCGAGTCGCCAATAGAGTGGGTCCATAATTGTTGGTTGTGTGAGTTTCATGGTTCAAAATCCCACCCGTGTATACCAAGACAATGTTTTTATTATAGAGACCCAACTTTTGTTGACTAATATAGGCAATATGGCAAAAAACTTGTGTGTAAGATAGTGTCTACTTATGATTCAAGATTGCTCAAATGATTTTTCTAATTTCCTAATTTGAAACTCAAGGAACTAATAGAGTAATGTCCTTACCGTATCAAACCTCTCAGTCGAGTCCCCAACAAATCCTATCAACCTTGCATGTGTACTCTCAATCTTATACAATACAAATGCATATATATTATACACACATTTATATAAGGCATATTTGATAGATACATGTTGGTTGTGTGACTGCCATGGTTCACAATTCGACTAGTTCATGCTGACACAGTATTTTCCTTATAGAGATGCAGTAGTTGTTGCCTTATATAGGATTGTATGGCAAAAATGTTCTTCCACTTTCAGTAAACCCAATTGCTTGGTTGAAATTCTCGAGTCTCCAATTCAACAACTTTCTTTTGACTAACACAGTAGCATATTTTTTTCTTCTCGTCGATTTGATAATATCAATTGTATTAATCAATGCAAACTCTCGATCCATGCATATTATATTGAGAAAACTGGACAGAGCAACTCTCAGACACTTCAACACCAAAATATAACTTTTTCCTTCTCTTAACTTAAGACAGTGAATACCACGTAAGATGTTTCATTGATAGATGTATCTACTATGACCTCAACAAAAGGGAGTTGAATGATGCTCACCGCTAACAATGGTTATTTGGTTTTGATTGTAAGTGGGTCGACTTGGAGGTGGAATGCATGTCTATGGTCTTGTTTCTAGCTCCAAATATTGTATTATTTCTAGAGGTGGAATTCATGTCTATGGTCTCATTTCTAGCTGCAAATATTGTATTATTTCTGGAGATAGATTGTTCACACACGTCAAAATGATGGGATTGGCAAAGCCATATAACGGACATACACACTAATTTAAGTGTACGTTGGCAAAGCCTTATACGGAACTATTGTTCAATTTATATTGGTTAGAAACCAAACACAAATCAGATGGATATGATTTGAATCGAGATAGAGATCATCCATATTTTTTAATTTAAAAGTATGTTTGGTCAGAATTCTTATGAGTGGGGTAGGATGTGATACTCGGGTTGGATCAGGCCATATTGGGTTGACATAGACATGTGGACCCGCATAGGACAAAACCAAGGGTCCCTACCAAAGAGTCATGACCGTGTCTCCATGGCTTGGCTAGAGACCACTACACTGGTGTGGTAGCCTGCTATTGTGGCAACAACCTATGATAAAGAAGGGTGAGAGGGAGAGAATGAGAGAGAACCACAGGAAGAGAAAGAGAGGGAAAGAAATCAAGAAAACAAGATAAAGAAGAAGATAAAGGGAGCGAGGGAGTTGTTTAGTGCACCAAGGGCACCCCAAAATAACAAGAAAGAATATAGGAAATGATAGGATTTGCCAGATTTTAGATTAACTTGAGCTTTTTGTTGCCACTTATCCACAAAGTATTTTTTGAGATTAAAGGACAATAGGGAGTCTAGTCCTAGCCATATCTGATGCCACTAGAAATGAAAGATTTTGGCCAAAAATAGGCGACTATGTGTAGGACATATTGTGTCCTCCCCTGATGCAATACCAAGCATTTTCCTATACTACTGTAAATCAGCACCTACAGTTTTCCTATCCATATACAATAATCACACAAAACACACATACAAGCACATATATATATATATATATATATATATATATATATATATATATCAAAAGCCATGCTTTATCATTTTTTCCACATACCATTAGACCATATGTTCAAATCAGTAAACTTACCATCATGATATTTCTCTCATTTGGCTTGTGTTAGTCCCACACAATTATTTTTTTAGCACTTGACTGAATAGCATTTGACACCATGTGACACAGATTGTTAATAAAAACATTACTTATGACCTAAAATCTTATATTAGGCTTCTAATATTTTGTTTTGAAACTAGTATTTGAATGAACTGCTTCATATAAAAGATTGAGAATATCAACACAGTTGGGAACGGGTAGATTAGATTCAATCCAGAAAATCAAGCCCGATTTAGCTACTAGCCACCATCTTGGATTGACCTTTATCAACATGGGTGTGCACAATAAAACGGGGTATTAGGGGTGTGTGAATAATAAAATGGGATGTGCGTATTGCAGGAGTGGAATTTCATGGCGGCATGGAACACTCATGGATAATTTTTGCAGTGCAATCAACATGGATCCATGTTAGCTTTGAATATATTTTTTTACCCTTTTTTCTCTCCCTCTTTCCCCTCTCTATGTAATTAGTATCAAATTTTGGAGATGCCTAAGTTAGTGTACCGGTGCATTACTTTAGATATCCGCTTTTTTTCCTTTTTCTTTTTCCTTTTGAGTCTTTGAAACTACTTTCCTCATAAGTTGAAGTTACTGAGCTGTTAAAAGTGTTTTCTTTTTCTATTTTTGAAATGGTTAGAATCAATTTTAAACAATCAAACGATTTGTGACTCATTTCTCAACACAAAGTAGTATTGGTATCCTAAGAAATACCATGAGTGGCAACTTACACAAACTTTTAGTTATTTGTCAAAGAAAAAAAGTTGAAATCCCTCTCTCTCATTCTCTCACTCTTTGTATATATATAAATACACACACATATATTTATATGTATGCTTATATATATATCACCTTAACTCTGGGTTTGCTCTAGGGTTGTGTATCAGTTGATTCCATTAATTCAATTTGCGGAAACCTAAACAATTTCTAAATTTGAAAACCAAAAAGAACCAAATTGTGTAGGTAACCCAGCTGAATTGAATTATTTTGGTCGGTTCAATTCAGATATACCTTCAAGGCTCCATGGATGAATTTTAGCATATTCACACAAATATATATATATATAGAGAGAGAGAGAGAGAGAGAGAATAAACTCTTGCTTCTTTCATGCACAAAAAGACAATGAGACAAGTTTAAGACCTCATTGTTGACAGTGAAAACATGAGTAATTCATCTTGCTCCTCCAACAATATTAGGACCCGTGTGGTTTCTCTCGAAATTGATCCCTATGGAAAAAGTACATTCAGAGACCACATTATCAAACCGGAACTTTCTCCAACTCTCAAGATGGAGCTCGAGTAGGCTTTATCAGAAGCAAGTACCCTATCACTTCATTGAAAGGACATCTTATAGTAGATGGTACAAATGAGAGCAACACTTCCCTAGAAAAGACATCAAGAATCAAAACCAGACGCAAGTTTTTCATTTAGGGACTATTAGAAACAGAGTAATAAAACTCTAGTAGGATTAGTTGGGGGTCATATCCAACCATTGGTAGAAACACATGCTTCGGTCTGTATGTTGAGAAGACTTGAACTTGTGCAAACCCTTTGGTGCCTTTCGTCATGGCTGGTGATCTAAATCTATAGTTGTGCCGGCAAGAAAAAGCAAACCATTTGGACTACCAAAAAACCATAAAAATGCAATTTATGAAGTAGCTTGGTCACTCTACATGTTGGTGATTATCTCCATTAGTATAAGGTGACAAGAGAGGACCTAGGTCGGTGCACCCAGTGGTCGTCCTATGGAAAACCATTTGATGGATTCTAAACAAGTGGCTACAACAATGATAGATCCAACTTTTCATAAAACTTATCTTAAGTAGGTAGATACAAAATATCCTCTTCCTTGGGGATTTAATATTCTACACAAAGCAAGGATTAGTGGGAAAGATAAAAAGTCTACTTTACATCATATTGGGTAATTTACAGTATAATCAGGAGTCATGGACTATAATGGGATCTACAAACTCTAAATTTTTCATACATTCTCGTCACAATTGCCCCCAAAGTCTACCCTGACAAGAACAGAGATGGAGAAACCATTTTACAAAAGGTCCTTTTGATTGACCTTTTAGTGGCAGATCCAACCATTGCTACACATAGTTTGAATAAACTCATGCTAAACTTTATGACAAGATTTACATAGATAAAAGAAAAATGTGATATATGAGTCCAAGAATCAAAGTATGTTGTGATAGTTTTTAGTAATATGTTATGGGAGCTATGTGGGTTGTTGGCAGCATAAAATTTGATTCTAGTGACTCTTATTCCTGTAGAAAGTTGACGTCACGAGCTTTCTAGAGAATTAAGAATAGAAAAAATCCACCCAATTTAGAAAGTAGACGTCGTGAGCTTTCTAATCATTTAGTCCCATTTTATATGTACGCTGCATCACTGTTGCACTGTTCTCACGGCCACCATTCATCTCTGTGTCTTCAGAAAGAAAGGCAGAAGGAGAAGAAGAAAGAGAGGAAAGAGAAAAATAAAGAGGAACGAAAGGAAACAACTATGGAGAAAAAAGAGTAAAGAGTAATTAAAGAGAAGAAGCATCATAAACGTAAGGGGCACAAACATGAGAGGAGCAAAGAAAAGCGCGAGGGAGATCATAAAACAAAGAGAAGAGAGGAAAATGACCAGTCGCAGAGTAGCGACTTCACAGAAGACCATGGCCAGCCGATTGGCATTCTGAAACCCTCTAATTCTTTTGAAAGTGTCGATTGCGAAGGCAAACGACCTCGAGATAGCTCCATCTCCCCAAGTGAGCCCACTTCTCACAAGAAGCACCGAACTGGCTACGATGCTGGTGGCACTGGCACCTATGGTGAGTGTCCTAGTGCTGCCATTTCCATTCTCTCTTCTGTTCCCTGCAAGCAATATTCTTCTACTATCCATAGGCAACGTTGTGTCTAACTCCGAACCGAGTTACTTATCTTTCCTCCTTGGATTGTTGTAACAAGGAAAAGGCCTATGGAATCAGTTGCCTCCGCTCAGAAGCAGCGAACAACTGCAACAATTGAACAAGCAGGCCTACTTGACTGTGCCCGCGCTGCACCCTAAAGTGTCTGTAGCCTCATCATCTGGACCCCGTGATGCAAGTATTACTCGTGTTATCAAAGCTCGGTTTAAAGATGGACCCGACGACGAATTTCCGCCTTTGCCAATGATGTCCAATGAGCTCGCAGGGCCTCATAACCTAGAATGGCTGTTTGAAGAGAAGCATTGTGCACAAGAAGCCAGAAGATGAAAAGTTAATGAGGAGACCATTCCTCAAGTCTGGTCACACGCTTGTCGCATGCCATCAGCCGGTTTATGTTCCCTTCCATACGTGCTTCCTTATTGAGTTGCTCACTAATGCTTTTCTTGTGTGCATGTTTAATTGAGTTGTTTCTGCTGTTCTTCTCGATGGGACGAATTGCATGCTTTTGTGAGGTTTTCCTTTCATAATAACCCCTTTCTGTTGTGTTCCTTTGGCTACTCTTCAGGGAAATTGGTGTGGTGGGTGAGTGTGTACAGATTAGCTGATTTTTACGATTTCGTAGATTTTTGATAGAGTGAAATATTATGGGTTTGATTATGCAACCAAATATGAAAAGACCAAACTCGCAGAGGATGTGCAACTGAGAACGAAAAGGAAAATTGATTCATAAAAACAAAGACTACAAGTATCAAAACTAGGAAATAAACACGTTGATTGTGATGCTTGATTGGTTTCTCTTTAAGGTACTCAGCCACAACTATTTATAGTAGATCCTTATCCACTCTTGTAAATCTGTTTCTATAACTTTCCTTTGGTAGGTTCCATATCGTGCTCTCCTCTTATATAACAGTTTTAACTCATGAAGTACTTGCCCATAATTCTTAGATAGTGAACATGTACCTATTTTTTAGGAGATAATTTTAGCCATATCTAGTGACAATTCCCTTTACAATTTTTTGGCGTCAACACAAGTCATTGGTAGAGTTTTTGTAAAAGTATTTTTTCTTTAGCCTTTATTTCCTCTCTCTAATTGAAATCCAATTTTAGATAAGCTAAGGGTGGTGTACTGGTGTGTTATCATAAATATTTTTCTTTCTTTTTTTTTCATTTCCAGTGATTGAAACTATTTTTTTGAGATTGCTAAAATCAATTTTACACAATTGAATGATTTATGACTCATTTATTAGAACAATAATGTTGATGTCCAGACCAATTATTCATTTGAGCTGCCCAAAGCACTTTACGATGAGCTGAAACTTAAATGAATGGTGAATTCCTTGTTAAAACAAGTATGGCACCTTCCTCAATTATCTATCAAGAGTGATCTGGTGACATGGGTGAGGAAGTATATCCACCTAGGTGGACTATATATGTATGTATATACATATATATATACATACATATATATATATATATATATACATATGTATATATATACATACATATAGATATATAGATATATATATATATATATATAGGAGCATGCATCGGTTGTTTGGGTTATCTGAGTTAGCTCAAGACCTAACTATCTTTAAAGTTGAAAACTGAAAGTGAACCAAATTTTATAGATACTTGACCAAACTGAACTGAACTATTTTGGCAGGTTCAATTCAGCTGTTGGGTTTGGGTTCCATGTATATAAGCTCTTTCTTTGTTTAAGCAACAACCGTAGTTCCTGTGTATAGATCTTCCACTGTTTACAATCGTATGGAATAAAGTGATGTAAAACACTAGAGTTCATAATTGATAAAATAGTGAATATTAAGAAAATTGAAGCATAATCACAGATGAACAAAAAACTAAAATTCTATGAGTCATAACGGCATAAGAAGAAGCTCACTCATTAGCAAGTAACAATATCTTCCTCGACACGAACAGAGCGATTGATTTCTGAACCAAAAATGTCAAATGTGGCGTTACACGAGATGTTAGCAGAGACTTTGATACGAACATCAGCGGAACTCTTACTTGTTCTCTTCAATGCTTCAATAAGCCTTGAGATGTCAGCATAGGTTTTCCGTTTACTCATCTGAATACGCACCAATTTGAGCATGTTTGCATTTAGTAGCAAATATTCCAGGAATTGCACCTCAGCAGCAGTAGCATAAAAATCGTTGAAGCAGACCTCACTTAAATGGTTGAGCTCGTACATCTCTAGGTGGTCTAGTCTTCTTGGTTGATACTCTTCATCACTATCAGTAGGAAAATTATGAGTGTAAACCTGAAAATTGCAAGCAAAAGTAAAGGTTATGAATAGCATTAGATGGAAAATTTGAAGCTATACAAATACACATGTAAGGTAGAGAAAGATGATCAACCCTGAGCGATTTTAGAAGAGGGCATCTTCTTAAGAAGACGAGAAGCCACTCCATGAGTATCTCATCATTATAGTTCCAAACATGAAGCTCTTCTAATGCTTCAAATGAAACATCTCTTGGTCCTCTCAGCATCTTATAAACAAAAAAGCACAAATTAAGAGATAAGATAAGAAAAGGTTGGCGATCAGTGTGAAAAGTATATGCAAAATCTACCTCAAGGGTGATGCCAAAGATGCTCAATGATTTAACATGGCATACACTTCTCAATACTTTAAAAATGTCTTCTTCATCTGCCAAGGTGTTTTCGTCCAAGTACATTGCAGCACTAGACAATGATGGTGCGTTTATATGTACAATATCTTCTGATAAACCACGGTACTCAAAACCTTTAAGATTTATTAAGTCAACCTTTAGGCTGAATCCTCCGCCACAAATACCCCAGTTCAAGTACTTAAGTTTAGGACTACCACTGATATTAATATCATGACTTTCAACAGCAACACAATGACCAATACTCAAACTTTCAAGGAAGGGTAGGGATTCAAGAATGAGCTGAACTCTTTGTGCTGATATAAGCATGTTTGACAGTGTTAAACTTTGAAGATTGTGGGCATGTCCATAGGGATTCGAAAGAGAAGGGAATTGAGGAAACATATGAATTCTTTCTTCCACCGCCACATCCCACAACCTTCCATAATCAAGACAAAGGTTAAGAACAACATTTTTAGCACCCATGTTGAAGATAACAAGAGAAAGCCAGTCTTCAACTTCACGAGCATAAGTCACACCCGAATTGAATTCTAGACAAAAATAATCCAAGTTTTTAATAGGAGAGTCAATGCACTTTCTGACTATTTGGATGAAATCTTCTGGAGCTAAAGTAGGCTCCTGCGTCAGAGTTATTTTTGGCGACAAAACCCATCGGCACTTCCACCTTCTTGAAAGTACACAAGTTTTCACTACATCCTTATAAGGAAGAAAGGCAAAGATCCTGCAGATGACATCGTTTGGAAGACTGCTCAGCCTATCAAAATCTTCCATTTCAAGTGCCTGTAGAAGACCAGTATAAAAAGAAGCTTATCAATTCGATATAGGAAAAAATTCTGAAAAGTACAGACGGAGTTGCATGAAAATTATTTTTGTTGTATAGTTTTCTAAGAGAAAGAACTTATCCAGAGGTAATTCAATTTGTAAACTTTAGCAAATATGATGGTTTTATAAAACAAATCAATGAAACATGAGAACCATCCAGCAAACAAATCAATCAAATGCAAGTCAGATCCGTGATATGCGTTTTTATAGATATCAACTCAGCTCAAATGCAACTCAGGAGAGGTTTAGGTCTGCCAGCCACCTCCTTTTCGGTTGGATCTTCCAACATTGGGCCCACATATAAAAGAGAGACCGCAACTCATGCACCTCTCTCTCCCTGTGTGTGTGGAGGAAAACTTTGGTTCTACATTTTCTTCGACTGCCTTAGCATTCGAAGAGAGATAGTATATATGGTCTGGTGGTGATCACTTTTGCCCATCTTAGCTATATATGGTGCCAGTAAGATTTGTAACATGGTTTAGCATAAGCCTACACCGTTCCCCTTTCCATTTGTTAGACGAAAAGGTTCCAAATGGTTTTGCATTGTATGATCTTATATGACGTTGGTGGCCATATGATTTACAGACGTGTTAGTAGAGATTTCTTTCAATAAGCCAACTGCGTTGTCATATGATATTCATTGATCTTCAATGAAGTCAGAGAATGAGCTTTTCTTTTACTCTGTCGTGTGTTTATCTTTTCTTATGATAATCGGTGTCAAGACCTGAGGGTTTTGTTCTTAATTCTACTAGTTCGAATGAATCATAATTTGGCAGCAGCAGGTTCTAATGACTGATCACAGCAGATGGTTCACATTCTTATAAGTTCTTTTATACGGAAGCTGGGGTTGGTCTGACACCCATAGATAATGAACTTGGCGTGTATCATTTCTCACTAAAAACACCCAAAACTGAACAATCTTGACCGTCAAATAAACAATATCATGCTTTGTGTAGCGTTTCACAAGCTTTCCGGTTGGAAACTACGATAAGCCAGCTGTAGAAACTTTTTTCTATTCTTGATTTGTTTTAGAAGGAGAAGCTAATTGCAGAGAGAGAGAGAGAGCATATGCATGCAGATGATTTCATATTTTATATAATATAGGCACCCAAACGAGTAAGGTTGCTCTCCTAATGCACTCTTGGACCACAAGTGTATGGAGTTAATGCGTAGTCTACGATCTTGTTTCGTGATTATAAGTCTACGATGAAGCAAACACTGAAGCTTTTTCATGCATCCAAAGTAAAACGATGCACCGAAGAACCATTAGTATATCAAGAAAAGGAATGGAGGACGATGCTTACTTACCTGATGGAAGATCACCAAGAATGCAAGGAAGAGCGTCGCTGTCAAGAAGAAGATGGTAGAAGAGGTTTCTTTCTTGGTTTTCAAATTCCTTGCAGAAATACGTAGCGTTTTGCAGGTGATGTTGCAATTTGTTAGAAAGAGGCAGCGACAGGGAGAGCAGTCTTTATTACGACACGCCTGATTCCATTTCATGTGCGCCATCCATCTTTGACGATGGACAGCAGATCGTAGTGATGGACTTCATTCACATGCTTCATGCTTTATGGGATCCACAGTATATGGACATGACACGGACGAACGGGCACGATTTTGTGAAGTGCTTTGAAGTCTTGGGCATCCTGTTGCTGGGGAAAGGTTTAATGTGGAGCCCCCCTAACTCCCTCACGGAGGAAAGCTGTGCATCTTGAAATCTTGGCCATCTTGTTGGACTCGGCATCCTCGCATGGGACACGTTTTGCTTCAAGTCCAGGTTCAAATTCAAATATGGAAGACTTGCATCAGACCCGTGAAACGGTACCTATCCTGTATATCATAAAAGTATGTCATCCAGAAAACTACTAATGAAACACAAAAGAGTACGTAAAATTTACAATTTCTTAATCAAAACCACATGACAACCAAGTTTGAGTTATTCTTTCATGAACTATGTTCGTGTTTTCGAACAGGTCAAGCACACCCGTTCTCAAATAGACCTTAAAAACAATCTAAGCAAAGTGAATAATCCTTTTAGGTTGCGTGCGTGGATGGATAAAATGGTTTGCTTGAATACATTCATGGTTTGGAATCATTTTTGGGCCAAGTCTGAACCAAGTTGATAGTGATTTCTTTGAATACCATAAATAAAATGGGCCATCATTTATCTCATTTCTTTCCTTATAAAAATTTTAAAAGGAAAAACAACTTTTGAGTTACCACTAATTTAATTATGTTGGGGATAGGATTTAGCTTTTCTTTTTTACAATAGAAGCTCAAAAATTTGGAAAATGTCAATTTGACTAGCTTTAAGAAGGTAAACCTAGTTGGTTTTATTGTGTTCATGTTAAGGTAATATGGTTTAAATAGCTAACATGAGTAATGATGATGATAAAAACCTAGTTAAACTACAAGTGACTTGGTTTAGTTATCAGCCTTATTTACATGTCCGATGGAATACTGATAGTTCTTTTGTTCCAAAATTTAAAATGTTCCTTCTAGTATGTATTTGTAACAATCCATTATGGCATTTCTAATATATTATCAATTTCAAATGTATTACTATTTATACATCCCCTTGTACTATTGGCACACCTTTCGGATCGTGTCTATCCTCTTACATAAAGTCCCTCTTCTCTATCCCCTCTTTTTTGTGTTTCCTCCTACCATCACCACCATTTCTCCTACTATCAAAACCATATGGTATGGTTATCACTACATGGGAGCTTTATTGTCTTGCTGCTCTCTCTCTTTTGTCCTCTCTTTGCCCTTCGTTTTTGAGTTACAAGACTCTTGTCCAACAATAGGATACCAAATTGGCTTGCTTCTAACAAAATGTTAACTCAAATACACGTCGCAACCCGTGTCCACATACCTAGATCTGAACCATTAACATCTCTGGGATTCACTTATTTTGTGATTAAATCAAGTGTGTGTCGTGAGGCCTTCCTTTTACTACAAGCTCAAATAAGTATGTAAGATAGTATCCAATAATGATTTAAGATTTTTCTAATTTCAAAATTTGTAATTCATTCAACAAATAGAGTTGGGTCCATACAACATCGAACCTCCCAATCGAGCTGCCAATAAATTCATTCAACCTTACATTGTACTCTCGATCTTTTGCAACACAATAAACAATATCATTAGAACATATATATACACCATAAACCACCCCATCTATATATATAGAGATTTCTAAATACATGTATATTATACATAATATATATGTATATATATATATATATATATATATATATATATATATATATATATATAAAGCATGTTTGATATATAGATGTTGGTTGTGTGAGTGTCATTGTTCAAAATCCCGCTAGTTTATGCTGACACAATGTTTTTCTTATAGAGACCCAATTTTTGTTTTATGATATAGGATAGTATGTCATAAAAGTTGTCTATAAGATAGTGCCCACTAATAATTCATGATTCCTCAAATGATTTGTCTAATTTTGCAATTTGAAACTCAATCAACAAATAGAGTAAGGTCCATACCACATCGAACCATGTTGTTAGCTTTCTAATGATGACACTATATTTCATATAAGAGTTGCAGAAGAACTATTCAACCATCCATTTCTTCTCCCTCAATCTTCACCCTTGCATTATAAATGTATTTCTTTCTAACATTTAATTATTACTCAACTTTAACTATGTTGTTAGCTTTTGCTTACAATTACTTTTTCCTCTTTTATCAATTTGACTTAAAAATGAATCCGTATGCTAGCAAATGCATGTCCTTCAAAATATAACCCAAGAAGTTAACCTTACATCAACTTTCAAAACCAATTAAAAATAGATATCTTACTTTCTTTGTACCAATCTAACGTCTACTTTCAACATCAATTAGGTTCTTACCATTTTATTCACCACGTCTATTGTATCAAAGCCCAACTTTAAACTTTTTATATTTTTGTTTGAAACAATTATTATAATTTTAATGTTAGCTGAACATCTAAAAGTAGAGGCTGAAAGAAAGAAGAAGAGAACTTCTAAATAGACACTCTAACGTGCACTTGATCCGTAGCAAAGATGTGTGTGGACATGTCTAGTTGGAAGACAAGATGTGCCCACATGCATTTTCCTTTCTATCCGAGATGCACGTGGGTGCATCTACTTGAAAGTTTAGACATGTCCACGTGTATCTCAACTAGAAACTAGATGTACCAACATGCATTGGACCTACACATTAGAGGTGTGTTAGCATGTCTTCTCATGGTGCGCATAGAAGGAGGTGGGCAAGAGAAGGATAGAGGAGAAAAAAGAAGAGGGAGAAATGTGAGAGAGGACCTACCTAGCACCAGCAACATTGGCGATAGAGAGTTCTTTGGTGCAATCCCTACCAAGTGATGGAGAGAGAAGGCATGGGATGGAGAAGAAAAAGGGAGAGACCATAGGAGAAAGAGAGACCAAGGGGTATTTTGGGTATGAAGGGTGTCATGGGTGCGGGCATAATAAAATATGGTATGTGCAATGCAAGAGTGAAATTCCATGGTGGTATGAGCACTCATGGATAATTTATGCAATTGCATCAATATGGATTCACGATGGCTTTCTCTATATAATTGACATGAAATTTTGGAGATACCTAGGGTGGTATATTGATGTGTTACTCTAGAATAGATATTTTTCTTTTCATTTTTCATTTATTAATGTTTGAAAGTGCTTTCCTCAAAAGTTGAAATTACTAAGTTGATTAAAGTATTTTCTTTTTCTACTTCCAAAATGATTAAAATCAATTTTAAACATTTGAATGATTTGTGATTCATTTTTCAACACAAAGTAGTGTTGGTATCCTAAGCATTACCATGAGTTGCAACTTACATGAACTATAAGTTCTTTGTCAAAAGAAAAAAGTTGTAATCTCTCTCTTTGTGTAATGCTCATAGATATATACATATCTATATATATCACCCTAACCATGGCTTCGCTCTAGGGGTGTGCACCACATTGAGTGTTTGAATGAGAAACTATTGAGGGTTGCATATGTATGCGCATACATGCATGTAGATACATGTATCCTGTGGTCATGATTATATGAAAATGGTCAAAGTTTGGTTATTTATACAATCGGATTTTTTTGTTTTCAAATTTAGATATGGTTTCTCATATATGGTGCTAGGTAGGTCCTTTCTCCCATTTCTCCCTCTTCTCTTTTCTCCTCTATCCTTCTCTTGCCCACCTCCTTCTGTGCTCACCATGAGAAAACATGCTAACACACCTCTAATGTGTAGGTCCAACGCATATTGGTACATCTAGTTTCTAGTTGAGATACATGTGGACACCATGCTCAATTGAAGCTAATGGTTAAATAGCCAACATTCTTAATGTGTTTTGGGATCTTCAGATATAACTAAACCATATAGGAGTGGTTAATGCATTTTGGAATTATCAAATATGACTAACTCATGTAGGAGATAGACAACAAGCTTACAATCTTGAATAAAAGTTTGTATAGGACAAAGTAGCACAACTTATAATCATGACATATATTCGTATCATGAATTTGATTAGTTGGTTTATTCAATTTGGAATTGCTTGAAATTGAACCTGAACATGACCAATAAACCTAATTTTATTGAAATAGTACATGAAAGCCAAATTGTTTATCGATAGAGTTGAAACATCAGTTATAATTGAATGATGCTCACCCCTAACAATGGTTATTTAGTTTTGATTGTAAATGGGTTGACTTGCTGGTGGAATGCATATCTATTGTCTCGTTTCTAGTTCCGAATATTGTATTATTTTGGGTCTAGAACTACTATTTACACCCACCAAACTGGTAGGGTTGGCAAAAGAGTATACATGCTAATTAAATAGGTGTTGTCATAGGTATTATTCTTGTTCTTGTGGCACAACATAATGGGTAAACTCATATTCAATTTATATAGGTTTGAAACCAAACACGAATCAGATGGACGTGCTTTGAATCAAGATGGAAATCAAGCAATTTTTGGATTAAAAAGTGTTTGATCAGAATTTTTATAAGAGATATAGGATGTGATACGTGGGTCGGATGAGGCTATATTGGGCCTGACTTGTTGAGAAGACCCAAATGGGAACCGATTGAGGGTCCCTGCCAAGGAGCCATGATAGTGGCTCCATGGCTTGTCCAGAGAGCACTGCACTAGTGTGGTGGCTTGATATTGTGGCCAGAACCCATTTTGAAGAAAGTTGAGAGGGAGAGAATGAGACTATGGAAGTGAACTAGACAAAGAAGAGAAAGAAAGAGAGGGAAAAAATCAAAAAAATGAGAGGAAGAAGTGAAGAGGAGTGGGGGAGGTGTGTTGCACATTGACGATATAGCAAAATAACCATAAAGAAGACAAGAAATGATCGAGTTTGTTGGATTTGAGGAAAATTTACTATCATTTTGGTTTTTCAATGAAAAATCCGATGAACTACCGCCCATCCACAATGGTTCTTTGAGATGAAAGGATGGCAATGAGTCTAGTTCCTAGCCATGTCCATGGTGGATCAATAGTGCCACCAAAAATGATAGATTTTTTCCCAAGATATGTGGCTATGGGTGGTGCGAGTAGAACAGACACATTTTTATTAACAAGCCTTTTCCTACCCTACTATAAATATGTACTATTGATTTCCTATCCATATAGAGTAAACAGACACATTTATATGAAAAATCATGCTTTATCATTTTTTTGGGGAATACCTTTGAAGCCACCATATTGACATACCTATTTCTGTAAATAAAAATTTTCGTCTATGGATCGATATAAATCTTATTTGCAAAAACTATGTGTTAAAGTGCAAGAAAGTTTACTCAAACTTGCAAAGTGATTTTTTGACTTTTTAGTGATTGTGAACAAGTGAATTTTTATCGTTGTAGGCCTTCTTCAATCGGTGATCAAAGGTCAGCTTAGATGCTTAGAAAGAGTAACTTGTGACCTGAGATTTCTTCAAAACAAGTTTCAATCAAAACAGATTTTTCAAAACCAGTTTGTCATTCTCTTGGCAAAATCAGTTTCAGTTCTGAAAAATAAAAACAGTTCTATTTTCAATAGAAGATATTTATAAATTTTTTGGTATTTTGTAAGGATCCAAAAATCTCAAAAATTTTACCTATACAAGAACTAGGTATAGAGTTTATTTGAATATTTTTGTTTGGATTTTAGGCTCTCTAGATCATCATAATTAAATCCGAAAATTTTCCAGCCTTCAAATTCAAAACAAAGTCTATAATAGAAATATAGAGGCTTAGTAAATGTCTGTATCTTTTTATGTAGAATTTATATTTTTATGAAATTGGTCATATTGAAAATCCATGGAAATCAACTTTCGATCAAAACCATTTTCATGATTTTTAGGCATCTACAGACATAGTTATGGGAATTTAACTTAGGTTTTATCATGGGATTTTTAGCACAGATAGGTTCTGTCTCGAGTTATGTTTAGTTTTTAATGATTTTATTTTTATGTATAAAATTCTTGAAAATTTTAGTAGATGTTAGCCAGTACGTATGCAAGGTTTGGACCAATTTTCGAAATTTTGCACTCAAAGAGAAGGGTTGAAAAATTCGAGGATCAGACACCACATATACAAGATGCTAAAATTTTCTGAGTTTTATTTGTAGAAGGCTAATGAATGTATCGAATTTGATCTTTAATATATTACTGATCATCCAAAGAAATTTATATTGAGGACTTGTGTATATTTAGGGAGGTAGCTCATCTTCATATAAAATCCCGAGGCATCTCTTTTGAGGAGGATTGCTATCTTAGATATATACTCCTTGTCCATCCCTACATAATTTTATGGATAGTTAATCCATTAGAAGAGTGATTTGCATACTCATAACATTGTATGTAAAACTTGGATGCTAATGTCTCTCATGTGGCTTCATGATTTAATTTGGAGGAAGTTCAACAATTAAGAAAGAGAGAAGAGATAATAATATCATTAAGCAAAGAGAAGATGAGAGAGTATAAGATATAGCCTATATCAAGGTAGATGAAACTGAATCTCAAACAAGTTAGAGGCCCTCTTACCGATGGTCCTTGGCATGAATTTGCAGCACTCCTTAATTATTATAATGAATTGGAGACAATTGCTCCCAAATATTACACTTGAAATTTAATTGAGTTGAAATGGGAAAAGAGGGACAAGAGAGAACCTGGTCGGCCGACGACTTGGCCTTCTTGGGAGGGCAATGCTTCTTGCCTTACGATGGTGGCTCCTCCTTCTTCTTCCTCTCCTCTCTCTCTTTGCTAGAATTCTTTTCTCAATTTTTCTTCTCCACAAAACTCAGCCCAAGGGTTGAATTTATAGAGTTCTTAGGAAGTCTCTAGGGATAGAATATTCCTTGGCATCTCCCTAGAGCCTTCTACTGATTTGGGGCTGGTTCTTGCTTGACCCAAATGAGCTCTAATTCACTTTGATTTTCTGGCCACATGGGGTCACATGACCTTGGCCAAGCTGCCATGGTCCAACCCGTCCCATGTTGCTGTTTTGTTTTAGCTAAGTGTAACCCGTTTTCACTTGATGTGATTTTTGGCAAAGTGCAGCCCAACCTTTGCAACTTGACTTCGGTGTAGCCCTTGGCTCCATTGGTGTAGCCTTGGCTGCTTTGGTGCAGCCCTTGGCTCCTCTAGTTCATCCCTTGGCTCCTTTGGTCTAGCCCTTGGCTCCTTTTGACTAGGTCGAGTCCCTTGACTTGATTTTTACTTCGGTTGACTTGATCTTGCTTCATAGCCTTGGATTGTCTACTTCGGTTTGAGTTCACATTGTTTTGGCTTGATCGAACTTGGTCCTCCTTGTCATAGCAAGGCTCGTTCTTACCTTAGCTGAACTTGTTTTAGTTGGGCAGCCAACTCCTTTGATTTGATTTGAATTGGGCTTGATTATGGGTAGCCCTTTTCTTGACTTGACTTTGGGGCCTTAGTCATGTGTACATCCTGACTTAGTGTGGGCTAGTTGCATATGTCGCTGGTTCAAGAACTTGACTTGAGTTGCGCTTTCTTTGTGCACAGCCTATCTTGAGCTTGACTCGAGTTGGGATTGATCCAATTGTGTTTGGGGTGTTGCATGTCTTGGACGTGCATCTCTATCCTTCCAAGTGAATCGTTTCTTTCTTATTCTGGAAAATCCCCAACTTGATCTAGTCCCTTTTCGAACAGGATTTCTAGATTTCAAAATTTTTTTTTTTGGAAAGTATGTTTGGAAATTCACAAAATTTTTAAATGACTTTTGAAAACAATGAAATTTTGAAAAGATTTAAAATTAGAAAATTTTGTATTTGAGAAAAAATTATTTACAAAACATTTTCAGGTGTTTACAGATGCCCCTCTTTGTCATTAATCAAAATTATTTGGTTAATGGCAAAGAATGACACCCTTAAACTTTTCTTTCCAAAACGTTCTTAAGAGTATGGATTTTTTCTTTTTCTGATAGAATCTCCTTTCTTGAGTCATCCTATTTTGATGAGGAGAGAACCTCTAGCCAAAAGGGGACTTGGGATAAATTGGGGTTGACCCATACAATGACTATGCATGAATGATGCCTTTATGGATGCACATGTGCATGAGGTGTGCGAAATGGATGATGTATGTTTACAGACCTCTACGAGCCATTTTGGGAGCTTGGTGAGAACTTATGAAGGCTGAATGCCCCAAATGAGATGGCGTCCACATTGCTTTGCTCAATGCCTTGGTTTTGAAAAAATTACTTCAAAAGGATGCTCCCTTTTATTTTAATCCAAAAGGACTTTCATCTCTTACATTTCTCTTTATTTTGGTCTTAATTCTCCATTACTTTGCAAAGGTTTTTGTTAAGAAAGCTTAATGACATTTGAAAACTCCATTTTCTACTATAAGGTCTAATTCTCAAACAAAATTGATATCCAAATTGATAGGTTCTATTCCTACTTTAGGATTATAATAACATATTTTTTCTCTTTTGGGATAAGGTGTAGGAGAATAGGGAGAGTTTCCCACGGTTACTTCTGAAGCGTCCTATCATATAAGGAAAAAGAGATTTTAAGGAAAACTACTCTTGGAGCTTTTTAGCTTTTCTTTTTCTTTCTTTCATAGGAAAACCTCTATATTGGAGGTTTTATTGTTTTAGGAAGATCTCTATATTAGAGGTTTATTTTCTTTCTTTTTTTCTATTTTAACTTTTGCCAATTTTTCTTTGGAGAGAATGAAATGAAGAGAACACTTATCCCTTTATATACTTGATTTAATCATGTGTATGCTATTTTATGACAATACATACTATTTAAAAATATTTTGCTATTTTGAACTACGTTGATTACATTACGGGAAATAAGTGGGGCATGAGAATCGAGTAATCCGATCGGTAGCTGCATGTGGTTTGTGATGAATGACCAACTACTAAGCTCCTAGCTAGATATAGGAGTTTTGCTATTGAAAAAGATCACTTATTTGTACCCCGCATGGCTTAGCCTCTCAAGTTTCAAAATTCTCCAATCGGTTCTCGACTGATGCATATATTAATAGAAACCCCTTTTGGTACTTGATTGCTTCTTTCTAAAGGTTAAAGGGACTTGGTATAACTCCAAGTGAGTACTTATGGAAATGGTTGACATAATTGAAGCTACACCATGCATCAATGCTTTGGAAGCCAGAACGTGGTATGCGATTCCGTCGTGTTATTAATTTATTTCGGCATTGACTTTCAGCTCATTGGTATCTCATCGGAGTTCCATATTTTGCTTGTAAAAGACAACCAGAAAACGTACTGTTGAGCTTATATTACTTACGGCATTCAGCTCGATCCGAACTTGATGACATTGGATTGCCGATAGTATAATCTCGAACGCTCTAACCATTTAATTTGTCGTTGTGAAGGAACATGGCATCCTCTAACCAAGAAAAATAAAAAAGGAATATGGCACCCGGCTGGCTCTCACTTCGACAACATCGACTCTCAACTTTGGTGGAACTGGTAAGTACCCGAATGTGGTAAGCAAAAAGTTTTAGAACAGTTGGCTTGAGCATAGAGTTTTTGTCGAACTCAGGCATTCAGCATTTAGTAATGAACCAAATTCTTACGATCTTATTCGTTCTACATGATTATATGCCCCATTTGGGAAGCTCTAAAGTTTTATGGCTTGAATGTTAAATCACTAGACATGAAAACAAGTACGGGGAGATGGTTGAGCAAGTACTGGTGATGGTTGAAGAAAAATCTAACAATTATATGTCTGTTGTTTGTGTTCCCCAAGCGCTTTGATTTGGCTGATTGCTTCTTTATTCAGCCTCCTCATGCCTCACTTTCATAGAGACGTAGAGAAGGTTACAGGAGAGACTTTCCATATTCTTGTTGATTCCCTTCTTGAGAGTATTTTATTTCTACACAATTGCAATTTAACATTCTTAATTCCACTACTATTCCCTAATTGTCTAGCGTGTGGAAACGATCTGACGTTGCCATTTTTTGTAAACCAGCTCCACAGGTCTGCCATTTTCCATTATAAGATGCCATTCATGAGCGGGTAGCTGCTATACAAACGAGCTCTATTTGGTTGAATCTTGAAGAGAGACAAAGTCACCATCACGCATGTCTCTTGGAAGCTCAAGTGTGGATTGATCTTGAAGAGAGACAAAGATGAATCTAATTGGCTCATCAAATTGAGATTGAAATTCTTGTGATGCGAACCTCCTTTGACCCGCTGGAAACAAGCCTGCCTCCAAGCTTGATTCCATCCAACCCGAAAGGTCACTTGAATAGAGTTCAGGTTCCCATGAATGCCAACTTATACTAGACTAAAAGACAAAGCAATGTCTAAGTGATAATCCTCAAAATAACTCAGTTTTCTAGCCATTCATACATCAACAATGACACCAAATAAATATTAACTTCTCTTTCTGTAGGTAATAGAATAGGCAGTGGTGTTTCTAGAAATTTGTTTAGGGTAGGGCGAATAGACTACCGAGCAGTAAAATAACTCTTCAGTTTTCTAGCCATTCATACCTCAACAATGACACAAAATAATTAGTAACTTCTTCTCTTTCTCTAGGTAATAGAATAGGCAGTGCTGTATCTAGAGCTACAATTTTCTTTTGAATTTTAGATCCACCACTGAGAATAGACATGGCAATGCGGTGGGACAGGGCGAGTTTTCACCCTGAGGGCTTAAAAGACCAAGCTCTACCCCGCCCTGCACCTGACCCGCTGCTAAAAACAAGCATGCTCTGCAGAAGTCATTCAGGAAATTCTTCCCACAAGTGTCACTTTGCTATCGATATTTATATCCAATAACATGCAAAATATAAGTTATTAGCAAACGATACAACTATTTAATAGAAAAAGTACAGCACCTGCCTGATAATTAGGGCTGGTAAATGAACCAAGTTGCTCGTAGTTCGGTTCATTAAACCTGAAGATGGTTTCTTTGCCTTGGTTTGGTTTGTTACTTAAGGTGATTTGATATGTAAAATTTGTTTTGACTTTGTCACAGATTAAAATTTTAAGTAAATAAAAGTAAGTCTGTTCATGTATTTGCGAAAAATCTCTTTCTCAACTCGATTTGATTCTACTCATGAAAGTTTAATCAACTGTTCGAGAATATTTTCAGATAGTGGTGATTCTGCAAACAGTTAGTTCGGCTCCTCCTGTAGAAAACGAGTCAAGGAGCAAGGATCAGTTCGTTCATCTCGTTTACCAACCTTAATATCAGCAGTCTCACCCTTCCTCACTGTATGGCAGGTTCTCACAATAGCTCGTTTGTGACCCTTTCTGGTTCGATTCGGTTCGGATGGTTGAGCGTCAACTAGTGAACCAAACCGTGTGACGAAACTTTTTGAAGTACAACCAAATCAAGCCATCTCTTTTGATCGGTTTAATCGGCCCTGAACATCAGCTCATGGACAGAGAGGTACTTAATCTATTATAAGCTTATCTAATATGAAGAGGGTGGGTGACGGCTTCTTAGCGGATAATTATCGAAGCAGGTATCATCAATCCCATACACTTGGATATCACGGAGAGAAGCAAAGCAGACGACTGAAATATGACTAGATTTGATATTTTTCCAAAAAATCTCTATTCAGACCGCTTAAACCCACTACCCACTTTTTAATAATGACGTGAAAAGGCGATGGGCTTTTTGTGGGGACTGCAAAACACAAAAGCAAAGAGCAGAAAGTCGGGAAGAGAATGGCTTCTCCTCGAAGCGTTTTTGAGCAAGGGAAGCATGAAGTGAGAACCATAGACATCAAGTCCGACATCTCAAACGATCCTACCTCTCCCCCGAAACCCCTGATGGTTTTCCATCCGAATGAAGATGGAGAATACCCAATTCTGCTCTTCCTCCATGGCTACCTTCTACGCAACTCCTTCTACTCTCAACTCCTCTCTCACATCGCCTCTCACGCCTTCGTCGTCATTGCTCCACAGGTTGGTAACAATAAGCTCCTCACTCTGTAAGACACTCTTGTCACAGCAATTTCCTTTCCAATTGCTGTTTGATTTGGGGTCAACCAGTAACCAGTAGGCGTTGAAAATCAGAAGAAAATATCTTTAAAACTTTTAGGGGAGTGAAACGATAGGAAGGAAGATTGTGGCGTCCCCATCTAAGCCAAGGGAAGAGCAGAATCCTTGCAAATAATCGTGTCAAATTTAGTTTAAACCTTGCTTTCTTGGTGGTCTAATGCTAATGTTGTGGGATATTGGAGTCGACGACCATCCATTTGATGCATTTCCATGAATAATCTATACATTCGCAACATGGCAGCATCCAGAAAATGGACTGTGATAATTCCAAAACGAGGATGATATGAGTCCTCTCGTATCGATTGTTATTTGTTGATCGTATGTTGAGACATCACCCGTTTTGTAAAGTGAGCCCTACTATGGACATGGTCCGATTTATTTCTTCGAAACATCAGTCATATGCGACGAAGGTTCGCTCCTAATCCTCGTGCTTAGAGAATTAGAGTCCATCACAAGGAAATGGATCAACGAACTGTAGATTCAATACCATGTTCATGATTTAATATATTCACAATTTTTTAATCCATTTATGGTCAATGTTTTCTCCGATAAGGGTGAAAATTCTTGTGATCGTAGATAACAAGCATCTTTTAGAAGAAACAGAGTCAATGTAGATTCTACAATCGCAATACCAAATTTATGCTTGGTATCTTGAGAAATTTGAAAATCTTATTTACAGTGGAAGATTATGATCTGTCGTGCAAGTTGACTTTGTGGTCCTTTGCTAGAAATTTGAAGATCTTAGCTATGTGAATGTTTCCGATTCTTAATTATTGTCAAATTTCTTGTTATAGCTATACTCTTTTGCACTATCTGATTGCATGGAAGATATAAAGAAAGCAGCAGCTGTTGCAGATTGGATATCAACAAGCCTACAAAGCAAGCTCCCCACAAACGTGCAACTAGATCTGAGCAGAGTTGGACTTGCAGGGCACAGTCGTGGAGGGAAAGTTGCCTTTGCACTTGTTCTCGGCCTTGGTCATGTCCAGACGTCACTGAAGTTCTCTGCTTTACTGGGTGTAGACCCAGTTGACGGAAAGGGTGAGGCAGTCCAAACTAATCCACCTGTACTCCAGCATGAGCCCGGATGCTTAGACCCAAAGATGGCTGTTTTGGTCATCGGTTCAGGTCTCGGCAGCAGGACCCGGTACCCAGGTCTGCCGGCTTGTGCTCCAAACGGAGTTAATCATGTAAACTTCCGCGCAGAGTGTGTTCCTCCACTTTGTTATGCTGTGGCTACTAACTATGGCCATCTGGACACGTTAGATGATAAAACGCCTGGCTTTATAGGCATGTCTTCACATTGCTTATGTGTGAATGGGGACAAAAGGGAGCCGATGAGAAAATTTGTGGGTGGAATAATGGTGGCGTTTCTGAAGGCTTATTTGTTAGATGATTCTAAGAATCTGGAAAGAATAGTTCAGGAACCCCACACTGAACCTGTGGATTACACCATTGAGTACAAGGAGTAGGATGTAGAATTGTTTCTCATGAAATAGCTGTAGTGCATGTTAACATGAGAGATAGTAAGACTTTCCAGTGTTTGCTATGATGTTACATTAATGAGTTAGGCTTCCTTACTCTCAAGAAGAAACAGATTAATTATTTTTATCAATTGCGGCAATGCTCATGAAGTAGGCATTCTTTTTATGTTACCTTCTATCTTGCTCTGTTTGGTCAAACATATGTACCTATAACATATATGAGTTTAGTTTTCTTGTATATACTATATTCTCCTTATCTGGACCTTATTCTTCAATTGCAGATGACTGAGTTAAGGGCATTAAACATACAAGAGAGAGAGAGAGAACAAATTTTGTTAGTTATAGTACTTAACAGCCTTTATGAGTTCGCAATTCAAGCTTATATTATAATGAGCAAATTACTCCTAAACTCATATATCTGACATGCATGTGCTGATGATGCTAACAGGAAGATGAAATTTGCTGCTCATAGACCAAAAGAAAAGGCAATTATGACCTTCTAGTGACTTTACATATACCAGACGGATAATTTCAACTTTGAAGTGGAAGTCTGAACTTATAAGTTATGTTCTTTATTGTTACATGAGTTTGTTGGGTTGTATCCACAGGACAAAGATATGCCACCATCCAAGCTTCTCTAACAAGGTGAATTTACTTCGAGATAATTGGTATGTTTTTGCCCATTGCTTTGTATTTAGCTTCTGTTGTGGGTAAACGGAAACCTACTTGTCTGTTTTTGCTTGTAGATGAGTTATAGGCATGGAAAGAAGCACTAAATTATCCATCTTTGGTAGTGGATGAACGAGTTGAATCAAATCAAGCATACATTAAGATTTGAATTACTTTTTGAAGTTTTTAATCCATCATAAAAAGATCCTTTATCTTGAAGATTCTGAACTCTCTAAAAGGGATCTCCATATTGGAGATTCTGAGCTCTTTAATTTCCTCTCCTGTCCCGCTTGTAAACCTCTACTCACATTCTTCATGTTCTGTGTGTCTCATGATTCAAGTTCTAAATCATGCATGTTTCGCTTGTTTTGAGTGGCACCTTCAAGTTAAGGACATTGGACCCCTCTGCATTGAATGACAAAAACACATCCAATAGATGAGCATTACCATGTGCACACCCTTTTTACTATCCACACACCCCTTTTTCACTAAATATGGTTTTCTCTCACATTACTTTAGAAAATTGAGTAGTCGTTGGGGGCTGGCTATGACGAGCCCCCCTTCACTCCTTTCCTCTTATATTCTTCCTCTTCTCCTCTCTATAAATACTCCTAAACTCTATTGTAAAATATTAAGGTCCTTAGTGACTAATCAATAAAGATTATTTATTATTCATTCAGTGTGCTTTGTGTTCATTACTCTTTCGGTGTGCCCTCGTTGGGCTCAGCTATAGCCTTTTCTAAGGCTTTGTGATAATTACATTATGGTGATATTTATTCATCGATCTTCCACTGTTATATTGGAGCATCATTTTCATTACAATTCCACATTACTCTCTCCTCTCTCATCAAATCTCTGCTCTCCCACCCAATTCCAACAACTCTCCTCTCTCACCGAATGTAGAAAAGTATATTTCATCAATCTTTTTGTTTAGGTGATAGAGATTTCACTTAACATTATTGTTTTATTTACAACTCAATACATATTTTTACAAATTTTAGTGAAAAAGACACAACAAAGAATGAAAAAGAAAAACTATAAACTATAAAAAATGAAACTAAAAATGAAATCAATAAGAAGAAGAGACAACTAAATAATACGAAAATAAAACCATATGAATCAAAAACAAAAGAAGAAAAAAAGAGAATCAATAAACATACAAAAAAATTGAAATAAAAGCTAGGACATCCCGACAAAAGAGACATGCTTCACCCGTGTCTCTCTCATTCGGAGAGATGCACTTCGATTGCAATGCTTTAGTTTTTATTTTCAATTTCGTTCTAGAAATCAATCTAAAATCAATTAAAACAACTAAAAAAATGGTAAAACTAAAACAAAATCAACACATAAATCGATAAATCGATGAATCTTCGTTTGAATAGACCTTTTTTATCTTCTTTCTTCACACACACGAGGGGAGAGACATCTGGTCTTTTGGTTGAGGGATATTTTCGTAATTACTGCAAAAGAAAGGGTCTGCATAGTAAAATGAGTGTACGCCTATCACTCTTGCAATGGAATACCCTATTCTGTCAAAATAGGCAGCCTACATCATGTGCACGTGGATGATCCATTAGGTTGCATTTTTACAATAGGACAAAGTCATTTTAAGAATTTATGAATAACTGAACCACAGTTGTTCCCCTCGTCAATTGTGTAAGCTAATTGGATGTCCGGCTTTTTTCTTCTAAAGTATCCAAATGAAGCTGAAGAACCAAAAAGAAAATCAAAACAACACTCTTTTAGATCTGCTCAGGACTCAAATCACATCCCAACTTCAGGCTTGTTCAATTTAAGTAGCCCGATCATGAAACTGTAGACTACTAGGGACCACTAGAGCAGAGGCTGTCCATTAGATAATGGTTTAGTTCGTCTTTGTTTTTCTTGACGGGAAATGGAACCACCCTTGGCCTGAGTCCCTTGACAGTCATGAACAAAAGAAATGAGATTTGTTTGCCGTTGTTTTTCTCATACACCATTTAGTGTTGAAGTAAGCCACGGCCCAAGTACTTGTAACTTCTTTGGGCAGTTCAGTGAGATTTCATGAGACGCTTCGCATGTTTCGGCCCTCATCCCCATTACTTATAAAAACTGAGTCATGGGTTCAGGTAAAAGATACTATTATTGCTGTCTGGAATTTAGGCATCCAGCTCGTAATCGTTCATGTTCTAGCAGCGGCAGGATGATGTCTGCCTCGTTTGAACCCAAACCCATCCCAGCTATATCCTATTCATTCCCCCTGCTTCAGCTAAAACGGCACACCCCTTGGGCCCCGACAAGGTTGTATGCAGGTTATCGACTACCTAGTGCAACCCTCCGGGACCGGCCATGCAAGGATAGTGGGCATCCTTAGAGGAATAAAAAATTAAAAGAAATTTGATTTGGATTAAAGATAACTTGATTGAAGTTTCATCATTAGAATGATTTCAGACGAATTAAATTCTTATGCCCAGGCTTGAAGAACAAATCTAAACATTGAAGTCAAACATGCTTGGGTTAGAATACTAGTGATCTCTTAGGAATTCCTCGTAATCAATTGAAGCTCAGCCAGATACCAAGAGTCTTCCGATGAAGCCCAAACGGGCACCAGGAGACCTCATCTAAGTCTCCTATCCCGTAACATTCGCTAAGGTCTTTGTAAGAGTTGAGAACAATTCTCAACGGAGTCAAACCTCTAGTTATTAGCCTCAATACAAGAAAGCACTTCTAAATAGCAGCTGTGAGCACTCTTATTCTCTTGTGCAGGAGACAGAAGCTGTTCACTGAGATATCTTTTCATGCCAATTCTCCTGATCCCAGACTTGCTCACAAAATTTGCTTGAATAATCTTTAGCTCCTTGGAACATAACAAGATCAATCGTGACGTCCTGATATACAGACTTAAGAATCAATGGATTTTATCTTTTCAATTTTCTTTTCTCACTCTTCCATGGATCATAAATTAGGAATACCTTTCTTTGGCTTCTATGTCGTTTCATCAAGAAAGCTTCAAGGCTTTTTGAAACGAGAACAAAGAGACGAACAATCACAAAAATCACAAGATAAGATTTTACGCTATAAGGTCAAGGGTACAAGATGGGGCCCGTTGTATGTATGTCTAGGGCATCTACAATGAAATCCTTTTCAGATAAGGTACATAGTAAAATTAGCCGGCAATTTATAGAAGAGTAAATCGTGCTCCATGCCAAACTCCAAAATAGACCCTTACGCTTATTCTATGTAAAGGATAGATGTAATTCCTGGAGGTATCGCCAGATATCTGCCTCTTTGATTGCATCCGTCACATGTAATTCCATAAGTATCGACTATTATACCAAATCAACCTTTTCAATATTCCTTCAGTATTGAGCTCTGAACGTTACCTCTATGATGCTGAACAAACACACATTGTAAGCAATCAAAGAGGCAGATGATATTTGTGAACTGGAGCTTCTTGCCTTTAAGCTTCATAGTAATATCATCTCCTTCATGCTTTACTTGTATTTTCTATGCTTTGTTCAACGGCAAAAGTATTGAAGCTAAGCCGAGCGCATCGGCTGAATTTAATTAGCTGAAGAACGTTGAAACCGATCCCTAGTCGTCTAAGGTCAATCTTTCCATCCCAACAGCTTCTATGTATTTTGTTTTCTGTAGTATTTATTTATGCATTTTTAGTGTCAAGTTTGAGAATTAAATAGATCACATTGAATATTCATTTACAATATAAAAACATTGTATTAACTTTAACTTTCGACATTGTAAATGATCACAAAAGATAATCATCTACTACTTATTTTACGATATTTCAGATTCTAGCTTTCTATTCATACATGATCTGCTCAGACTTAGTTGTATATTTAAAATGTATCACATTTATTACTATTTAATACAATTTATAAATTCAGTTTTTTTTTTAAAAGCCACCACCACCTTGTGTGCGTGCGTGTACGTTTTGCGTGTATGTGTGTGTGTTGCAAGATGGGAAAATCGAGGCAAGCATTGCTCCAAAGGCACTGAAAATGAGTATATTAATGTACTGAGAGATTAATATAACTTAGGCAGCTGTACCGTGCGCTTAGGGAAGCGACCAAAGGTGAAAAAAGGAGGTGCACACTCGGGTAAAAGTAAGAGGTGTGTTTCGATATCATTTCTCTGCTAGATAGTGGGGTGTCAGTCAGGGTGACAAGCTCAGGAAGACACGACACGTGCTGGTCCTTAGGGAAGCATGACTGAGCCCTGAGGTCGGTCGGTCGGTCAGAAGCTCCAAACGATCATTATTACTGAAGAAACAGCTGGAGAAACTGAGCTTGTACCATGATGCATTTGGAAGAGCCATTGTATAGCACATGATCTGCTGCTACACCATATAAGAAAAACAGATAATTGCTTCTGCTTTCAAATAATAAGCTTGACACTTCCTTTGCTAACTTCATAACTCTCTCTCTCATGGTCTGAACGACTGTTGGTGAATAGAATTCATGTTGGCTTGCCGCAGCTATTTTTTGGTGAATATTTGAAATACCTCTCTCTCATATGTTATGGACGACTATTACAGTATCTTGTTGACATAGGGATCTGATTACAATCCAATCAAGTTAAACCAAATAGTTAGCCGAGTAGCACTGACAGAACTAAGGATTAGGTTGGTCAATTGTGTACCTCAAACGTTCATAATCACAACTTGCACAAAGAGCAATAGCTCACCTTGCTAGGGCCTCCACTCACAAGTTAAAGGTCATGAGTTCCATACCCGGGCTGTGCATTAGGCTTCTGCCTCCACATTGTACCAAGAAAAAACTTACAGGCTTTCTGTTTCATCACAAACGAACCTACTTAGGCTTGCAGTTTATTTAACTTGGACCAGCACACGGACCATCGTTCTAAAAAGTAAAACTAGAAATGAACACTTACCGTCAGTACTCACATACAGACATTTGCTTTTAGGGGTACTGTGTATGGTTATTATTGACCTCAAAATGCTGTATGTTTTTAACAATGGTAAGTGCCCTAAAATCTGAAGCGAAACCATGTCCATGTTCTCCAGAGTTCTTTGGTGCAATGGGGGCTGATTTTAGTGACCTTCCACTTGTTGGTCGTGAATTCCAGAGTTCTTCGACTGACTTGGAGAACAAGTCAAAACAAAATGGTCGCAGAATCCATTACGGTTCTTTTATCAGCAGAATATCAATTGCGTGATGCTGACATTTGTCAATCCAATTTAGTCAAGCTTACGTAACATGACAAACCCTTACACGATCATGTTCTGTATTAAAAAATATTAGATAGGTTTAGCTTTGTTTTATTATTATTATTACTACTACTTTTACTTCTTTCCTAAATCATATGCACCCAAAGGTAGTTGTCTTCGAGTATTTAAGGCACATGAAAGGCCATGTTCATTAACTTTCCACAGAGGACTTCCCCGCGTGACGATCATGATATGTGAACAGGGGCAGAATGCAAACAAAACAGTTTACGCGGGTGCGAAAATGTGAGTTCTTATTTTCTGGGGTTTTGGTGACGGTCATGACTTGTGAAGGAAAACCACTGACAAGAATTTCTCTTGCGGACTTCAAAATTTTCATGATACTTACCCATTTCTATTCACCCTTAGACATTTGCTAATTTCTTATCAAATTGTTTGACTTTATCATTCTTTTTTTTTTCAACTTAAAGATTTTCACTTCACTTCACAGCAATTCAAATGCACTTCTCCCGATCCTTTAAATTTTCTTGAAACATGATTCAATTCTACACCTATTCTCTCAAGATTGCCCCCAAGTTGGGCCCTTTCATTGACTAGGCTCTGGTATCACATAAAAACAGACTAGGTTCTTTCCCGATGGAGTCTCAAAGTAATCCGTTCGCGTTGAAGATGAACAAAGAGAGTCGCAAATAAACAAGCTCATTTGTATGTGCCTGCATGCACTTGTGAGTGTGTGTGTGAGAGCATATCGAACTAAACTGGCTAGCTCCTGGCACCCGCTAGCCAACTTGACCATTTAAACTAGCTCCTGGAACCAGCCAGCCAACTTGACCCATGTCTAGTCCTACTCTGTGGGAAAAACGGGACTTTTGAACAGCACAAATCCATGCACCCAAGTTGGTCCTTGAAAATTTTAACCAAGAAAACCAACTTGCCATACGACCAGTCTCTCTCTTTCTGCCATACGGATAGCCTTACTGGTTCTCTCTTTATCTCTGAGAGTCTAAAGCAACAGTTCCCTCACTGTCCTGGACCCATGCAACTCTGAATATAGCAATCCCACGAGATTCGGTCAGAGAGAGAGAGGGCATTCAAACTGCAACAGTGGCTGCAGGAAGAAGCCTTTCCCACGTCATTTCTTATGAAATGACAGCCTAGTCTTGAGGTTTCAGTCGTTACCGTGCTACCTTGGCATTCATCTTCGCCTCTAATGATATCCAGGGTGCCCCAATACCATCTTTATCTGGAACTTTCGTTTGTCTTAAATCAACAAACATCCAAAAATCTAAATCCACAAAAACACAGAAACCTTAAATCTTTGACGTCGTAAGGAGTTAGATTCTCGATGGGAATTTTTAAATCATACAGTTTCATACAATCTTTCACCTCAGTAAAGAGTTACATTCTCAAGGAGAGAGATCCTCGATTTCAAAAAGAAAAAGAGTCTGCTTCTGATTGATGGAGAGACAGCTAACACGAAACACTCTCTTACATACACACATGCACGCTTTCGCACTGGATTCGTACGTATGAAAAGCTGTACACTTCAGCGTACTCCCTCACGTGCCAACTTGACAATGACCCACCATTCACGCCCTTTTCCACCACCGCCCATCTTCTTTACACATATGCCCATCATCTCCCTTCATCTCTAGATATTACCTAGAGATACGTTTTGCTGTCTTCAAAGATAAAAACTTGATTGCCTGATTGCCTCATAGCTTCTTATCAGCAGGAAGAGCCACGATGGCTATTTTTTGGTTACAGTGAGAGGCCGAAGTGTTACAGAATCATTGCTTGCACGCCCCGGAAATCAAACTCACATGGAAGCCAGAGAGCCCTGCCAGATGAGCTAACTCGGCACGAGTGGGTATATGATTTAATATTGCGACAGGAGCGATCAAGGCATGAAGAGCCTGTTACCGCACTTGCACCTCCAGGCCTCTGGGTAGTACTCAAGTGGGCTGCTCCGGCCGGGTTGGATTGAGATGTGGACTGCAATGCAAGGCACACATCCGCCGCATCCGAACAGGCAAGTTGGCGGTGCAGAGCCGATGAATTGCCGCTTTCTGTCGTTAAGGGCACCACCGCTGGAAGATGACCACCACCGCCACCTCCTCCCCATCCACTGTGATGCAATGATAAGTGGGTCAGGATTGTACTATTAGAGACTTTCACAATGACATGCTATTATAAGTGGGTTCAATACCTACATATTGCCTTCATAAACAAATGAAGTATGTAGCTTTGGAATGCATATTATGTTCAGGATTTGCTTATCGTGTTTAACTATTCTTGTGAACTAAGCTGCTTTTGCCAGTCGCTAGAACAGAGGAGCTACTAAGGCAAAGCTTATGGGTAGGATTGCCATTTGAATGTATGCTGTCCACCTACCGACTTTGCCAGCTAAAGTTGCATGGTTGACTACAGCAGCGTTTTCTGTGTGAAGAAGGTACCCTTTGTGAACGTCTTCATAGACGTGTTCAAACACGAACCCATCCATATTTGTGTGGTTTTCTACCATGTCCAAACACAAACTTACATTCCAAAACATCAAAATTATTGACACATAATGGCAATGTCCTAAGAAAACCTTAAATAGTGAAACTTTAAAAGGTTCTTGAGTGTAAATGTTATTTCTGTGCTCATTTTCTTTAAACAATGCATTGCACAATTCCTTTAAAATACTCAGTAGGCTCACCATTCAACTCCTGACTCCCAAGATGATTCATGTATTCCAGAAATCATCCTTGTGCCGCCGGGATCGAAAGGAGCGAGTTTCAAAAAGTAGAACCTTTTCTGACAGCGTTGAACCATAAATATAGGTAAGAATACGAGCACGGGGAGGATATTTTAGGAAATCTTTTGCCAGAGACTGCAGGAAGCTAGCTTTGATGTTGGTTAAAAGAAGAAGAAACCATCCTGCGTTCCTGCCCTTTTTGTTTAAGATTTCCTCTCAAAATTAACCTTGGATTCTTAAACTTTCCCAAGAATGGCTGAAATACCCATATTCATTTTCATGGTATTTCCAATTAAACATTTTTGGCAATCTAACTCTATTCATTTGATAAGTAAGAGAGAGAGAGAGAGTGTGCACACCTCTTTTACTCTCGTATCCATTTGACGTCGGTGACTCATTTTCATTAATATTGCAGCAGCAGCAGCTGGAGAGAGTAGAGAAGGGGAATGACGAGGATGAAGAGTCCAATGAAGACAGAGAGAAAGAGAGAGGGTAATAGCTGTTGAGTATGCTACATACCAGGAGGCCTTGCGCCGCTGGTGTTGGTGAAGACAACTATCAAGAATAACACTAAGAGCGCCAAGGGAACTGCTACGACGAGAATAATATTCCGGCGGCGTATGGACGGTGTCGTGGAAACACTTGAACATAGTTGTGCGGCCATTGCCGCAGGCACCACGAGTTACAACCCAAATAGAGGAAGCGAGAACAAGAGGATGACGATGCTCCACCCTCCTCCTCCTCTCTTCTTCTTTCTCTCTCTCTCGGTGGATACCAGGAAGAAAAAAAGAAAGACGGAAAGGAATAAATATTTTAAGAGTAGAAAAGGGTCTGGTAGGGGAGAGGACTTGGAGAGAGAGAGAGAGAGGTAGTATTATCGTTATCATTACTCCAATTGTTTTTCCACACCGATAAAAGTTTATAGTAGAGTAAGTTGATTGTACATGAGGGTGAAAGGCGGCAAATCATTTTTGTCTTGATTAGTAAATATTTGACTTTCATGAGGGTTCTCCGTGGAGAAGAACTGACTGTAAATAATATTTCGGGAACGGTTTTGTGTTTTTTACCTAATTGGCAAGAATGGCAGTGTTTTCGCACAACAATAGCGTCGTAGTCCGCCTTGAATTTTCGAAATAATTGGCCTTTTGTGGCAATGTCCATCTTAGCCCTCTATATTCTAAAGATGCCCACATAGTGATGAAAGTTTATTTTATTTTATAAAAGATGCACCTTGTAATATTTCCTCTTTACCTTATTCTTTTCACCAGCAAATCCCTTTTAGGCTAATGTGGTTCCTTTAGATTTACGTAGCACTTTTGTTGCACTTAAGATTTATTGTCATGGTTGGGTATAAAAAAGATGTATTAATGTTATAGTGTTCCATATTTAGCAATGAATTACTTAAAAATTCATGCATTTTTTACTTAAACTACTAAGGTTCTTGCTCGTTCCAGTAGATCAAAGTATCTTTTTAAAAATGTGTCATAGAAAAACTAATAATTTCGTCCTCACTCTAATTTTGTTTTTTGTAGTCATGGGCATCACGGATATGGTATACCCTATAGCCACTTTGTCCATATCTTCATTTGCACCTCCCTTTACATAAAGTATTTGCTTATGACATTCCTTGGGTCAATTCGTTCAGTTCCTCCCAAAGTCTTTCCAACTACTTTTTTTAATTACACTTGAGGTGCATAAACACATATAATCTCACACATCTCTTTAGTCAATGTTAGCTTGACCTTTTTCACAAATAGCTCACATGGCTAAAGAGTCTCACTCACAAGTGGAGTTCATCAATTCAATATATGGGCGTGCATGTCTTTAGCCTCCCCCATTACACAAAGATTTAACTTGACAACAACAACAACGCTAAATAAAATGCAGTCAAATATTAGCAAATAATAATGGTAAAGAGTCATTATATTTAATATAGAAAACCCTCCAAAAGAGGACCCACAGCAAATCGTTTCATAGGGAAAGGTGTTCGCTTGAAGAAGAATATGCTATAGTCAGCTTTGCCACCCGAAAAGTTTGCAACCCTTAACCAGGCAAACCATTCACTCTCAAATGGTTCTTATTGGTTCTACACCCACTATCTATCTTTCTCTATCGGCTGCTATGGTATGGCTTACGGCTTTTGCCTTTTTGTATGATAAAAGGAATGACCTAAATTGCATCTCTCTCCAAAAACTCACACGCATTACCTTGGTGCATTTAATTGCGTGGGATTCTCAAGCGGGACATAAAAGGATATAAATGCACATCAAACTATTCCTCCAAACAAGATAAACTGTCACTCTCTACTTAAGAGAAGAATGGGCAAACTTCATACCTAACAACTTTTTTGCAAACCCATGATTATCAACGGTGACAACCTTGATCAATGTATATGAGGGATTATCATATGTGGGTATTTTCTCAACTTCTAGCAACTTCTCTTCTAAGATCAACCTAACCCAATCATATCTTTGAGTGAAAAATAAAGTACCTTATATGACTATATCACTCTGATTATCCCAATAAAAATATACCAATATTGCATAAGTTAAGCTCTTCTATGAGCTCTTTTATGAAAAGAACCTCCTTACACACACACATGTAGATAAACATATCACATATAGATGCAAACACACATATTGTGTTTCGGTTTTCAAGTTTAGAAATAGTTTGAGTTTCAGCTAGTTGAAGTAATTGAATCGACTGATGCACACCCTTTGAGCCAAATCAGTGTTAGGGTGATACATACTTCCACACACAAACATATATTTATATATAGAGAAAAATTTCAGTTTTTTTTCATTTGACAAAGATCTCATAGTTCGTGTAAGTTGCAACTCATGGTAATGCTTACGGTATCAACACTACTTTGCATTGATAAATGAGATAAATCGTTTGATTGTTTACAATTGATTTTAATCATTTTGGAAGTAGAAAAAGAAAAATTGCTTTTACCAACTTAGTAACTTCAACTTGCGAGGAAAGCAGTTTCAAACACTAGGAAATGGAAAAGAAAAAAGAAAAAAAAAATCTACAACAATGCACTAGTACACTACCTTAGGCATCTTCAAAATTAATGTCAATTATATACAAAGAGAAAAATAAGGGTAAAAAATACTTTCAAAGTTATAGTTGATCCATGTTGATGACACTACATAAATTATCCATGCGTGATCCATGCCACCATGAAATTCCACTCCTATAATGTGCACACTCCAATTTATTATGCATATTTTCCTAACACCCATCATATCCAAAATACCCTTTTGTTTATGTTCTCCTCCTTCGGTTTCTTTCTCTCTTCCCCTTCTTTACCTCTATCGCTCTCTGTTTCTTTTTTCTCCTTCCCATGCCCTCTCTCTTTGTTACTGACTAGGGCTTGTACCAGAGAACTCTCTATCACCAATGTTGTTGGCACTAGGTAGCTCCAGTCTCTCCTTTCTCCCTCCCCTTCTCTCTTCTACTTTCTCCTACTCTCGCCTACCTCCTTCTCCTCACACCATGAGGAGGTGTACTCACATGCATCTAATTTGTAGGTCAGACACATGCGGGTGTGTCTACTTTGTAGTTGAGTTATGCATGGGCATGTCCAAAATTTGAAGTAGATGTGCCCATATGCATCTCAATTGGAAAGTATATGCATGTCAACATGTCTGGTCTTCTAACCAAGCAAACCCAAACGTCTCTTCGCTATTGATCAGGCACATGCAAAAACATCTATTTGGAAGCTCTTTTTTTCTTCTTTTCGACCTCTATTTTCAGATGTTTCACTTATATAAAGACATTTTTTTATAATTTTTGAACATAATATCAAACAAATGGATGAGAATCTAAATATACTTCTAATGAAGAAATTGATGATTAAGCATCAAATGCATTCATTGAGTCTCAAGGTAATGGAATTTGTTGTTCATTTATATTTAAAATTGATGTAACATTTAGTTGATTCGGTATATAAGAAGGGTTGAAAGAGATTATAACATTGAGAATGTAATACCTCATTCAAAATAGAAATATAAAAAGTGTAAAGTTTGTCTTTGATATGATAAAAGTGGTGAATAAAGAAGTAAGAAACTAATTGATGTTGAAAGTACATGTTTGATTGGTAGAAAGAACGTAAGATATCCATTTTTAACTGAACAAAGAATGTAAGATATCTATTTTTAATTGATTTTGAAAGTAGAAATAATATCATCCTACTGGATGATATTAAGAAGGACATGTATTTGCTAGCGGCCTAACTCATTCTTAATTCAAATTGACAAAAGAGATAAAAAGTCATGTAAGTCAAAGCAACCATTAGCATATATAAAGTTGAGTAATAACTTAAATATTAGAACAACAAATACATTTATAATGTAAGGGTAAAGATTAAGTGAGAAGAAATAAATGGTTTAATAGTTCTCCAATAACTCTTATATGAAATGTAGTGTCATCATTATTACAAATAGCATCATAGTATAACAAAGACAAAATATGTGAGTGATATTGAATTTGTAAATTCTACTTAAAGTAGTTTTTATATGTACTCTTGAAGGTATTATGAATTAATTGTGCTTATAAGATGAATATGTATAAAATGACTTTTGTTGAGGCCATAATATTTACATTTACTAATAAAATATTTTTTGTGGCATTCACTTTCTTAGGTTTGGAGAAAGAAAAAAATTATATCTGGTGTTAAAGTATCTGAGAGAGTTTCTCTCAATAGTTTTCCCAATGTAATATGCATGGATTAAAAGTTAGCATTGATGCATACAATTGATATTGTTTTTCTTGAGTCAATATCTTTATTACATGGGCAAAATATCATGAAGAATATTGAAGGGTTTATTATCTAATTGACGAGAAGGAAAAAATATGTTGTTGTATTTAGTAGTAGTATTAGTTGAAAAAAAGTTGTCGAGTTAGAGATAAGAGGATTTATACCGAACAATTGGGTTTACTAAAAGTGAAGTGAAAGAACTTTTCTACCATACTATCTATATTAGAAAACAACTGATGGGTCCTCTAAGGAAAACATTGTGTCAATATGGACTAATTTGATTTTGAATCATGACACTCACAAAACCAATAGGCATGTACAAAATGTGCTTTATATATATTTATATATAATATACATGTATTTATATGTATATATAGATGGTGTTGTTTATGATGTACAAATATCTTCTAGTGATATTGTTTATTGTGTTGTGAAGGTTCGATAGTACGCGTGCAAGGTTGAATAGATTTATTAATAGGTTCACTAGAAGGTTCGACACTGTATGGACTCAACTCTATTTGTTAATCGAGTTATAAATTATGAAATTAGAAAACTTATTTGAGATATCTCAAATCATTAGTGGATACTATCTTGGAGACTTCTTGGAGCATGTAGGGATGTTAGAAAAGTCTTGAAACACATATTTGATTAATCACAAAAGAAGTGAATCCCAATGAAGTTATTTGTTTGGATCTAAGCATATGGGTAGGGGTTGCAGCATGCATGTTAGTGAATATTTTCTTAGAAGCAAGAACATCTGATAACCCAAACATATGGTGGTGATGGCAGGATGAACTATAAACAAGAGGAAAGAGAGAAAAAGAAATGTATGCAAGAGGGTAGAAACGGTCTAAAGGGTGTGCAAATAGTAGAAGGGGATGTCCAAATAGCAATATACTTGAAACTCATTATATTTGAAATGACATAATTGATTACTATAAATACAAACTAGGAGGAAAATTTTGAATTTTAAAATAGATTAACTCTCCATAAATGGGGTTGGTAACTAAACCAAGTCACTTGTAGTTTAGGTCATTTTATATCATCATCATTATTCATGTTTAGCTATTTAAACCATGTTACCTTCTATGAACATAATACATTTAGCTAGGCTAAGCTTCTTAAAGGCAGTTACTGATTAGTTACTTATGAATTTAGTTGCAATCAAACGAACCAAGAAAAAAGAAAATCGAGGAGATGATTGATCATACCCAATTCAGGATTTTTCTTGAATTTAAAAGTTGGTTGCTTTGCTTGAAATCTTTCAAATTTTCAAATGTTTAAAGCACATTCTTGGTTTTGGGTGAAACTCAAGCGAGCATCGAAACTGTGGTACACGCGTATCTCTTCTAATGTGCCTCAACTGCATCTCCCTTGTTATTGGAGACACAATAGAGGCGCATATCCCTTAAGGAGGGAGACATAGCCTAGGCGCATCCCCTTGAGGATAGAGACATGCCTATACCGCTTCTCTTTTAACCGAATATGATTCTCCATTATATTTGATATCGATATCTTTATTGAAGAATGACAAACAAATCGAATGAAAGCACTTATGATGAAAGTGACTCAAAGAGGATGATGACAAATTAACATATTGATCATACAACAACTAAAGAGTGTGACAGTGATTTAAGTGCACCACATTATATATTTGTTAACTAGTTAATGGAAAAGTTAGAAGACAAATTTATTGATTGTGAGGGTGATAGGTTATACTATTCTCTTGTGTTTGTGATAGATGATATATTTAACAGTCTTAATGAACTTATTGATTATGTAAGCCCAATTGAGAAGAAGTATAATATTATTATAGTTATTAGTCATTCAAAGAGCATAGGCATAATAAGCAAGGTATGACTTGGGTGTAAAAGGAGTAGGAGTAGGAAAGATAAAAATATTGATGTTTAAAAGTACTAGGTAGATGACCATTTAGAAAGTCAGTTGCCCCTTCTTATTAGGAGGAGAGGGTAAAGGGATGGTTATTGAAAGTTATATATAGTGAATGAGAGTGATATCTTGAAAGACATACTTTTACAAAGTGATTAAGTAGCTTTCAGTACAATATAACAAAAGACCTCACACACAACCATTGCAAAACGAAACACATTTTGATGCATTTGAAGAGGGTAGACAAGAAAAATATGAGTATGGTAAGATATATTTTCAATATAAGAATGAAAATCAAGAAGAAAGATCATAATTCTTGAAATGTTTTACAACAATTACTACATGATCTAGACATTAACCATTATCATACATGATATCGTAAAATCTCTAATACGGATATTGTGAGTGATATTGTATTTGCACATCCTTGTTTCGTGCACCTATTTCATGTATTTCAATGGGTATTGAAATTTGATAATACATATAAGACAAACATTTAAGTGTCTTACTTTATGTAGTAATATTTTCTCTATATTAATGTCATTATCGGTTATATATTTTCTTTATTTTTAGAAATATAAGATATCTTTCCTTAAGGGGGTTCACATCAATATCTACGAACTTCGTAGCCTTTTCTTTTATGAGTACAAAAAAAGGAGAGAATTATGTTTGGGTGTTGAGGTGTGTGAGATCTAAACAAAATTCTATGTATTATTAGCAGTGATCATGATTTGACTTTGATGAATGTCATTCAATTAAATTTTGCAGGTATGACACACTTTTTGTATAGATGACATATAGCCAAAAATATTGAAACATTTATTGTAAAGTTGATAAAGAATAAAAAGATGGCGGGTGCGTAGTAGTTACAAGAAGGCAGTAAATATAATGGAATTGAAGTGGAGGAAATTCTTCGCTCTATTCTCCTACGTTAGTTAAAGAGTAGTGGTTCGACCTATACAAAGAGAGGATTATCTCAGTATGGACAGATACAATGATTCATTGTGGTACTCATACCACTAATAAGTAGTGAATTTGGTTTTCTATGCATTCATATCGTTTACTATTCTTCAAATGTATAATGATTGTATATTCATACTAGTGAGGGTAGAAAGTAAATATGCAGGGTTGAAAGGGGCCGTTGGTATCTCAACAAATAAATTTGACACAATATGAAGACAATTACATTCATTGATAGAGTTGCAAATTGTAGAATTGAAGAAGTTATTTGTAGAATAGAAAACTCTAATCATGCATTACGTTGATATTACAAAAGATTTGGTTGTGAACCTTTAATGAAGAGTATCATAATGCATTCTTGAACCTTTTGTATAAGAGTACAATCGTGTGGAGATATGAAGATATTGTTGTAATTTGCAACTTTCATAAGTCTACCTTGGACCCACAAGCTTAGCCTTTTACTTAAATGTGGTTCTTCGATAGAATTATTAACTATTGATTCATTTTTAAAGAAGTTAGATATGGATGATGATAACCCATATATTGTCATTATAGGGACATCTATAGAGACCATTTAGAAGAAGTTACCATAAAAAAAAGACTACTTTGCACAGAGGTAGGAGTGGGTATACACGTGGTCGAAAAAGGGATCAATCTCCTTGGTTGAGTTATTCATTTTTCATGGAACATTTTCAAGCAACTTGACTTTGAACCTACATATGAGATAATAATATTATGCTTTATGGGCTTCTTTGTAAATACTTGGGTAAATATTGAAGATAAAAATTGTGGGTAAAGAGTTATTAGTGCACTTATAGGATAAGAGAAAGAGTGGTGGCATGAAGCTCGCAAAGAATGTTTGAAAAAGGTAGCACGTAGGCATGATATATATACACAAATTTTTGTAGATGATGGCAGTGTAGATGCTACTATTTGACGTATTACATGCATGTTAGATGGGCTTTGCCTTAGTCAGTATTGGATGTCCATGCCAAAATTAGGTTCAGCGATCGCTACTCGGTGGATTGTAGCATTGATACTCTTCTCTACGATATAGTCCAGACATTTCTGTCACTAGTGTCAAAAAAAAAAAATTGTTTGAAGCACGGATAAAACTCCTTTTGTTGTGAGGGATATGTGGTACATGCATTATTATCATATTGCACAATATTTTTTAGCGGTGAGCATAATATATATTTTATTATATTATTTAAGTAGTTTATAGTTTGAAGTAGCTATTAACCCACTCTTCTTTTTAATCTTTTTCGTAGATACACATGGCAACAGTACCGAGATAAAAGTATTAAGAGTTGGTTATGTACATTTCAAGAATATACCAACTTGTATATACTAATGAGAGGACTAGGAGATGATGTTGTACATAATATTGAAGATAATTACTAGGTGTTATTGTTTATTTGTAATTGTATCTACAGAATTTCTAGATTTTAATGACAATCATATATTTTATTAATTTAAAGAGTACAAGATTTTATTACATGTATGTATGCATCAATAATAACAAAATCAAATTTCTTTCATTACAATTATTATTTATATATAAAATATTTAAAAATTATAAAATAACATCTTACATATAACCCAAACTAAAAATGTCACACATTGTCACAATTGTCATCATCAAGTGTCAATAGGAGGATTCGTTCGTGGCATTGCTTATACGTTTCTATAAAACCCAACAACATAGGGTCATCCGACAATGGTTGTGCATAAACTGTGAATATACTAAAGTTGTTGCAAGTGTTTCAAGTATCATACTCATACATTGGTATAAGAAATTACATGAAAGAACATGTATAGAGTTGATACTAATATAAATACAATAATTCGTTTACCTATACATAGAACGATGTATCATGTTGCTCAGCAAGAGTAGATTAAGAAACCAATTAACTCACTTCAAAATACCTTTTTTGCTGTCATCAAATCTATTTGCTTATGATATTGAGTAAGCTGATCAATAGGAGATTGCTTGTGATACACATTTTCTCATCTCACCATTCTACGACTCTGAAAGGTAGGAAGTACTCATAAATCCATGCCTACAATTAAAATATATAGCAAGCAATAATAGTATGTATTCTTACCTAAAGCAAAGAAGTATGTCTTTTAAGTTGTAATTCTATTCGAGATGCATTCTCTAGTTATCTGTACAAATACACTAATGTAACTACACTCATGCATAACTACTGACCCTCCAAACATCGTGTGCCAATAGATTCACAGGTATTATTGATACCCTATCTCTAAACTTATATTTATACAATGTATACCCTAACTGATACAACAAATAACATGGAGTCTTATTTTTATTACTTGTTCTCTTTTAAAAAATAGTTCAGAGTACCTCAAACTTAACGGCCTTGGACTTAATCTTATGTATGATTTCGTCAATGCCCATTCTCAATATATCACTTAAAATATCTTCTCTCCTCTTAACCATCATCCCCTATGTCAAGGCAATAAGTTGGTCTTCTATTAGAAGACCAAGTATCTCATGAACATCATGAAGTGTGACTGTCATATCACTCCATGGCATGTGAAAGTTGCTTGTGTTGCCAACACTTGATAAAAGTAGTTAGCAATACATGGGCTATAACCTCGTATAGAAAGTTTACTTATCTAATCAACCCACTACGATATGCAATCTCAACCCAATTTTGGGCCTCACAAATGTCCTCTTCAATGGCCAAGCTTTGCCCACAGTATAGCGTGTGTGGGTTGTTATCACTTCCTGTATTATCTGTAAATATATATTTACATAATATATTAGAATAGAGAGTAATTATATCAAATATAAAGTTATAGTAAAGTTAAAAATTACCTATTCCTCCCACATCTTATACTCAATGTGACCTTCAAAGCTAAGGAGTAATCTCAACATATCAAGAGATTCCTCATCCTCACTATGTGCAATATTGATCTTAGCATCTGCGGTTGAAATATATTCCTTATAATGTGAAGGGTCGGCTTCCTCTTGTCCTTCTTATAATTTATAAGAGCATCTTTCATACGACACCACATTTCGTCTTATGATATTATGGTCTTGTACTCATGCCCTATTAGCTATATCTGCATAAGAAAATAATTTATAAGGTTTAAGCTATCAACTTGTGACAGACGTGTTCCAAATACGTGCTCTAAAAAAAAACAAAGTTTTTGTAGCAACAAGTCACGTGGTCAGTTGATTAAAATGAATGAACAATAACACAAAATCAATAACATACCTCGTTAAATCGATCAATCCTCATTAAAATCGGCTTAAGAAATCAATTTCTCTTGTTCCTCTCTTTTTCTTATAGGTTCTTTTCAAATCTACCGTTTCGACGAATTTCAATCTTTTTTTTGCTAGAAATGATTGTAGGTCGAGTACTACGTAGTTATAATGAGACAGAAAAGAATGACTCAAAGAACAAATAAAAATGGGAGTTGGAAGATGACTCTCACAAGAGGAGAGAGAATGCCCCAATTTTTGTAAGAAGGGCATTTTCATAATTATTAAAAATTACCATATTCCGAGAAAAACACTATAAAAATGTGTTGTGTATGTAGTGGAAAGAGTGTTAATTAGTATTTTTGGGAGGATGGATGTGGATATGCCTTTGTGATATAGATGATAAGTATTGTGTCACCATGAAAGTCTTTCATACTTCAATTCAAACCTATACTTAGACGCGGAACGGGTCCGATTAGAGGATGACAAGTGTAACAAGATGCCCACGATTTCAAGATGAACGGCTTTTCACCGTGAGGGAGTTAGACGGGCTCTACAATGAACCGTTCATCAGCAACCAGATTCCCATGATTGGAAAGCACTTCACAAAATCGTGCCCGTTCATCCGTCTCATTTTCTTATACTGTGGATCCCACTAAAGCACGTGAACCAAGGCCCGCGCTACCATATGCTGTCCATCGTCAAAGATAGACGGCCCACATTTTGAAGCACCTGAAATGGAATCAGGCGTCGTATAAAGAGGGCTCTCCTTGTTGCTGCCTCTTTCTAACAAATTGCAGCATCACCTGAAAAACGCTACGTATTTCACTGCAAGGAATTTGAAAACCAAGAAAGAAACCTCTTCTACCATCTTCTTCTTGACAGCGACGCTCTTCCTTGCATTCTTGGTGATCTTCCATCAGGTAAGTAAGCATCGTCCTCCATTCCTTTTCTTGATATACTAATTGTTCTTGGGTGCATCGTTTTACTTTTGATGCATGAAAAAGCTTCAGTGTTTGCTTCATCGTAGACTTATAATCACGAAACAAGATCGTAGACTACGCATTTACTCCATACACTTTTGGTCCAAGAATGCATTAGGGGAGCAACCTTACTCGTTTGATTGTTTATACAACAACAACAACAATAACTAAGCCTTTTCACATAACTCATTATAAATTAGATCATTCTTTATAATTTCTTCCCAACATTTTTGTGATCGTTTTCTTTTTCTTTTAACATTTTCATAATATAGTTTTCATATTTCTTATGAGAGTGTCCTTTCATTGTCTTTCTACATACTTGTTTAGTTGTTTATATTGTATAAAATATGAAATCATATGCATGCATATGCTCTCTCTCTCTCTAGGTTCTCCTTCTAAAACAAATGAAGAATACTTCTATGACATGAAGTTGCTTATTCTGTACACCATTTTAAATGAATGTTATCGTTTATTTGACGCCAAGTTCATTATCTATAGATGTCTGCCCAACCCCAGCTCGCGTATAAAAGAACTTATAAGAATGTGAACCATCTGGTGTGATCAGTCGTATACGAAAATTAATCATTAGATAGAACTAGATGCCAAATTATAATTCATCAAAACTAGTAGAATTAAGAACAAAACCCTCAGACCTTGGCCCTAATTATCATAATAAAAGACAACCACAAATCAGGAAAGCAGTTCACCAAGAACGGTGAATATCATTGTTTATGGAAAGGAATCTCTACCAACACATCTCTATATAGTCAGGGAGAGACAAATATCATTTTTATTTTGTATATTGTTTTAGTTACTTCACGACCAACAAATCTTACTGGCACATTGCTCTTTCTCATATGACCACCACCACACCCTGTAAGATGGCAAAGATGATCACTGTTTGCTAGTTTGAGTAGAGTCCCATATATTGGATCTCTCTTCGAATTTCAAGATAAAGCAGTCGGCGAAAATGGAGAACCGAAAGTTTTCCTACCCACACACAGAGAGAGAGAGAGAGAGAGAGAGAGAGAGAGAGAGAGAGAGAGAGAGAGAGAGAGAGATGTGCATGAGTTGCGGTCTCTCTTTTCATTGTGAGCCCAATCCGGGTAGATCCAAGCGACTTGCCAAAAGGAGGTGGCTGGTTTGGACCCGGCTTGGTAACTTGAAACAGACCTAAACCTCTCCTGAAACGGAAACCAGCACTGAAATCGAGCCGGAATCAGGGATCAGCAATGTAGATGAGTTCCAGTTTCAGGTTTTGGTGGAACAGAAACTGCTAATTTGGAATTGGCATTCCCCATTTACTGGGAGGCTAATTAACCATCAGAAATTAAACTCAAACTGTTTTCTTTTCGTGTAAGAACGAATGGACTTCGCTTCTTCGGCACTAGAGGTGCTCAATAAACTATGTAAATTGATTAAGGTGAGTCAAACCGATGGTTCTGGGCTTTTTTTCTTTGCTCTGCTTGCAAAAGAAATACAAATTGTATAGCTTGGTTCAGGGCTTGAAGGTTTGAAACCGGAACATCAAAAATCACAACAATAAATTCATAAAAAATAGTGATCAGCGAAAGCATATTACACTACATCAGCAACTTCCATCAATGAAACATATAGATCCATAAAAATGCATATCTCGGAGCTGAGTTGCATTTGAGCTGGCTCTGTTAAAAGAAGGCTTAATTTGATTTGGGTGAAGAAATTAACTTAAACTTGATTTTATATGATTTGTGTGTGGATGGTTCTCATGCTTCATTGATTTGGTAAAGTCTCAAACAGTATTTCATTCAAGAATTTTTTCCTATATCGAATTGTTAAGCTTTTTTTATACTTGTCCTCTACAGAAAACAGTTATTCTCACTGGTAAGGGAAAGATAATTCAATTTCTCACAATGCAGGCACTTGAATGGCAGATATTGATAGGCTAAGCAGTCTTCCAAATGATCTCATCTGCAAGATCTTCGCCTTCCTTCCTTATAAGGATGTAGTGAGAACTTGTGTACTTTCGAGAAGGTGGAAGTGCCTATGGGTTTTGTCCCCAAAAATAACTCTGACGCAGAAGCCTCCTTTAGCTCCAGAAGATTTCATCCAAATAGTCCGGAAGTGCATCGACTCCCCTATTAAAAACTTGGAATATTTTCGTCTAGAATTCGATTCAGGTGTGACTTATGCTCGTGAAGTTGAAGACTGGCTTTCTCTTGTTATCTTCAACATGGGTGCTAAAACTGTTGTTCTTAACCTTTTTGTTGATGATGAAAGCGTGCACCGTGTGGCGGCCGGACAAAGAATTCATATGTTTCCACAATTCCCTTCTCTTTGGAATCCTCATGGACATGCCCGCAATCTTCGAAGTTTAACATTGTTAAAGATGCTTATATCAGCACAAAGAGTTCAACTCATTCTTGAATTCCTACCCTTCCTTGAAACCTTGCGTATTCGTAATTGTGTTGCAGTGGGAAATCGTCATATTAATATCGGTGGTAGTCTTCAGCTTAAAGATTTGAACTGGTTTTGTACTGGAGAATTCAGCCTAAAGGTTGACTTGTTAAATCTTCAAAGTTTTGCATGTGCGAGCCGTTTATCAGTTGATATTATAGATATAAAGGCTCCATCTTTGTCCAGTGCTGAAGTGTACTTGATCGGAGACACCTTGGCAAATCAAGAAAGCGCATTTAAAGTATTGAGAAGTGTATGTCATGTTAAGTCGTTGGGCATCTTTGGCTGCACCCTTGAGGTAGATTTTGCACATACCTTTCACACTGTTAGTCAAACTTTTGTTTTCTTATCGCTTAATTAGTGCTTTGCTGTTTTTAAGATACTAAGAGGACCAACAGATGTTTCATTTAAAGCATTAGAAGAGCTTCGTGTTTGGAACTACAATGATGAGATACTCATGGAATGGCTTCTCGTCTTCTTAAGAGAATGCCCTCTTCTAAAATCGCTCAAGGTTGATCATCTTTCTCCGCCTTACATGTGTTGCTTGTAATTTTCCATCTTATGCCATTCCTAACTTTTACTTTTGCTTGTAATTTTCAGGTTCACAATGGAAAATTTCCCGCTGACTATGAAGAAGAGTATCAACTTGGAAGACTAGACGACCTAGAGATGTACGAGCTCAACCATTTAAGTGAGGTTTACTTCAACGATTATTATGCTACTGCCGCTGAGGTGCAATTCGTGGAATTTTTACTACTAAATGCAAAAATGCTCAAATCGGTGTTTATTAGTATGAATAAACTGAGAACCTGTGCTGAAATCTTAAGACTTGATACGGCATTGAAGAGAATGCGTAAGACTTCCACTTGTGTTCGTATCGAGGTCTTTGCTGATATCCGCTGTCATGTCACATTTAACCTTTCTGGCCTAGAAACTCATGGCCATTCAGAGATCCATGGTGATGTCTATGAGTGAGCTTTGTCATATGGTTTCTTTGATGTTTGCTGTTGTATAGATTTAGTTTTTTGTTCATGTGTCATCATGCTTCAATTTTCTTGCTGATATTCACTATTTTTCAATTTTGAACTCTAGTATTTTTATGCATCTTTATTCCATACGATTGGCTACAAGTTTAATTAGCCTGAAGCCAGATGCTACTTAAACAAAAACCAGGTAGTTGCTTAGACAAGAAAGAGCTTATAAGCTGTGGTAGATTCTCCTCCTCCTTTGCGAAAGCGAGAAAATTTCAGGGCAGATTGTCTAGAATCACTCTTTAGTAGAAACGTACGGATAGAGATCGATCTAGCAATGATGGAATGTATATTCCATTTACTGGATCACATGAAATTTTATCCAACCCCCAAGACATTCAAATATATATACAGATATATATAAATGGAATGTATTGATGGAGGGCAACATGAGGTGAATTTCACAATTCCATCAATAGATGCAAATGTAAATGACTCGATAAACCATTCATGGAAACAAGTTGTTTCCTGCCACTGATATCATATCTATTGAATCTCATTATAGAATATAAAAAAAAAGATTGGTCTATTTGATCCAATTTCTTTATCTATGTTGTACCTTTTATCTATCAATTATTATATTATGATCGGGTTGGGTACCAGAAAGATGGATTGATTCAGGATTTGATCTGTTCTATATCTACTCTATCCATATTAGAGAAATGATAGAGAAACAGAATTATTAGGAAGAATCCGGGTGGCTTTTCTTTTAGTTTAGCACTTAGCTCGTTGATTCCGTTATTCAAAAGATGATTCACAGAAACGAGAGATATATTTGAGAGATACATTTAATTTTATTAGTAGAATACGATTGCAGTACGTACATAAGAGGAGTTCTATCGATGAAGTAATGCGAAGCTAGTTATCGCAGTTCCACTTGGATATATATTTCATTCATGCTATATCATGAATTTCTATTCCAGATGGATCGTCATTCAGTAGTCACTATTGTGTAAGCTATCTTCCTATTTGGGGTTTACATAGACACATAGTTATTATAATTAATTTTTATTGAAAATGATTGATACGGATTTGTCAAATTATCAAATTTATTTTATTTTCTTCTTCTGGCATTAATGTAAGGCAGTTGGAGAATCACTCGTAAATTCATATTCTTTCAATAGTTAATGGTTCCACTTAAGTGTTGAGTGGCTATGACTTGAATTTCTTCTTTATTTAAATTTCTTTTTCTTTCAATGCAATCAATAAAAGGGAAGTTTTGAGGTCATATGTTGAGATGTTGTACAATCGACCTAAGAAAATTATGTGGTCTTAACTAGATAAAGACTCAATTCGGTAAAAATGGAAAAGGGGAAGATGCAAATCCAATAAAAACCAATATGGTTCAGTAACTCTCTCCAAAAAGAATATTTATGCATGTTTACTTTTGGCAGCATGACGAAGTGGTAAGGCGAGAGATTACAAATCCTTTGTCCCTATTTTAAACCCAGGTGTTTCTTGATCACCACAACAAATCAAAACAAGTGGTTCGTACTCAAGTTTCATTGATATGAAAGAAAGAAAGGCTAGAACTCTTTGCTTTGAGAATCCCATCTAGAGGGCTTCACTTATTGTCAATTATTACTAATTACTTTATCCTGCCAGTAGTCCACTAATATCCACCAGAGTGTCGCCTGATTCCTTCTTGCTGGATTCATCTTGGGGGAATCCAATTAGGTATTGTGGAGGGGGCTCAAGAAACTTTGCCTTTCTATATAAATCATTTGTATTTATGCCAACTCGCACTTGGTCAGCGACGAGTTGTCAACAAGTTGGCATCCAACCAACTCCAGTGGCATCCACTTGCCTTGCCAACTTGCACTCTTCTACCATCCCAAGAAACTTAGTTGTGGCTCGCTAGCATCTAACTCGGGATGAGCAATCCTCCATTCACCTCCAATGGCATCTTGACGTGCGCATACCACCATGCTTGGTTTGGACTGCACCTATGGCCGACGTCCTCAATGCTTAGTTCGCCCTGCACCACACCACTAGGTCCACCGCATCAACCCTAAGTCACGGCCTCTCATGTTGGCACACCTCGCAAGGCATTCCTTCACTGCTTCCATGTGGTTGAGGTCAGCCACCACATGGTGATGTCTACTCCCCAGCCCTACCTAGTAACAAGTTCAGCTCACTCGAACTCTCACCTCATTACAAGTCTTCCTCTCCTGCTCTAGGCAACATCCTTGTTAACTCGTGGAATGAATGAATGAATGTTGTTCTGGTACTCCCAAAGTATCACACTAGTCTCTCAATTGTCTTCTTCCTCATATGCCCCTTGCAAATGGATGAGATAGAAGTGTTGGTTCTTATTAGCCATTCTCAATTTGCCAAATTTCTTGATTGTGGTGTGTGCAGATGTGAATTTTTTTTCTGAAGTCTATGTAGAAACTTGAAACTAAATTTGTAAACTACGAGTGCATGAGTGTGCCAATTAGTTTGCTAAAATTAGCAAATATGATTTTTTGACTTGCGATTATGGATAAGTGAGTTGTTTTCGCCGCAGATCTTCTTGAACCGATGCTCAAGGGTCGATTTAGGCAGTTTGAAAATTGTTTGCGTTTCGATAAGTTTTCAAAATCAAATTCCAAAAGTTTTACAAAAATCGTGAACTTAATTCTTGACTCAAAATATTTCAAATCCCGAAAAACAGAAATTGGTTGTGTTTTAAAAGACTTGTTTTCTGATTTTTTGGACAACTTTTGGACCTCCAAAAATCCTCAAAAATTAGTAGAAAGTAGAGTGGATATGAAGATTCGCAAATTATTTTTATTCTGATTTTAGGTGTTATAGATGTGTGCAATTAAATCTGTGAATGTCTCATACTCTAACATATTTGTGACAAAGATATAGAGGCTTAGAAAAGTGACTGTATCTCGTTATAAACTCCTATTTCTATGAACTTAGTCTTGTTGGAAATCTATGAATCTAAACTTTTCAATGAGATCATTTTCAATCAAAATGGTTCATCATAGACAAAGTTATGTGATTATTACCCAACCTCTATTGTAGGAAGTATAGGTTTTGTAGACTCTATTTCGATTTCATTCGATTTTCTCTAATTTTATTTACGATGTTGGGCTATCGTAAAATTCTTAAAAATTTTATTAACAGTGGGTGTGTGTAGATTAGGTGAGCAAAATTTCATTGTATTCTAAGTAAGGAGTAAGAAAATAAAAATCATTCATCAGACATGTGAAAGTGCAGAAAACAAAGTTTCAGTTTCTACAAAATAAGTTAATGCATTTTGACCAAATTAAAAGATAATATACAATAATTAAAATGTAAAGAAATGAAGTAGATGAAGAAAATTATTACATAGCATAATCATAGAGGGAATTAGGTGATATAATATCTTAAATGTATATTGGGGTAAAATAAATGAAAAATAAAACACATAGCATGTATCAACAAACGTAAAGGAAATTGGGCAGTATAACCCCTTAATAATTATATCAAATATGAAGACATAAGCTCAATAATTACAACTCCATCAAATTGAATGAAAAAGAAGAAGAAAGTATTGAAAAGAAAAGGAAAGAAGGGACCTGAGTCTTGGAAGAAACCTCTGGTGGTTGGCGGATGGTGGCGGCGCCTCCTCTTTCTTCTTTCTCTCTCTCTCTCTTTCTTTCCCTCTCTTGCCACAAGGATTTTTCTCTCTCTTAGATGATGCCCAACCAGCACCCCAAAGCCCCTATTTATAGTTTTCAAGGGGGGCTTCTAGCCTTCTAGGGCCTTCATGGGTTGGAGCTTGGAAGTGGTTTGACCCAAATTTGATCCAATCAAAGAGTGGTTGATGGCCACATGGGGTGCATGGTAGTCCCCTCTTGACCCATGTAGAGTCTTGATATAGCCTTAGGTGCAGTCCGCCCAAGCTTGATGCGGTTTGGTGGTTCGCTCTTGGCTAGGAGTGGACTTATTACAACTCGAGTCTAGGTACAACCTTGCTCTTTGTATGAGTGTGGACTTTGACTTAGCCCACTAGGATATTGTATTGACCTTGCTTTGACCCTTTTTTACTTAATCTAGTCCTTGGCCTTGATTCACTCTTTAGTATAGCTCGCCACTCATTGCAATCGAGCTTGGTGTGGTCCATCCTCTTTAGTGCAACCCTTGGTTGGTTTTGTTACAACCTTTGGCTCCCTAAGACTAAGCCCAAGTCCCTTGATGTAGCTTGCTTCCTAGCTTGGGTGGTCATGTGGCTTGACTCTTCTTTGATTTGACTTGACAAGGCTTGCTTCGTGGCCTTGGTTTGTCCACTTTGGCTCAATCAAGTTCTCTTTGTCTTGGCTTGGTTGAACTTGGCTTTCCTTATTGTCAAGCTCGTTCTTACTTTGACTTGGTTTGATTTTGTGAGCACCTTTGATTTGATTTGAATTTGATTGATTTGGGCTTGATTTGAATTGAGGCAGTTGCATGTGTCGCCTAATTTGACTTGATTTGATTTGATCCATTTGTTGAAGGACCTCTATTTCTTTCGGGCTCTCTTATCTTAGCTTTGCTTTATGCTCTTTTTAGTTAAGATTTATGGTTTTAAATATTTTGTTTTTTATTATTTAAAATCATTTCATTTGAGATATGTTTGAAAATATAGAGTTTTAACAAAATCTTCAAATATTCTTTTTGGAGAATAGTTAAGTCTCATCCTCAGTGTTTGTTTGCTTGTGTGACTTGTTTTCGCTTCGTGAGTTTGTCTTTAACCGTTTCGAATGTTTTAACCCTTTGATGGGTGTAGGGTCTCGTACCACTTTAACCCTTTTGATGGGTATAGGGTCTTGAACCTCTTTAACCCTTGGGTGTAGGGTCAAAGAGTAAGACTATCCTCGATCGGGCGAGTTTTTGAGATTTAGTTTTGGATTTGTTTTATTTTGAATTTCAAAGGTTTTAGAATTTTGTAAATTTGTCATTTTGCAAACATTTTTGGGTTTGATCCCCAATCTATCATTTTCATTTGTTTATTTGAAAAACTTGTTTGAAATTATTCTTTCTTTGAAGACAATCATTTGAAAGAGCAGAATCCTACCAATTTGGCCTTGAGGACAAAGTAGTCACTTTTTTGAGCTTTCGCCAAAATTAGATTTTTTTGAGAGGGATGCAATGTACTCTTGTTTTAAGGTTGCTACAAAATTTTGGCATGAAAATGAGTTCGTTTAAGGTGTTTTTATTTGAAAACCTATAAAAAACCTAAAGCTATAATTTTTTTTGAAAAAAACAAAAATTCTATAAGATCAAATTTTTGGGTGTCTACCTGGTGTCGCCCTTTGGAGAGCTCTCTTGGGAACCTCATGAAAAGGCTTTAGCATGTTCACATGGAAGGTGGGATCTAACTTCAACCTCTCGGGTAAGTTCAAATGATGGGCTACTGGTCCCACTCCTTTTATTATTCCGAACGGCCCATCATAATGAGGTTTCAACCTAATGCCATGATATACTTCTCTCCATACGTGTTCTCAGCCACACCCTCCCTCCCACTTGGAAGTACCAATGTCTTCTGCCCTCAAAAACATATTTGTGCATTCTCTCCTACGTTAGCTTAAATGACTGACAAGCTTCCGTATAGAGGCAGCTTGCCTATCTTGAGCCTCTCGAAGAGCCATTGGACACCTATTCCTTGATTGTGTTCGCCCCACCTCCATAGGAGTTAATGATTGACAACCCATGGTTAACTCAAACAAACTTTGACTTGTGGAAGAACTTTGATGGAGGTTATAACGGAATTGTGCAGTATTAGAACAACCAATTCTTTTGATTTACCAACCAATTTTGCTGACTTGCCCCGCTCTATCTTATCTTGTTGACAAATCGGGCACACCTTCACATAATCAGCAACGTCATAGGTCATATGGGGCCAAGCCAATTGGCCTACCTACCTATAGCATCCCATTCTATGAGAGCCAAAGTTCTTAGGACCCTTGGATGCCCAACATAAAGGGTGTTGTGGGTTTCTCAAATTCACCTTCGACGTAGAGTATGTATTTTCAAGTAGTGGCAGACAAAATAATTGAATGGCAATCAACAACTTGGTGAATCATTGATATTGAATGAGGCCGTTGATAAGATGATAATAACAAAGCTATATTCTCAATGACATTGATGCACCATGAATGTCGTCAGCAAAGGTTAACCAAGAGAATAAAATTTTGATAGAAAGTTTGTTGATGAGAATCAAATCTTTTGAAAGAAAACAAGCCGTAATCTACTTCTTGTAATCTCTTATATAGTCTTGAGATCCTAACTCTATTAACAAAAGTAAAACTAGTTATTTCCTAACAAGAAAAGGAAAAAAGTAATCAAAATAGGAAATATCTAAATTTAACATCTAAAGAAGACTCATGCCGACAAAATGTGGAATAGAAAACCATTGACTTCCTTTTGTTCCTTTCTTGGAACTTAGTTTCCTTTGGAGAAAATTCATTCTCAGCATCCCTGTAGTCGAGAGAAACTCGCCCTTGAATTTGTGTCGGTATCTGAAGAAGTCCCAAAATATAGAAAAAGATGTTTGACATTCAATACATCTGAAGTGTGTTCAAATTAATCTTGGCAATTAATGGCATGCTACTAAACTACCATCCTTATACTTCAACTATGTCAATATCTTTAATAAAAATAACTGACTGTTACCTATCTTAGAAGCATAAACCGACTATAACTTCTCTCAAAGGTTCGAGAATTCATTCTAGTCTATAAAATACTGCATATAACTATACAATTACGCATGCTTGAAAGCTTGTTCTTTATCAAATTTTCTTTTGGTTTCTTAGTTTCAAATACTGAAAAGTTTAGACTTCAAAAATAATAAATCCCTCACTATGAAAGTCCAAAAATAGTAACTAAAACCATTTAGAATAATCATATAACTTATATGTCCTTCCATTTTAGTCCACTTCACTACATATAAAGAGAACCACTTTCTGGTACCATCATTACGTTGAACTTACAAAATTCAATGACTAAACAAGTATAAAAAGTCATACTCAACAACTCAACAATAAGAACTTCCACCAAATAAGATGTAGTCAAATACTAACAAATAATAACAACAAAGAGAGCCAATGTACCAGATTTAATGTGAAAATCCCTCCAAAATAATGGAAAAACCATGAGGTGCTAAGACTTCGATTCTCTAATATGATCTATAGTGATGCTTAAAATAACAAAAACTAAGATATGACTAAGAGGATATAAATATGGAGATCCTCACAAAATGGTCACAAGAACACCTATGGAAGCATAAAAAAGAACCAAATTACAGCAGATTGTTTAACAACAAAAGATGTTTTAGAACGAAGTTTGAAGAAGCATATGATGTACTAAGATTTGCCAACCAAAAAGGGGTGATATATCTCCTCTAAAGTTTCTACAATAGAATGCTCACCCATGTCGATCACTCTCAAAAAGATCTAGATGGCTATTAATCCACATAGATTAACAAAACCACCTCTCTCTCAATTAGATGATATGGCATGCCTTAGGACTTCAACTCTTTGGTGCAATAAAAGAAATGATATGAATCGGATCTTATTCTAGAAAAATCACATGCAAGGCCTTGGTGTATTAAATTATGTGGGCCCCTTGGGTTGGATAAAAAGATGGAAATGCCCATCATATAATTTGGTTGTGTATTGCTTTATGTCTTACATTTTTCATTGAATGCTTATTTATAATAATGATCACTATGTTTTAAGTTTTATCCTTATTTGAGTAATGTTGGCACGAAAATGCTACAAAACATATTTATGGTATATTAGGAGGTATATAACCTAACTAGAATGGATTGGTAAGATAAAATCCTCTAAAAAGGATTTCCAGTGAAGCAATAAGTAAACAGAACATTGAAAGAGGCATAGTTATGAAACATAAAGCTATTGAACTATGCTAACTTACATTTATACTCCTATCGAAATAATGAAGAGAAGAATATGAAAAGGAAAATGAATGTAAGGGCTTGATTTGAATTAATCACTAATACATGCTTTTCTTTTTAATGAGGGAAGCGATTATAAAGGGTACCTTTAAGATAAAAGAATTTACAACCACAACCTTCATCCTATGGTTCCCATGAATGATTTCCCGTGAGCCATGTCTAGTTCGTTGTTTGGTAGCTAGATTCTCCTCTTCAACAAAGCTACACATGGTAATTTCTCACGATTATTTCTTTAGCCATCTTGTGTTAATGAAAGCTCAAGGGTTCCTATGATACCCTTTACATTTCAACATAATGCCTATTTCTCTTAGAGAGATAATTTTATCGTAGGTGTGAGCTCTCTATTCCTTGATACAAGCTCTGAATGCATCTTCTACGGTTACTCTATCTTCCTTTATATATTCTCAAGGATCCGGTGGCCTTTTACCTTTTTCACATTAGCAAATGCTTGTAGGGTAGTTGATCCTTTATTCTCCTCTATGATATATCATAAATCTCTGCATGCCTTTCCTCTATGATTTATCATGACTCTTTGCATGCTTGAAAGCGTAGAAGTAGCTATATATTGAGGTGGTCCTGAAATGCACTTAGCTGAGGTGGACGTGAGATACACACTACTATTTGATGCCTTGCATCAAAGGGGTGCTATGCATTCCACGGAGGGACGCTCTCTTTCAGGGCACCTATTCTCCAGGGATCCCCTGCATGCAATGAGATTGAGCAACCCTGCAAAGGGGTTGCTCTTGGCCATAGGTGGTCAAGGGACAGAATTGAAGAAGAGTCTTATACAAGCAAAAGAGTGGAGCATAGAAGATCGATGTAGCATTTTAATCTCTTATAGAACTTTTGGTACTTGGATGCAGCCATATAGGTGGACCCTTATGAGCAGCTTCTTGAGTGAAAACTGATATAAGCCAACTGAATTTGCTTCAATTTCGGATAGTTTGAATGCTAAATTATTAAAATGAACTTATACATCAACTGAGTGCTCTGAGCCACTTGGCATCTATATGAAACAGTGCATCTTGCTTTCATGTCATATTAATATATGTTAGCATTTCATGTAGAGAATTTAAAATTCTAGTATGAAGGTGGTCTAGCGATCAAAGACCTACAAGTACACATATAGAGATAGAGACAAGTGTCAACAAAGATTTTATTGATTGGTTTCCTAAAGGAGAAAGGCAGAACATATGATAAAGTATTTTTATTTTATGTTACATTTAAGATTGAAATTAAAGTAGCATTGTTAACTATTTCTTTTATATTACAACACAGCCATGTGAATGATATAAGAGAGGATCTAAAGTAGTAAGAGGTCCCACTCAACATCCTAGCAGATTGCTTTTAATGTTAAAGGCTTCAAATTTAGAACATTTGCTAGAGAACATGAGTAACAATGCAAAATGGTAGTCTTTCTATTATCTTCAGCTCTTGCATTACAAGTAGTGTCAAACTGAAATGTGCAGTAAACAAATCTATCATATTGTGGAACTATATTAGATTAACTATATTAGGTGCTTTAACGTTACCTTATTCAAATATAAAAAGGCTAATACAGTTAGGGATTGCTTAATTAAAAAGGATGCATGGGGTTTTTACATTTGTTTAATAGAGTTGAGCGTGAGGAACACAATCCATACCTTGTAGGGTCACATGCTCAAATGGTCTATTATGTTGATGGTGATGTGAATAATCGTTGGAGTATTTTTGTGTAATTGGAACTTAGTGGCATATATAAAACAATGATGCAAGTATTAATGAACAATGACCAGTGCAAGATTTAAATACCTATTGAAGGACAATGTCAATGATGATTAATTGGGTAGTGAATGCGATGGTGAGGTTAGTGAAGATGAACATATGTATGAATAAGCGGTAAAGTATTTCTCTTATGAATCACTCTCATAATCCTGAAATCATTAACCTTGGCTGAGTCTTTCATGTAAATTCGTCCCAAGTCCAAAGAGCCTAAGCCTTAGGGTAGGACAATGCTTTTCTTTGCACTTGTGCCACGGCGCACACGAGGAGAGACTCGGACGAATCTATGAAACTTATTATGAGAGGGCTTCTTTTTGGGTAACTTCTAATCATGAACTGCCTCAGGTCACGGATTCTTGGCAGCCATCCCATCCTTACTTTTTGAGGCAAACCAGTTATCGGCAGTGACTGAGAATCATGGTCAAACAATATAGTTGGACTTTTTTAGCCCTTGCGTCTTGTGAGGATTTGTTTGCCTAATGGACTTTGGTGATGTAAACATAGAACAAAAAGTTACCGAAAATGTATTGTTTCACCGCTTACACACAGTTTTTTTTTAACAATGGATCGTCAAAACCTGACACATATACCCTCTGGAAATCGAACTGGGCACTCAAGTGAGCATAAGAGAGATTGGTGCACTTCCACAAACATTTAAAAAAATGAATCGACTCTTTCCTTTAGGCTAATCCACTATTCAGCTTTCGACATGTCTGATTTAAGTTTGCCAAACTAAATCAAATACGGCCTAGAAAATATTAAAGAATAAAAAAAATGAAAAGAGCATAAAAGAAATGAACAGACGGTTTGATCAGTTGGTTCTGGTTCAAGTCTTGTTCTGGTTTCATTAAACGAGGAAATATAGCAGAACCTTACACCACTAGGGTTCCGATGTGATTTTGTTTCAAGTTTGGCAGATTAATCCAATTCCGACTGGTGTCTAGCCCAATTCAGTTCCAATTCGAACCATTAGTACAATTACAAACCGGACATGTCTATTCAGCTCTGCTTGTGATTCAAACATGACTGTCCGAGTGCTATAGAACTTCGTCCTGCGGCCCAAAAAGTTCCAGAACTGAAAATTCTGATATTCCCACAAAGGACCATGGCGCAAATGGGTCAATCCTAAGTCGAGGTTTTTGACTGCACTCAGAGGGGGTTCGAACTAACCTGGATTGCTTAACAAAAAATTATTGACAGTCAACTGAAAGGTTAAATATATATATATAATGATCATATCAAGCTCATGCCAGATACAACCGTAACTCGAAAGCAAAAATATAGGCTCATATTTGATTTAGAAAGCATCCAAATAATTCTAAAACAAAATCAAGCAGACAAGGTTGAATCTAATTTGGAATACATATACATTGAAAAGGGATCAATATTTGCACACTCCAAATTATTATACACATCCTTTTTCCATGTTTTCAAAAAAAACTCACTCATTTTCAAAAGTTTTCACAATACCTCTGCCTCTCTTGCCGTTCCTCTCTCTCCTTTGATTACGCTCTCTTCCTCATTCATGTCGATCATTTTTTTATGGTTAGAAATCTTGTTCTACAATTAGCCCATTGAATCTCTACCACTTTTTCTTCTAGAAACAATAAAAAGAAGTGGGAAAAAAAGGAAAAAGTGAAAAAAGAAGAAGGAAAAGAAAAAGAGGTTTCTATACTTGATTCAATGAGGTATTTTGTGTTATTCAGAGGCATATTCATGGATTCAACTATATTTTACTTTTCTTCAGTGTATTTGATACTATTGATCTAATAACCGTAAAATCCCTACAAGTTGAACAGAAACATGACTAAGCCATGTCTCCCTATTTAGAACCGCATCTCCCCATTTAGAGAGATGCAACTCTACCGCTTCTGTCTTCGACTATGACGATCCAATGACAATGAAAAATAAGATTTGATTAAAAAATTATAATACCTACTTTTTCGTATTTAATCAACAATCCAACATCAAATAAACACATTCAATAATTATCTGCAATTGCCTGAGTTTCAAATAAGATTCACAATTTTGAACTATTGAAGTGATAAAATAAATTTGAGTAGATAGAGTTCAAGTATTTAACACTACCTCGATGCTCGATGCCATGTAGCTATTGTTTATGAGGCCATCATGTTGGCAATGCATTCTTTGATCCATCCTCTTGAACTTAAATGTATTTTAAGTTGGTGCTAGGTGGGCCTCCTTGAGATACATGGGTCACTTTAAAACAACAACTAAACCTTTTCCCATTTATATGAGATTAGCTACATGGAACTCGATCATATGTCATTCTAATAGTAATGGTAAACACTCAAAATTCTCCATACAATATGAAAATGTTTATGTTCAAAAATATGTGAGATAATATCTTAAGCCCTCAAATCTTTGGAAATTAAACTCAAGATCGAATCAAGAATGTTCATGAGGAGGAGATCCCCTGCTCCCCACAAAGACGTACCATGAACCCGATCTTGGCCCTTCATCTAATTTGATTCTAAAATTAGTTGTATTTAAAAAAAATGTTATCTTTTTTCTAAATTAATGAGCTCACCACCATTCTCCACATTTTATCCAGATTTCATTTGTAATAATATGTTCCAATTTAGATAGATATATTTTACATAATTAGATTTCATTTATATATAAAGTGAAATCCAACCTGTTTGAACACCTTTTCTTTTATGTGACCGATGAGTCTCCATGGGACTCATGAGAACACGAGGATGAAAATGAGAACACGGAATGGGATGGGGATGGAGATGAGACAAGATTTTGAAACAGATATGGGGACTGCCCCGCACCCCCCACCCTGTGAACATCCCCATATTGAATGGAAAAGAACAAACATATTAATTTCAAAGCTTCGTGCCCATAAATGACGGATTGCCATTTTCACAGTAAACCAAAGGAAAAACTCGTTCAAGACTCTTACAGGCGATAGGAGGAAGAGGGTACAAGGATCACATAATGAAATCAAATACATGAAAAGATACAGTGAAAATATCACATCTCATACAAAGGCCCAAGGACTATCGTACAAGATTTTGGTCTTCATCTTATCTTGTACTACTTTACACTACCACCAAACTTCCTTTTGTAACGATACACCTCTTTTAGATTTACATTACACATCTTTTGCTACTTTTACAATATACTTAAGCATATTATTTCACATATCAGAAGGCATACATACATAATTCTAGCCATCTTGTTGAAAAATATTATATTTGAATTATCGTTTTTTTTCATTTTTGAGGTTTCAACATTTAGTTCAAGTAACTCTACATACCTCTTGCATCTTTGTCCACTTTTTTACTTGCAAATCTATTAAGCTTTCTCTTGTAATTACCTTACTATCCTTAAAACATGATCTATCTTTTCTCTTATAAGTAAAATAATCAATTTATACTTGTGACAAGCCATTTTTATAAGTAATTAAATCTTAAATTATATTAGCTAAAAAAAGATCATATGTCATAGTAAAATTTAAAATTTTCTTTACTTTCTCATTTAAATCTCCAAACTCACAGTTGTCTTGATATCCTAATACCTTTTTTACTAACATATTAAATTATCTTATTTGTCAACTTTCAAAATGCCATTTTTATACTATCTTTTAGTCTTACTTGTAATGTATAAGCACAAACTATGTTTAAGACCTCTACTCTTAATACTAATTTTACTATCATAATTTGGTTACCGTGCAATTGTTTGTCTACTACACTATCATTTAATATTTATTTACAATAATATCAACTCTATTTCGGGCTTTTGACTTTCTTGAGTACCATAATTTAAAGCATGTATTCTCATTCTCTTTTATTTTTTTCAACCCACTTTGTCTCCTATAAACATATAATATAAATATTTCTCTTAATCATAGTATATACCATCTCTATTAGTTTGTTGGTTAATATTATGATATTTTAAGTACTAATACAAATCTTATTATATAAGACTAACTTCCTTACCCCACATCCATGTATATTCAAAATACATAGACCCTCTCTCTAATTTGCTTTCAACATTCGGGTGACAATATAATGACACTAACTTCTTTACCTACACTCATTCATGATATTAGAACTCTCTTTGGAATTGATTTACTATATTTGGGCCAAGATTTAGAAGCCCTTGTTTAATTTTTACAATATTGAGGCTCTATAGTGTGTCGCTAAGAGAGGACACTTCAATGCAATGCTCATATGTCTAGAATGCATTCTAGATAAATCCAGCAAAGTCTTATATTGGTTATTATTAGCCTAATGAAAATCTCTTCCTTTATTTGGGCTTGGGACTGGTCATACAAGGGTGATACCTTAAATGGACAAAGTTAAAAGGTAAAATACTTTCACTACTAGAAAATGAAGCTATTCCAGTTGATTGGTATAGAATGGGTCTCTCTCTCTTTCATTGGTAGATTTAACCTTGATTTAATATATAATATTTGATCAATTGTCTATTGAGTGATTTTATTTCAAGATTATGGCATGCTTGAATTGTTTTGTGCATATTATTTTGTGTATTTGCTACTTTCGATCTTCTCATTGATGACCTCATTTTTTCCTCATTGAATTTTTTCATGTGTATACTTTTCTATTTTCATAGCTTTATTTGATTCAATGTCATGATGAATATGTTTGCCTAAATGCTTTTTTCCTAATTTTGGTCTATACATATATTTTTTGTATTGTCTTAAACTCATTATTGTTTATATATTGTAATACATTTATGCTGAGCAAGCTAATTTCCTTCTAAAAAATATATATCTTATAACAAATTCCTTTTGATTGTCGATAATGGTAGGTAATAGAATATATTATATCTTACACATTTCTTCTTTTGTCATTATATAATTAGTTAAAAAATAGAGCAAAGTTTCTATAACATCATTATCCTAATCTTCTACATAAAAAATTAATATATTATATCATAAAGTCTACATTATTTATGATTGTACCAACAAAGTCTTGATTTAATATTTTGGTATACTTAATTTCTTGTGAATATATCTATATAATAGGTGAACATCATAGATGTCAATTATTTGTTAGATAAAAGGATTTATAGCCTATAAGTAGGGTCAATGTATCCATGACGTTGGTTATCATTGCAGAAGTAAATATCTTTGTTCATTATATCGTGAGAAATGTATACTTGAAAACCATGAAAGGATTTGTTGTTCATATTTGAAATGTCAGAATAGAGGTTTTTGAAGACCTAAATAGGTAAAATTTTACCTTATTCATTATGGTTTTACTTTTAATTATACTAAATGAATCTTTCATAGTTAGCAATAACTTCCTAATATTCTAGTGAGAAATAGTATCGAGGATATAGAAACATAGTATAAAATGCCTTCGCTCCACCTAAAACACCTAGAAATGTAAATGCGTATAATAGGGAATCAACTATTATTGAAGAAAAGTTTGAAAATACAACAAAGTTGCTATGGTTAGGATGTGAAAAGTACATCATATTATCACTTGTGGTCTATATGATTCGATCAAATGTATGCATAAGATATCAAATGTAGATCATGTTCTCATGAGTGCTTTTACATGGAATTACTTTCACATGGTTGTTTCAATGTAAAAGACAATGTTGTTTATTGTGAAATGAGTATGTTTTTAGATTGCAATCTACGCAAAGTCATGTAACACCATGATCACTATTTTGAGATAGATAAAATGCAAGTTTTTTAACAAGTATATCTTTCTAGCATTTATTCAAGACCTCTCATATTAGCTTAATTGATTAACTTCTTGTTGAGTATTTTTTTCATTTGGTATCTATATTAGCTTATTCTTTGTTTCTGAATTCTTGCACACTACTTTAGAAAGAAAAAAAACAACGATCAATATGAATCCCTTAGTCAATGTTAGCATCAAGTTTGGCTAGGTAACCAGTGAATTTTTATCGAGCCACTTAAGCATCTATAATGCGACATGAGTGCCTCTTATTAAGTTGATTTTCCTGTCCCTTCGTACACTTAAGCACTATGTGATTGCTTATAAACGAATTTGAATTGACAAGACAAGGAATAATCGCACTATACTAGTTGAGGTTGGAGGTAAGATTCATGAAGTAAGCATCTAACTTATTCTATCTTGCGTTTTTATTTGACATAGAATATCAAGTTATACCTTCATTCACTCAGGTACTATGTTGTGAACAAATTATTGGGCACTTCGGTACATATGGTAAAAATACCTTAACATACATTATCATACTAGTACCTTAATGTTTAGTTGATTTTGTTATTCTTTCATGTACTTAAGATCATATATGTAATTAGAGAAAAATTTGATTGATAAGGCAAGTAGCATCACCAGTCCCCTAGTTGATCTTGTAGTTGAGCTTCACTAGGTAAGCACAAGATGCACTTAGATAATAATGCCTTGTTTGGGGTTTACAATCACATCATTTAAGGGTATCACCTTGTGATTATTGATAGACAAACTTGGATTAGTAGCTTGTCTAGGCAAGACATAGTTTTAGTTTGTTACCAGAGCTTGTAAGTGTTCTTCGATAGGTAAGAACTAGTATAAATCTATTGTTACCTTTTTCTGTTGACATGTATATTGGTTCCTATTCATTTTTAAAAGGGTCATGAAGCTCATTACCTTCCTCACATGTATAGTGCAACAGAAAGTGGCTTATATTAACAATCATATGAAATGAAGGTTATGATGTTTATCAAGCAAAAGTGGTTTTTGTTGAGGTATATTGATGATCTTGTGAAAGTATGCTTATGTAAAATCGGGGCTATGATATTGTTTAATTGTACAACATGACCTTTGATGCATTGGACATTATTTACCTAGAAAGTAGAAGGGGTGATAAAAAAAGATCTAAGAAAGCTATTAAGAATGAAAGCACTAGTAGATCAGTCAGGTTTTGTGATGCAGTTGACATTGACAACTTTGTGCATGAGGAGTCATCTAAGGAAGTACAAGAGGTTGAAAAGGAGTGTGCTATGTGTCATTGGGAATTGTAGCTTCCACTAGTAATTCACAAGTTGGAGTTCTATTGATTTTCTTAACATTGTCCTTTTGTATTATTATGATAATGATGTTCTTTTTTGTTGTGTTATATTTTCTACGTCTCTAGAGGATGACAAAGCGAGAATCTGAGGGTCAATCATAGTTTTCATTATGTGAGAACCTTGAACCACAAGCATCAATTGTGGGAGTTATGTTAGTTACTCATGTGTCATTGCTAAGAAGGGGATGTGTAAGAGGCATCAACTTCTGAAAAAAGCAAGAAGGCAATCCAACATGGAGGGCTCTAGAGCAACTTAGGTGGTGATTTGAATTTTCTTGTTGTTTGATTTGCCTATGATGTCTAATGGATGTATTAAACTATTCATGTCGATCATCCATATCAACATGCACTAACCATGTTTCACTTTGTACTAGTAACCTTACATCGGTATGTTTTATATAACCTTGCTTTGACATTTAAAGAACTATCTTTTTGCATGTTATGTATAAAATGCAATGAGAATCTACTATAAGGTTAAATAATTTTATATAAAATGATCTCAAGCTATATGATATATGAAATGCTCACTGGTCATATTAAAATACTTGCAGGTTTACGATATTATATGAAATGCTTGTAGGTTATATTGAAATGCCGACAAGCTATATAACCTTGCATGAAATTCTTGCAAGTTATATGAAATGGTCGTAGGTAGTATTAAAATGCTCACATATTGTCTGAAATGCTCATAGGTTATATTATTATTATAGGCTATATAAAGTGCTTACAAGCTATATGATGTTATGAAACAATAACAAATTATATCATGTCACACATGATTGTTTGTTGGTGTTAGACGCTTGATATGTGCATTTTTACAAAAACAAATGTGGCAATGATGAGTTTATAATTCAATACAATGCAAACCATTGTACTATGTTTGATGTTTAACTTTTTAAATGTAAGTGAATACATCCTTATGTATATTATAATTTTTAATTACAAGGTATCTCTCTTGTTTTTTTATTTCATTCATGACATGCCATGCATTTGTGATCATGAGTGAAGTCCCATGTTGTTATTGATACCATCCTTAGCAAGATTTTACAGGTTCGCCATACTTATAATACAAAATGAAAAACATATAAAGGTTTACTTAATTATTGATTCATGATTGCACTGATATTGTTTCGATAATAAAAGAAATGGTGCCTAGTTACCTCTTGACCTTTGAATTTTTTTGAAATCAATCGGATTTTGACATTTGGGCAAACTTTTTCGGAAACCTTTTATACCATGGCATTTCCTCAAGGAACCTCTTATGAACAACCTCCAATATCATATTTACATTGAAATAAATATCAAACAACTTAATTGTACTTGTTTATCTCACTTTGTCCATTTTCTCTACATTCTCATAAGCCTTGAACTATCCCAAGAAGTACAATATACACATGTTCCTGTTCCCAATGAATATTAATTTAACAATAGACACATGCTTTTTTTTTATGTTGGATGAATATGAATCATGTCTGGAACAAGGTACTAGAGTGATGAGTTAATGAAACCTTCTACTTTATAATGTAAAAAGTAAACCACAGATACTAATCTGAAACTTTTCCTTAATCTTTTGGAGTTAGAATTATAAAATAATAACCTTTATGCTCATTAGAATATCCATCAAATATTCCTTTTGACTACTTACTTTCTATACATGAGTTAGTTAAAGAATAAGAAATGCACCTCAAGGTATGTAAATTACCTACATTAGGTTTGCATTTCTACCAAGCCTCTTTTGGAGTTTTGTTTTGCCCTTCTTGATTGTGAGATATTAAGAAGGTGAATTGATGCAAACTACATGTGAAACCCTGTTTCATTTTCATGTCAGGAACAATAATCCTTCTTATCATTCTTTTGAAACCCTGTTTCATTTTCATATCTTTTGTACTGTCAATTACATTTGATGCACACTTCTTGGTTGTCCGTAACAATAATCCTTCTTATCATTCTTTTGAAACTCTATTTCATTTTCATGTCTTTTGTACTGTCAACTACATATGAATGTTATTTTGCTTATCGAAAAGGCAAAGTCATCAAATGGAAGTTTACCAAATCTATCAACACCAAGAGCTTTTAGTGTGTATCTACATTCATTGTCAACAAATACTTTAAACTCTTAAAATTTTTCAATTACCTCTTACTTGTTTGTAAAAGATATATCCAGCTCATACATATAAATATTTAGTAAAGTGAAAAATATGTACTTTTATTCAAAGGCAAAGTTCTCATAGGACTGCAAATATCAATATCAATGAGTTCAAGAGTTTTTTCTATTAGTGATTTTACGTCAAGAAAAGATAATTTGTGTTGCTTTCTATAAATGCATGCTTCACAAACTTGATTTTCAAAATCAATATAAGATAATCCCAACACCATGCACACTTGACAAATAATCTCAAACCACTAAAATGCATATGCAAAAGTTTAAAATATTCATTAACACTAACAATTATAGCATAACCATTAGACATAAAATATCAAGAGGAAACATCCTCCTTTACAACATATTTAACTTAGCAAAAAGTTATACATTTTCTTTCAATCTAATTGCGCATGTAGCATTATAAAAAATTATTAAACATCCTTTTCGAATCATTTGACCCATACAAAACAAGTTATCAGTCAAACCAAGAACATAATAAACCAACCATTCCACACTTAACTTTAACTTTATCGAGTGTGGTCAATAGTGTTTAGCGCCACATATGCAACCAACCTTATGTGTCTATGCACCACATAAGTGTAGATAATGCAGACAATGTGGTACATTAAAAAGTAATTACAAACCATATAACAACTAACAATTAATGGTAGTCCCAATTTAACACATTCGCCAAACATGAATAAATTTAAACAATAAATAGAAAATATACATAACTCCTAAACAACATTATGATCGTATAAGATAAATTTAACATTGTGTACTATGTGTAATAAGTTTTATAATACTTCTTGGATCAATTATGAAATTATTAAAAATGTCAAAAAACTGCAATGAAAAGTAAATTTTTTTATCTCATCTTCCATCATTAAATAGCACTTAGAACATAATAGTGAACCAATGTCCATATTCATCCAAGTATGATGAAACATATCCCCAAAAGAAAATTAATTTTGAAAAATTTATGGATAATTTGTTGTTGTTTGAATATATATATATGCTATCTTAGTATAATTTTTAAAATATCATGTTAAATAAATGCATTAACTTTGTATAGATGTAAATCATTAGTGACTCATAAAATTCCATTTTTTTATTTGATCATGAAAGTTAGATTTCTATACGTAGATGTGAAAATTTTACTCCAAAACCTATGTAGAGACTTGAAGTAATTTTTCAATCTACTTCACTTTATGTGAGCGTGCCAGCTAATTTCACTTAAATTAGCAAAGTTGTATTTTCTGACTTCGTGTAGCGATTGTGGGGAAGTGAGATATTTTTGTCTTAGGCTTTCTTGAACCAGTGCTCAAGGATCAACCTAAACACCTTGAGTATTAATTTGAACAGGGTATGTGTTTCCAAAGTTCACTTTAGAGTCAATTTGAATCAAATAAACATGCACTTGATCTAAGGATTGAAAAACTTTCTAAGTTCTGAAAAACAGAAACTGTTTCTCTTTTTAGAACTTGTTTCCAGATTTTTTTTAAATAATTTTAGGATCTCCATAATTCATAAAAATTTTATGTAAAACATAATGTAGAGATCTTGGAACTAATTTTATTTTATTTTTGTGTATTGTGATTTTACAGAATTACATATAAGAAATACCTCTGCTTAGGCGTTCAAAACCGATCTGTTACAGAAATATAGAGGTCTAAAGAAACTTCTGTATTTTTGTGCACAAGGTTCCAGTTTTTATGAATTTAATCTTGTTGGAAAGATGTGGATGTCAGCTTTCCAATGAGACTAGTTTCAACAGATTTGGCATATTACAGACAAAGTTATAGGATAATTACCCAACCTTTATTACAGGAAACACAGACTGTATAGATTTGATTCTGAATTTGTCTGATCTTCCCCTATTTTATTTACATTACTGAATGAACCTAAAATTCTTGAAAATTTTATTATATTAGATTATTTGGAGCAGAAATACGTAAATGAAAAATACAACATCAGACATATACAAGATGCTGAAAATAGAATTTTTATTTTTAAAGCATACGTGAGTACATTCATCCAAAATTAAAAGACTAATCACAACAAATTTAAAGTAAATGACTGAAGGAAAATGAATTGAAATATTTTATAGCTTAACCATAGAGGAGATTAGAAGATATAAGAGGATATATGATATAGAGAGGTAGGAGAAACTTTAAAACAAATAAGTAGAATGCATAAATGTAAAGGAATGAAATGGACAACATTATTACTCTATTACATTATGGGGGAAGACTAATGTTCCATTAATAAAACCCATTTAAATTGAATGAGAATAAGGAGAGATTTAGGCAAGTAAAGGAGGAGGATTAACCTTACAATCGGGCTTCAATGGACACCGACCTTGAATGGGATAGGAAGGGATCGATCATTCATTCCTTCTCTCTTCTCCTTCTTCTCTCTCTCTTTTTTTCTCTCTTCCTCTCTCTCTTTCTACAGCTCTCACTCTCTCTCCTAGGCTTTCTACACTCTTCCTTCAATGCTCATGAATGCTAGAAATCAGCCCCCCCAAGGTACCTTTTTATAAGCTTTTGGTGGGTCTTGGATTGGGCTTGAATGGGACTTTCGGAACCCAACTCTTGGCTGGACCAAAACCACTTCACATGGGCTTATGGTGGTCCCATTTAGACAAAGAAAACCCATCCCCATGTGGCTAAGTCGGCCAAGTGGCTCAGTCTAGCATGAAGCGGTCAAGTGGCTCGATTTAGCAAGGTGCGGTCAAGTGCAATCGGCTAGCCTTGGTGCAGCCAGCTAGGGTCTCTTTGGGGCAGCCTTTGGTGCCGTATTTGACGGAGTCATGGCATGTATTCGATCCTCCTTTAGCCCATAGCCTGATCTTCTTGAGCCCTTGCCTTAAACTAGCCCATGTCTTAGTTTCAATCAACTTGTTCACCTTTTAGTGTGATTCGAGTATTAGCCATTAGCCTTAGGCCCTTAATTCAGCCTAGCCCATCTTGGCTTCAACTTTCCTAACCTATTCAAGACTAGGTCCTTCGTCTTGGTCTACATTTGGTGAATGAGCTCGGTCCTTATCCTCTTGTTGCCGCTTCGAGATTGGGTTGGGATGCTTTGACTTCGTTCTTGGCCCAAAAATCATGCCTTCTTCTAGGATCTTCGATGGGCTTCATCTTTATATTTTGATTTGATTCGCAACTTTATCCCTAAATCGGACTTGAATCTTGCGCTTGATTTTAGATTCATGGTTTTAAATATTTCTTTTGATTATTTAAAATCATTTTGTTTGAAATATATTTGAAAACAATGAGTTCTATCGAAATCTTCAAATATTCTTTTTGAAAATGACTAAGTTCCATTCCCAATGTTTGTTTGCACAGGTCACCTGCTTTCGCTCCGTGAGTTAGTCTTTACCGTTTCAACCACTTTAACCCTTTGTTGGGTGTAGGGTGTTGGACTACTTTAACCCTTTCGATGGGTGTAGGGTCTCGAACATCTTTAACCCCTGGTTGTAGGGTTTCAGACCGCTTTAACCCTTTGATGGGTGTAGGGTCCCGGCGTATGACTATCCTCAATCAAACGAGTTTTTGAGCCCTTATTTGATTTGAATTTCAAAGGTTTTTGGTAAATTTGACATTTTACAAACATTTTTCGGTTTGGTTCTCAATGTCTCATTTTTATTTGTTTCTTTCAAAACTTGTTTGAAACCATTATTTCTTTGAAGATAATCATTTGAAAAGGCAGAATCCTACCAATTTGGACTTGAGGGCAAAGTAGTCATTTTTTTGGATCTTTGTCAAAATTAGATTTTTTTTAGAGGGGTGGCATATACCCTTATTTTGAGGTTGCTATAAAATTTCGGTGCGGAAATGAGTTTGTATAAGGTATCTTTATTTGAAAACCCTTAAAAGACCCAAAACTATAATTTTTTTTCTTAGAAAGGCAAAATTTTTAAAAGATCCAATGTTTTGAGAAATTTTTTGGGTGTTTACACTATATATTAGGATTTTTTTTTTTTTATCAACTCAAATTGGTGGATATTTCCCTATTTTCATGTAATATCTATAAAATGGTATTATGGTATAAATCATAGCTCTTTAGATATTTTAATGTAAATAACATTTTTATTTTAAACTATGCAAGTTTATCATTTAAATGTAATGTATTAACACCTAGCGTGCTATTGTAACTTTGACTGTACTACAATTCTTGCTCTTTTGTCAACTTTATTTCAATTCTTATTTTGAAGACAAACATGTGGCTTCAGTTTTTCATGAATGATGAAAAAAGTTCTCTATCTCTTGTCATATGGTTAGTACAATTATTATCTATAAACTAAATATGTCACACTCGCTCGAGTCGCGACCACGACCCGTCCCGAGCCAATGCCACGTGGCCGCTTCTCACGCGGGCATGATAGTAAGCAGTATCTAAATACTGTACTAATTTAATTCAAACTCAAGAAATATCTAACTGAAATAAATATTCAAATCGAAGTTCTAAACAACACGTCCAAAATGGTGCGGACCCACCTAACAATAACCCCGAATGAAAGACTTTCTCAATCATTCAACACTTATCATACCATCTAAAATAAAAATGCAGCTCTATCAAACTCCTACTCTGCTCCGTGTGCCTTCGAAGTACTAGCTTCATGATGAGTTGTAAAACAATAGGGTAAGCTCCTATACATAGCTCAATAGGGAGGTTAAACATCTTTAAACAGAAATCATACTAAAAGTATGCATAGTTTCACAATCATTTCATAGCAAAACACAATTACCTTTAAATCATGATCTCAAATTTATACGCACACACTCGCACACATCATTAGTTACAATAATTACAGCCCATACTGTGTTTGCCCCAAAGACCATGGGAGTCGTTCGGCCCTTCCTAACGTGGCCTCGGTAACCCCTTCCACGATAGTAACTACGCCGACTCTCACGACAAAGTGCCCGGAAACACACCTTGTATTCGCCCCAAGCCGGATCGCCTGAGGGACCTGCAAGTCTCTACAGACCCCACACAAACCACACAAGTACGGCTCACATATTCACACATCATTACATTTTTAAAACCAATTAGAGTTCATCACATTCACAAATCATATCCAGATCCACAATTAACTAAAATCAAACTCATATCTACACAACATTTAAATATCATGTTTATACAACACATGCATATCAAAACATGCTCCTTATCAAATAATGTCATAAACATGTCCTATTTGAAAAGCATATCAAATAACCCATAATTGGGAATAACATTTCACAAACATCAATAAAACATTTACCAATCATGCACATTTGAATCTATTTAAAACAGTAAAATCACTTATAGCATGGTTCTGTAAAGAATGCATAACCCCTACCTAAAGGAGCGTTAATATCCAGTCCCCAAGCTATTGAGCCACTCTTATCACCACCAAATCCTTCAATTTTAATCTCTAAACAATTACAAATAATTAAAAATATTAGAATTTATTTAACTATGAATCTAACGAAACAAACTGTATTCAAATCGGGTCTCAAACCCCAATTTGGGTTTGTTAAAGCTATCTAAGATCCAAATTGATACCCCGATCCATATCTGATCCAAATGAGCGACACAATAGGTAGCTTGTGTCATTGTGTCAACACAGAACCTTTAACTACTGACACGGGTCTTGTTTCTAACCTAGAAACCCATTTCAAAATACGACCCAAACTTGACCCGTTTCTGATACAAAACCCAACACGAAACCTATTTTGACACAGAACTGGTTCTTAACATACGGTACGAGGACACGACACAAATCAGTGTCAATTCATAACATTTTAGACACGACATGACACGAAAGCGAGGGACACGCCCAAAAGGGCCGGTTCCTATAGTTTTCCAACATTGATTTCATCGGTTTTCGGTGACGATTAAGGTCGGCGATGGTCCTCAACCGATCGCTTGTCCTTCTTCTTCCAACCCAATCCATCAATGATCGCCGGCGATGTCTTTTTTGCCAAAAAATTCATGAAAAATAGTAACTCGAATTTGAGAAAATTTTCATAAATCAATGCTTGTTTTGAGCCGATTTTCATGTAATAAGGGTGGTTTTCGAAGGTTTAGCATGAAATAAACAAAAGCCCTATGATCTAACTCCGTTTTAGCAACTAAAAATGAGAAATTTAATAAAAATTAAAATGGGGCTTTTCTTACCCGATTTCGGTGACTCTTCACGTTTTTCGGCTTGCTCGTGCGGCTGCTCCCGAATCTTCTCTCCTGCAGGTCGCCCCTACTCTGCCCTTTTATAGCCGTGAAATACATTATGAAGATTTGATAAAAAGCGTGGCAGTAAAGCAACTTGATAAGCTACACCGGACCTATCCGACGAAGTATCGATACGGTCAGGATAAACTTGGGAGTAAGCTTCCTTGACTTGATTACTCGTCCAACTCCGGTCATGGCGTCACACGTAAAAATACATGGTCACCTTCTTCGAATTCAAGTGGTCTTCGCCTTTTATCTGCATAGCTCTTTTGCCGCGTCTGAGTTGTCCTCATCTTGTCTTGGATCATCTTTACCTTCTCGGTTGTCTCATTTGCACAAATTCGGGTCCTATAGTCACAGTACTTTCACCATCCTGGTACCAACACACAATGGTGTCCTACATCTTCTCCCATATAAGGCTTCATAGGGTGCCATCCCTATACTCGAATGGAAACTATTGTTGCCCATCGCTTCTTGCAAACTTTGCCCAAAGTCTTGATGTAAACCTCGGATCTCTATCGAAACTATACTTTGGATGGCACACCATGAAGTCTAACAACTTCGTCGATATATATCCGAGGTTAAGCGTTTAACGGATACTTAATATTGATTGGCAAAAATGTGCGATTTCGTAAGCCTATCAACAATTACCCATATCGAATCATAACGCACTTCTCGTCCTTGGAAATCCGTACAAATCCATCGCAATATATCCCACTTCCACTGGAATAGCAAAGGTTGTAACATTCCGATGGTCTTTGATGTTCCACTTTGCTTTTTGACAAGACAAATAGGATGATACACGTTCGGCTACATCTCTTCATTCTTGGCCACCAAAACAAGTCGTTTCAAGTCTTGATACATCTTCGTGGCATCCCGGATGCATACTCAATTACTTGTATGAGCTTCATCCAAAATCAATCTCTAAGTTCGGGATCATGGTATACACTCTTCCTTGAATCCTCATGACTCTTCCTAAAACCTTCAAAATTCCATCCTTCCATTCGCAAATTCGCTTTATGACCTCCTTGACAATTCCTTTGTCTTTTCTCTTGTAAAAACTTGCATCTACTATCTTGTTTCTCTTTATTATCCATCAAGTCATTCAAACCACAACTCTATTAAACGAATCTTTCCCGGTACCAATTCTACAGATAACCATAGATCTCGAATTGCTTCTATCAACTCCTCCTTTCCTTCATCATAGTAGAAACATTACTACATTTTCTACTTAAAGCATCATGCCACCACGTTCGCTTTTTCCTGATGATGGTATTGAAAGTGAAAATCATAGTCCTTCAAAATTCCAACCATCGCTTTTGTCTCATGTTCAACTCTTCTCTTTGATCAAACAAGTATTTTAAGCTCTTATGATCACTAAAGACATTGAACATAGCTCCATAAAGAAAATGCCTCCACACTCTTTCAACGCAAAAACTACACGGGTAGCTAGCTCCAAATCATCGTTGGGTAGTTCCTCTCATGAACCTTCAATTGTCTTGAAGCATAAGCTACCACGTTCCACGATTCCGCATCAACACACATCCTAACCCGATAAGATGCATCACAATACACCTCAAAAAGATTTGTTAGGATCCGGCAAAATTAACACTAGGTGCGTCGATGTTCGTTAATCTTTTCTTCAACTCTTGAAAACTCGCTTCACGTTCCTCCGTCAATCGAAAGCTTGACTCTTCCTCGTGAGTTGTGTAAGTGGTCCAAGCTATCTTGGAAAACCTTCAATAAATCTTCATAATATCCTAGCTAATCCAACAAAGCTTTGAACCTCGATCCTGGAGTCTTAGGCCTTTCCCATCGTAAATTGCAGTCTCCACCTTTGATGGGTCTACCGCAATACCTTCCTTGGAAATTACGTGACCTAAAATTGAACTTCGTCCAACCAAAACTCGCACTTTGACAACTTGGCATAGCAACTTCTTCTCCTTCAAAATCTGGAGAACTATACCTTGAGATGTTCAACATGCTCTTCTTGACTTTGAGAATAGATCAAAAATGTCATCAATGAAGACAACGACAAACTGTCTAAGTATGGATGAAAGATCTATTCATATAGTCCATGAATATGTAGGAGCATTCGTCACTCCGAACGGCATCACTTGATACTCATAATGCCCATAACGAGTTCGGAAAAGCAGTTTTGGGTACATCATCGACCTTGACACGAATCGATGATAATGATAACGAAGATCTATCTTAGAGAATACGCGGCTCCCTTCAATTGATCCATCAAGTCATCAATCCTCGGTAGTGGGTACTTGTTCTTTATAGTCACCTTGTTCAGCCGTCGATAATCTACACAAAGCGCGCGAAGTTCCATCCTTCTTTTGACTAGCAAAGACCGGTGCTCCCCATGGTGAAAGAAATTCATTAACTATACTGATATCATTTAATAACTTCTCTTCAATACAAGACTGCATAACAAATGCTAAGTATCCTTCGCATCCATTTCGTATATAATTATATGCTTGAAGAACATATATAACAGATATTGGGTTCTCTTCTCGCTGATCTTGAAAAACGAAAGTAGTCTCTTGAGGGATAGAGAAAGTGATCTCTCGTTTCTTGCAATCAATCACAGCATGGTTCCTTGATAACCAATCCATACCCAAAACTATATCGTAGTTCGAGATCCTCAACAAAACCAAGTCGGCTCTCAAGTCATTACCACCAACCAATATAGAACAATCTCGTAAAATTCGATGCGACACAATAACGTTACCATTAGGGAAACATACAGAGAATTCATCTAATGGTTTCGGGTCTAAACCTATACGACTTACAAAAGTAGGTAAAACAAAGCAATGTGTTGTACCAAAGTCAAACAAAACACGCGCAAGCATACCATAAATTGATAAGGTACTAATAACCAAATAAGAGGTACCTAACTCTCACCCTCTACAACATAGATGTGGCCCTGGTTAGTTACTTGAGGTTGAGGCAATCGAGGTGGTCCTTGTTGACGAATAGGTACCGGAGGACGAGGAGACCCCATAGTGCTTCCCTGAATTGAAGAAGAAGGATAATACGCAGCCCGTAGACAATCAACCTTACGATGACCAAACTCTTTACATATGAAACAACAGCCTCTCATGTCTTCCTTCTATAAACTACTAAATATCTGAGTCTGACCTTACTTAAAGTTCTTCTCTAAAGGACAATCTCTGGCTCTATGACCCGTGCCTCTACAATTATAACATGTGATCCCATGATTTTGTTGGTTGTTTTGCTCACGTAAAGGCTCACTTCTCGCCTGAGTCTAACTACCCCTGTTTGTCCACTAATGAGCTTAAGTTGGTTTACTCTTCTTCGTGCCTTAATGTGAGTTGTCAAAAGTCTGTTCTGTTGGCCTCTTCTTACCCTTATAATACAAAATATTTGTCTCTATATGAGTAGCAGTAGCTTATAATTCATCAATATCTATATATATCTTTCCTCTCAGTGACTTACGAATCGGATCAAAATGTCCCCAGAAATACGTATTTGCTCGTACCTCAAGAATTATCATACCTAGGTCAAACTGCGACAACCTTAGGAATTGGTTGGTATATTCTCTCACAGACAAATTGTCCTACTCAAGTTGATTAAATTCAAGTTGTAAATGCATTCGATCATTGTAAGAAAAGAAATGATTGAAAAATACCTTCTTAAATGCCTCCCAAGTCCATAGAGTGCTACGAGTTCCTTTTTGTGCTCTACCACTGTTTTGCGTTTCCTTCGAAAAGACTCAACGCCAACTATACCCTCCTCTCCTCGTCGGTAGGAGCCAGTATGTCAAAAGCGTTCTCTAATTTATCAATCCACTCATAGGGTTCCAATGGATCTATAATTACTCCCTTAAACTCCTTATAAACATTCTTTGTCAAATCTTGAATGGTTACCGTAGATTCTCTCATAATGTGTTGCAATAAGTTGATCATCAGACAAAGTAATATCGCCGCATCCTGACCACCTTGTACAAGTGGAATATGTAGTTGCTCTATAGGTTCTTGAGGTATACCAAATGGTACCTCCACTACCATAGCAGATCCGTACGATGACATTCCCTCGTTATCATCCCCCATAACGCTTGGAGTTAAATTAAGATTCAATCCTCGTGAGTCCTACACATAAATACAATATTATATTTTATCAATTAACTCGCTATTAAACATACTTTAAACCTTAAGCTCTAATACCAAGTTGTCACACCTGCTCAAGTCGCGACCACGACCTGATCCGAGCCAATGCCATGTGGCTGCTTCTCGCGCAGGCGTGATAGTGAGCAGTAACCAAATATCGTACTAATTTAATTCAAACTCAAGAAATATCTAACTAAAATAAATATTAATATCGAAGTTCTAAACAACACATCTAAAATGGTGTGGGGCCCACCTAACAATAACCCTGAATGAAAGACTTTCTCAATCATTCAACACTTATCATACCATCTAAAATAAAAATACAGATCTATCAAACTCCTACTCTGCTCTATGTGCCTTCGAAATGCTAGCTTCAGAATGAGCTGTAAAACAATAGGGTGAGCTCCTATACATATCTCAATAGGGAGGTTAAACATCTTTAAACAGAAATCATACTAAAAGTATGTATAGTTTCATAATCATTTTATAGCAAAACATAGTTACCTTTAAATCATGATCTCAAATTCATACACACACACGCACACATCATTAGTTACGATAATTACAGCCCATACTGTGTCTGCCCCAAAGGCCACGAGAGTCGTTCGACCCTCCCTAACGTGACATCGATAACCCCATCCACAACGGTAACCACGCAGACTCTCACGACATAGTGCCCAAGAACACACCCTGTATTTGCCTCAAGCAGGATCGCCCGAGGGACCTGCAAGTACCTAGAGACCCTACATAAACCACACAAGTACGGCTCGTATATTCACACATCATTACATTTCTAAAACCAATTAGAGTTCATCACATTCACAAATCATATCCAGATTCACAATTATCCAAAATCAAACTCATATCCACACAACATTTAAATACCATGTTCATACAACACATGCATATCAAAACATGCTCCTTATCAAACAATGTCATAAACATGTTCTATTTGAAAAGCATATCAAATAACTCATAATTGGAAATAACATTTCACAAACATCAATAAAACATTTATCAATCATGTACATTTAAATCTATTTAAAACAGTAAAATCACTTATAGCATGGTTCTATAAAGAATGCATAACCCCTACCTGAAAGAGCGCTAAAATCCAGTCTCTAAGCTATTGGACCACTCTTATCACCACTAAATCATCCAATTTTAATCTCTAAACAATTAAAAATAATTAAAAATATTAGAATTTATTTAACTATGAATCTATCGAAACAAATTGTATCCGAATCGGGTCCCAAACCCCAATTTGGGTCAGTTTAAGCTATCCGAAATCCAAATTGATACTCCGATCCATATCTGATCCAAATGAGTGACACAATAGGTAGCTTGTGTCACTGTGTCAATACAGAACCCTTAACTACTGACACGGGTCTTGTTTCTAACCTAGAAACTCATTTTAAGACACGACCCAAACTTGACCCATTTCTGATACAAAACCCAACACGAAACCTATTTTGACACAAAACCGGTTCTTAACATGCGGTACAAGGACACAACACGAATCAATGTCGATTCATGACATTTTAGACATGACACGACACGAAAGCAAGGGACATGCCCAAAAGGGCCGGTTCCCATGATTTTCTGATATCGATTTCGTCGGTTTCCGGCAACGATTAAGGCCGACGATGGTCCTCAACTGATCGCCTGCCCTTCTTCTTCCAACCCAATCCATCAATGGTCGCCGGCGGTGTCTTTTTCGCCAAAAAATTCATGAAAAACAGTAACTCGGATTTGAGAAAATTTTCATGAATCAATGCTTGTTTTGAGCCGATTTTCGGGTAATAAGGCTTGCTTTCAAAGGTTTAGCATGAAATAAACAAAAGCCCTATGATCTAACTCCGTTTTAGCAACTAAAAATGAGAAAATTGATAAAAATTAAAATGGGGCTTTTCTTACTAGATTCCGGGGACTCTTCACGTTTTCCAGCTTACTCGTGCGGCTGCTCCCGATTCTTCTCCCCTGCAGGTCGCCCATGCTCTGCCCTTTTATAGCCTGGCCAGGCTGGTAACCGGCCACTAATGGCCGTTACCAGCCTTGGCCAGCCAAGGGAGCTACGCACCAATGCGTTGTGCAGTAACGCCTACACAGCCTGGTTGTGCGGTAATGCTCGGGCGTTACTGCACGACCACTACAAAATATCCTTCATACTGCTACTTCCACTAACACATGCTAGAGAAACGTTAGTTTCTTTTCCTGCAAAATTAGTCTTCTATTTTGCTTTTTGAAAACAATTTGCTTTCATGTTCTCAAACTTCAAAAAAAATCATTTTTCTCTTAAAATTTTATTTATAGTTACCCTTTGTCTCTACTTTTATGCTTTTTCTTATTAGAATCAACTTTTCGTTACCTCTTCCACAACCACAAGCGCTATTTTGATAGCCACCATAACCTCTTTGCTGGTAATCTTCAATTTTGACCTGCAATGCTTGCTCAAATGTCCTTTCTTGTTGATCTTTTTAAAATTTCCTCCAGTACCAAAAATGAACTCACCAGTTCATTGAGAGTATAAGTAACAAGATCCCTAGACGCTTCAATACTTGTAACCACATAATCAAATTTAGCACGCAAATTTATTAATGTTTTTTCTACAACCTTTTGAACACCAACATTCTCACCAAAAATCTTTATGTAATTAATAATGACATATGGACTAGAAAAAAGTACTTTGATTAACTCGCCGCCTCTAATAGAAAAGGTCTCAAACTTCCAATCAAGGAAAGTTAAATGTATTCGTCTCCATAATATTCTTGCTTCAAAGTGGTTCATTCGTCCTTCAAAATCTTGACATTTGCAATTTCTGGGATATTGGTTTAGTAATCGTCTCTTATATGACAAGCAACGATTTAGCATCCTTCTTTTGATATTCTTTAAGATTGAAATTGTAAATTTACATAGTCATAATTTTTTTAGTTCTTTTGACGCCTTTGCATTTTATCCTTCAATGTATCCATTTTTCACCAAATCCCATGAGTCTCGTGAAATAAAACAATGTCTGCGTCTTAAGCGCAAAAATCATAAATTTTCCCATTGAAAATAAAGACAAAGGGTTGCGAGTGATTTAGTATGTTATGATTATTCGCATTGTTAAATCAGCTGAAAAGATTAATTGCTTCAATTAGTAATAGTGGGAAACAAGATGGTCGTTCACTGCCCCTTTCTGGTTCTTTCAGTCTTACATCATTGCTGCGTGCTGTCGGTGCAGGTGCGGGCGATCGATTGATGCCCACTGTTAGCAAATTCCCGAAAAGGAAGGAAGAGAGAGAAGCAGAAAAGGCTTCAAAACCACGCGTTTTACGTTCTATCTAATGCAAGCACCAACTTGCCTTTGCTGGAAGACCGACCATGGCAAAATGACGACCATCGGCATACTGAAAGTCGAACAGAACTCAGAAACAGGAAAAGGGTTCTTTTTTTGCAAATTCTCCGGATGATCCGTTGTTCATCACCAATTTTCGTGGTACACCTGTGCATAACCCACTACAACACGGGCTCAAGTGGGTTCGCCCTTCTTTGGTGCCGGGCACCATCTTTATTGCTGCTTAGTGAGTCCACTCTACAGTGACCTCGCTGACCCGCTCACTGGATTCACCAGCATTTTTGTGGAATTCTGTCCTTTCGGTGTCATCTTGCGGAGAGCCATGGAAGTCCCGATGCTCGACGGAGCTGTCAACTGCGATATCCATCCAATATGGATGGACCGTGATAAGTGGCTGCCTAGAGTCGCTTAATGCTGTCTTGATGTTGTCTGGCAGCAACAGCTTCCCGATTTCTGGATGACCCGGTTTCCACCATTGGAGGAAAACAATATGCTGGAGTCACCCGATTCCTCTGTAGTCTTTTATCTGTACTGGAATTCGTTCAGGGTTGACTACCAGGTCCTGTAGTATCCGATGAAAACTGAGGTTTTCCTTGACATAGACAAGTAGTTGGAATCTTAACCCTCGTCTGAATAGAAACCTTTAACTTGCCACCCAATGGGGATACTCCTGAGGGACAGTATGGCATGGAACCCCTTAGCTGGGCCGCTGTAGAGTTCCCATTCTCAGCAATCTGTTTCCCAATTATACAATTGTTCATTTTCCTTTCCCACAACGCACTTCAGATGTCCATAAAGGTGAGTTAGATTCAGTAAAATTAATGGAATCAGAATACTGTTTGGGAGATCTCCATTCTTTCCCTGGAACAGTCAATAAGGATGAAGGGGCGATCCTAGAAACAAACGTGAAACAATGACTGACAACCATCAAAGAAAGAAAGGATAAAAGATCAGTCCTTGTTTAGAGTTAAATCAGTATTAAGGCACAAGATCGAGCGTAATGACGACTAAGAATCCCTTTAGCTGTATAAACCCATTTAACTAGTATGAGAAAGGCTTGGTTTTGTGTATCTGAAATAGAGTCGATACTGGGTTTGTCAATTCCATAGAGTTCCCTGAATCTAAACAAATTAAGGAAAAAAGCTCTCCTGCTCCTTGTACTCAACGTCCTACCTCAGAAGGATGTATGAGTATATACACCCAAGTCTGACCGAGTTTCCTGGGTTCATAAAGTGGTCTGATTGTGCCTTTCAGCCAACTTTGACATAGCCATCTGCATTTGCATTTTATATAGAAGGTCTGGATCTAGATCCAAATATGTTCATTAAGTATGCAGGCGTTATATGGCTCCTACTCTGCTGGTGACTAGGCACAGGAATTCATGACATATCTATGGCTTGAATTGGGCCTAGCCTACCTACATCAACATCATGAACCAAACTGATTTGGCACCTAACTTTGACAAAATCATAAGATTTGCGTTAAAGTACCAGAAAATTATTTGATTTCTGTCAGACCATTTTTTTTGTTACAATGGGAGGCTGAAGGCACACACATGCATGTGTACCCCCCTCATCTGTGGGTGCACGTCAACGACCCCTACCGGTGAGCTAACATTCTGGGTGCTTCAGACCAATTCTTATGTTCCATGTAAATGACATTAATACAATTTACCGGGACTCTGTTGCAAGTCCCGAATTGGCTTTCATCGAAAACTCTATTCCGTAGCCCATCAGTGTTGGGATCTGATCCAATCCATTATCTAGTTTGCTGACTTTCATGAGCTTTCAAAATTTCAAGTGCTTAGCGTAGAATTTCAGTTGCTGAAATTCGGCCAACTTATAACTGACCATATTTATACGTCATAAACCGCTACAGCTCAAACAGGCTCTTAACTTTTTCCTTTCTTTGGGAGCAATCTCCTTCAACGTCATTAAGCTGCGCCAAAACGCCGCTGGTAAAGAAAACCAGCCAAGTATGAAGCCAAGTCTTGATTGGTGCCGATAGCAGCGATCCGATTGGCATCCCTATTAGCCTCACGGTAGGTTTTACATTTCAATCACTGCTCACAACGACATTGGAGAGGAAAGTGATTATTATCTAGTCGTTACCGTTGTATCTAACTAAAAACTTCTCCTTAAAGCCACACCTCTCTGAGGTTCATACATAATCTCAGAGAGCCAATCTGAACCAACTTAGGCCTCATTTGGTTCTAGTTTAATCATTATAAACAAACTGAGCCTGCATCAGGTCTAGTTCTATTTGTCTCGAAGATGATGCAGCGCCTGATGTCAAATATGTCATACTTGTAAATGCCACCTAGAATCCATGTAGTAAACACACAGAGCGCCTAAACTTGTACTTCTTTGGCAGTCTTTGCATTTCATGAGTTTCCAAAAGTCAGTATCTATACAAATCATGAAATGTACGTCTCGACATTGATCGCCTGGCATTGAGTTTAAAGTTTCTCTCTCTCTCTCTCTCTCTCTCTCTCTCTCTCTCTCCGGTGTGGAGAGAGAGATGCTTTTCTACACAGCCTGAGATAAGCATACTGGTTGCACCTTTTTAAAAGGAACATTCTGTTCAATTGTGTGCCCTTTCACTTTTCCATATGCTCTTTTTGAATTTTTATAAATGACATTTTTAAAGTACACATGGGTTTGCATATGTCAAAGTGTACATGAAACCATCATATATATATATATATATATATATATTTATATACACATACAATTGATATATAGACATACGCACACAATTGATAATAGCAGAACTCAATTTCCATAAGTTAGTAATCATTAATAAAACATTAGTTTGATAAAATGTGATACCTAATGATGAAAAAAAGTAATTTTTTGTTGTGAAGTATCTAGCTGTCATTGTTGGTGTCGAACCACTAATCTGCAGTGGGAAGGCTTGTTCGAATGTGAACTGTCATTGTGGACAAGTCATTTGTATCCAATCTCTGATACCTATGGTGAAGGTAACACGCTGCGCCATTTAGGAATCATAATTGGCCTTCAACGATCTTCTGGCATCGCTTTTCCAAACTAATACTTGACGACCAAAGGTGATTTGAGAGGGGGCAGACAGTCCAAACATGCTCATGCAGGAGCATTATATATATATGCTCGGCGATGTTCAAACCCTATGGCAAAAGACGTAACAGTGTATTTTTGAGGGAGGCATCAATTTCAATCATTAACAAACATCTTTTGGAACAAGATTAGATTCTGACAGTAGCTAAATATATCTTTTTGTTAATATTGTCATATATGGATCCTTAAAATGTTGAAGTGTAATGAGATGTGCTTGTCTGGAGTTGAATGCCAATATGACTTAAGATTGAGCTCAATGGCAATCATGAATCCATGTAGCAAACCCACATTTTCTCACTATACTTGGTTTTGTTTTTGATATGCAGAACTAGCCCTTCACACACAAATGGACATGAGAGAGAGGGAGAGAGAATCGGACTTGAATTATCAAGCACTGTGAGGAGCAGGCAATTATGTCTTTTCTTTACGAAGAAAGAGTGCTCCTTTCACAGATCAGCGGAAACGCATTCATCGATGGAAAATGAGTGAAGGGTCCCTACATATTGGATGCACTAGGGCTGGTAAATGAAATAAACAGAGCGTAGTTTGGCTCATCCCTTGCTTGTTCGTGTTCGGTTCGCTCATGAAAGCTTGTCAAATAACAAAATTTCTAATTTTTACCTAAAGCATGCGCTCAATGTGATGTTATTAAGGTATTTAAGGTTATTTTAAGTTTCATTTTTATTTTATCACAATTGAAATTATAAGTAACTAAAGGGCATCATACTAGAGTATTTAAATAATTCTCTTTTAACTTTGTTTCCTCAGTTCGTAAAAGGACAATGAAACTATTCATGAACATGTTTCGTAATATTGGCTCGTTCTTTTAGAAAACGAGCCGACCAACAAACTGGGGTTGCTTAGTTCGTTGGACTCGTATACCAGCTCTGGAATATAGTCTCCTGTTTTTCACTTGAAACTCTTTTCGTTGTGAAGATAATTCAAAGGGGTTCTTCGTTTAGACTTGGTTCTAACTAGTCCAATTCCGTGTACATGATTGATCTTAATGGGGATCCGACTTCATAAAGTTACCAGTTTTGGATTCTTAATCTTACTAGAACAACCCATTTCATTTCATCTTTCATATGGTTCATATCTAATAAACATGAACCGTGCACCAGTATAGGCACCTTTTAAAATCGTCTCTCGTTGCTTTCCTTTCGTTTCTGGAACTGAGGGCAATGTGATAGTTGTGCCATATCTGTAATCCCTTGTTTCTTGCCAAAACAAGTAGGGTTGGCCCCTTACTAGCATTTTATTTCGTCCTTCTAATAATGTGCTTGAGCGTTTGGTTTTGAAATCCAAGCAAGTAGCAGCCTTTTTTTTTTAATAAAAGCAAGTAGCACCTTTTTTCTACACCCTTTGAGCCCTCCATTGTAGTAGGTAAGTTCGATTCATGGGGAGTGGGGGCATTGTTGTTTGTACCATATCATAACGTGTATCATTTTTCTCCATGAGATAGGTATCATATTGTAACAACAACTAAACCTTTTTCCATACTAGACGTAGTCGGCTACATGGATTCTTTGTTTCCATAGAGCCTTATCATGTGTCATGTTAGCAGTTAACTCATAATAAGCTAGATCAATCTTTATTATTTCTTTCCAACACTTTTGTGGTTGTCCTCTACCTCTTTTAATATTTTAAAAGTTTTTCATATCTTCTTACAAGTTCTTTTGATCTTTCTATATGTCCAAACCACCTTAAACGATATTCTCTCATTTTATCCTCTATTGGTGCCACACATAATTTATTTCTAATAACCTCATTATGTACACGATCTTTTCTTGTATGACTACTCATCCATCTCAACATCTTCATTTCTGACACAGACATCTTTTGCACATGTTGATGTTTAACTGCCCAACACTCATAATCATAAAACAAGGCAGGTCTAATTGTTGCTCTATAATATTTACCTTTTAACTTTAATGATATCTTCTTATCACAAAGAATACTTGATGCTCATCTTCATTTTAACCAACCAGCATTAATTCTATGCGTAACATTTCCATCACTCTGAAAAATTGAGCCTAGGTATTTAAAACTTTCCTTTTGGGGGATGCAATGTATGCCAATTTTAATTTTTATGTCCTCCGAAGTAACCAAATGATCAAATTTACATTCCATATATTCTGTCTTTGTTCTACTAAGTCGGAGGCCTTTGCTTTCTAATGTTTCTCTCCATAGTTCCAATTTTCTATTAACTTTTTCCTTAGACTCCTCTACTAATACAATGTCATCTACAAATAACATACACCAAGGTACTTCATGTTGAATATGTTTTGTTAACTCATCCATCACCATTATAAATAATTATGGACTTAAAGTTGATCCTTGATGTAACCCAATATTAAATTCAAAGAAGTCTGTCATTCCTTCGTGAGTCCTCGCACATGTTTTTGCACCATCATACATGTCTCTTATAAGGTTAATATATGTCAATGGGCTACCTCTTTTTTCCAAAGTTCTCTAAAGAACCTCCCTCGGTACCCTATCATAAGCTTTTTCTAGATCAATAAATATCATGTGAAGGTCTTTCTTTTTTGCTCTAAAATGTTCCATAAGACGTCTCAAAAGGTGAATCGCTTCAATAGTAGATCTTCCTGGCATGAATCCAAATTGGTTCTCTATTGTACTTGATACTTGTCTTAACCTATGTTCGATAATTCTTTCTCATAATTTCATAGTATGGCTCGTTAACTTGATACCTCGATAATTCGCACAATTTTGAATGTCTCCCTTGTTCTTATATATGGGTATAAGTGTACTTGCTCTCCATTTCTCGGGCATCTTCTAGTTTTTCCATATTTCATTAAATAGTCTTGTGAGCCAAGTGCTTCCTATTTCTCCTAGTATTTTCCAAACTTCTATAGGAATATTACCAGGTCCTACCGATTTACCATCCTTCATATGCTTAAGAGCCTCTTTAACTTCATTCTTTTGAATATGTTAGTAGAAATTTGGTTTATATACTTTTCTGATTTGGCTAACTCTCCTAAGCTAATACTAACATCTTTATTTTCATTAAAAAGCTTATAAAAATAGTTTTTCAATCTATTTCTTATATCATCATTTGCCACTAGAATTTTTTCATCCTCGTTTTTTATGCATCTAACATAATTAAGATATTTAGTTTTCTTATCTCTAGCCCTAGATATCCTAAAAATATCTCTTTCACCCTCTTTTGAGTTTAGTTTTTTTATATACATTCTTCCAAATTTTAGCTTTTGCTTCACTGACGGCCTTTTTCGCTTCCTTCTTTGCTTTCTTATAAGCCTCTAAAGTTTCACTAGGTTTCTTAGCATAATGTAATTTGTAACATTCCCTCTTTGGCTTGATTTTATTTTACACTACTTCACTCTACCACCAAGCTTTTTTTTGTGCCGTTACACCTTTCTTAGATTCACCTAATATATCTTTCACCACTTTCCTAATATGTATAGTCATATTGTTCCACATATCACAAGGTATATCAACATAATTCCAAGCATCTTCTTGAAGGATTTTCTGTTTAAATATATCTTCTTTCTCGCTTTTCAGGTTCCACCATTTAACTCCGCCCATATAAGGGATCACCATTGCTTGGCCGGTCCCAAGCCTGGATAATGTAAGAGGGTTGTGTTAGGCTTCCGACAACCAACGTAAAACTTTGTCAAATTTTTATACCATGGATATTGTAACATATCGTAAATTTTAAAAAATATTTTTAAACTCATAAAAATAGAAAAAGTAAGAAAAAATGAAGAACAATTCTTATCATTGGTGTGTAGGATGGATACAAGAAAAGTAGTCATTTGCTGCTTCTTTTTTCTTTTTATTTATTTATCTTCTTTTTTGTCTTCTTGCTTCACCTTTTCCTTCCCCCAATTCATGATTTGCTCTCTTCTTCATTTGTTTCTTCTTTGTAAGCATCACAATTTTTTTTACTGTATTATTTTTGTATTGGTTTATACTTTTGCTTTACATCAGACGACATCATATTATGATTGATCTATCATTTTTTATGAAAGTTTTAGTATATATCTTTCGTTGAGTTATAATAAGTGGAATATAGATATATGCAGCACAAATACATAATTACGCATCAGATGATTGTGAAAATGCCACCCTCTTATTCTAATATGATCTACATTTACATGCAATAGCTAATACATACAATACAAATACTGTGATAATAAGACCTTTGTTTATTATCTTGTAAATTTCTTTAAAAATAAATAATTGGCTATTCTAGCAATAAATTTTATGAATTGATACTAATTTGCATCTCATATGGTGATACATTTGTGTATAAATGAAGAATTTTGTATATATGGTCATAATTTTATAGCAATTTCTTTATATGAATTTCATGTGGTTGCATGTCCATATTGCAGTATCGAGTTGCCTCATTCATTCTTTTGTTCTTCTAATCATATTTATAAATAAGGAATGAATCACACGTATCATATGATACAATGATATACCACTATATTACATGATATAGTATGATAATATCATAGTGTATGGTACAAAACCTATATCATATCATGATTTCCTTTGATACGATACAATATACTCCATATCATACGATATGAGGTGATACACATAATACTGGGCGGGAGTGCATGGATATGCTAGGCTTGGGCCTCCCTCTGTAATGACAAAAATAAAGAATAAAAAGCAGTTGCCTTCCTAAATCGGTGAAAAGTAAAAGATGGTAGGAGGCCAACCAAACTCAAAATTTGAAATCCAATACGTTCATGACATGAATCCTATGGTTTGCCATGTATGGACTTTATTCTACTACATCTCTATGATCCAAACAATTTGTCCCATTGCAAATTATATAAATGGGATGGAAACCCAAATCCTAAATGAATACTATACTGTGAAACTAGATATACAACAACCTTTAAATCCATGCACAATTTAGAACTGCACCAAGAACAATACCTCTCCTGTTTAGGGGCCCGATTCACCAATTGAAGATCAAAAGCTTGACAACTACAATACTTGTTGGCACTCACAAAGCACATTTTTAACTAATGTGAGATCATGTTTGGTTCATTTCTTTTCTAAAACCAAGTGACAAATTCACAAACATGATTGAGGGTGCTGACTTCCCTCTCCAGAGAAGGGGGAGTGGGGATTGTATTTAAAGAGCTTAGATGATCTTGTGAGTTCTTAGGATTCCTCAGACAAGAATTCTAAGCTACTCTTGCATCTAAAGAAAATATTCTGATTGGTATGAGATTGATGAGGATAGCCTAGCTTGAGAAGTAGGTTAGTCAAAATGAAAGAAAACATCAATATTCAAGAAAAATTGAAAAGAAAGTAAAACGGAACAATTATGAGCAATTGAATGCTCTAAAATGAACAAAGAAAACATAGATGCTACAATACTAGAATGCAATGCAAACACAAAGAAAAGAGAAAAATGAGCTAAAAAGATAGAAAGGTCACTTGATTGATTGCTTTTGTGATCATAGGTCCTCTCATACCCACCCTTTATAGACCTCTAGAGGTAGTTCTAGAGAGACTATGTAAATTTCATGAGTTCATTCCTTGAGAGCATTTATAAGTGATCAACTTCCCTTTTAGTAACCTTCTTGATTTCAGTTATTACTCTTTAGTTGTCCACCTCACCGACATGATCTCCACATCTCTCTTCTTTAGAAACTTGCTTCAAACACTCTACAACATGATCATGTCTTCCTAGAAATAACCTTTTGAGTTTCTTTAATAATTGTGTATAATTTTCAGCATTAACATTCTTTTTACAGCTTGTGTCAAAAACACTTAAGGAGTTGAGTTGTAATTAACAAGTTTTAGAAAGAAAATCTTAACATGTTACCTTAAAATGATCAAGTGAAGATTGTGATGCTCTTAGACTATTCAAAGGCTAGCCTATAAAAATAATTCAAATCTTCCTTTCCTCATAGATAGAGATGACTTTGGAAGTACAAGATGTCTAAACTTCATCAAGTCGCAAATGGTCTTTGACCATCTATATGTGAACTAGTTAAATTGAGTTGCTCAAGAGAAATTCCAAGATTGGGTTCAGTAGAGTATGTAGAACTTAATAATACTTTCTACTGTAAAGATCAATTTCAATTGCCAGCTACTTTTTTTCCTTCTTGACTTTGTGAGTATCAAAATTTAATCAATTCCATCTTTTCCTCGAGATGGTGTCTCCCATTGTCCTTTATATTTTTGCAATCACTAGGCAACCTATTACCAATGATGATCTACAAGCTCCATTTGATTAAGAGTTCCTGACTCCCAAACTCATTTGACAATTATCTTGGAATGAATTCATTAAGAAATACTAGAGAATGGGGATACTTTTGAGTAAAGAACACCATACTTTCTTTTTTACTTTGGTTACGCTAATGTTTCACTTAAGGTTGTAGGAAGAAGGTGAACAATGATTACTCTTGGTACATTTCTGTTATAATATCTAATACAAAGTTATCACTTGTTTCTTTCTTCTTGTCCATTGTCTATCATTGAACCAACTCCACCCTTTCACAGATTAGGGATAATGAGTCATTGAATTATATATGTAGTCCTTTGTGGTTCCTATAACCTTCAATTTTTTTGTACTTCCTAGAGTTCAGCTTATCAAACATGGAACCTACTTGAAGAGTCTACCTCCCTCTGGAAGTATATTGTGTTCCTATCTCAACATCCTCATCCCCAATTAATCTCTTGAAAATCTTTTTCATAAGATCTCTAGGATATTTGGACTTGTTCTTATTGTACTTTGAGAAGGTGATATCATCCAGTGTCGTTATTCTAATTAAGGACTTCCCTTGAATAGACATGATGAAGAAATTCGTCCTTAGAGAGCTCCTCTATGGTTACACTATCAAGATTTAGTGTGACCTTTGTGGAGTAATATTACCCTCACTGCTTAGGTTAGTAGCTGAGCTTAAGACAAGGATTCCCTGCTTTTGTGGATCTATCAATGAGGCCGCACATTTCTCTCTTTGGTGTCAAGAATCTTGAGGTGGTTAATCATATGATCGATATAATCTTTTATCTCCTTATTTTTATGCTTGTCCAAGTGAATCTCATACAAATGTTGGTTGATTAGTTGTAGCCTAAACCCATTACCATATTCCCTAGAATCAAAAGTTTTTTATCCCTTCACTTTGGTAGTAATGCTCCTACCAATAATGATCCTATTATGGCTAGCCTTGAAACTAATTTTCTTTTCCAACCGTCCTACTAATGGTTTCTCAAAATATGGATGAATGCAAGTTTCACTTTTAAAGAAGTGTTTTACAAAGCTTCTCATAATTTTATCAATTTTTTTATATTCTAATGAGTTCTAACATACAACGTCAAGCAGTTCCACTTTCTCAAACCCAAAAGTGCATTGTTGGAACCATATTAGAACACCAAGCGACTGAGGGAGTTCAGCTATAGATGAATGGGAGGAAAAGATTGTTTTATATCGATGCTAAAAAGAATATTCTCTCAAGAAATGGTGCAAGAAGGAACATCATTTGATTCCTCAAGGTAGAGGAAAAGGTTTTGATCATATGGTAATGATAGTTTAGTGCTTTGAGAGAGAGTGATTGATATGGGCTCTCTCTTAGGATTGGCATCATCCTCTAGTATATTTGCTATGGAAGAGGTAGATTTATATACTATTGCATGAAAGCCTCTCTTGATTCTAATACTATCTCAATTTTGTGTATATAGACCTTTTGATGTGGTGGTTGTTGAATTTGTGTCCCCTCCTCCCTAAGAGAATTTGATAATGAGAGAACTTTGTGGTCATCTGAGTTGACTCTAAGTTATTTGTGTGAGATGACTGCTAGGGATCTCACGTGAAACCAAGTACTAATTATGGAAATTGTTGTGGCTTTTTCTTCCAAAAGCAACACAAAGAAAACTTTATCCTAGACTTGAACTGGTACAAGAGCTCCTAAGGTAAGTACTCTCAATTCTTGAGGGTAAAGTTCCTTCACAAATAAGGCACTCACCCTATTGTGTAATTTTTTTGAGGTTTTACATCATACAATTTATGGTGGTCTACCTCCTAAACTCCTAAACAGGTGTATAGACGTGTGGAATCCATGAAACCTTCTTTATAAATAGAGTGAAGGTTCAAGAAGAGCATAATTTCAGTACCATGTCGCAACTTGAGTCGATTCTTATCCTCCAAAAGCAGGTTCAAACACTCTTGACATAACTTTCTATTGCCTCCCTATGTGCAAACTTCTGTTCTTCGGACCCTTTATTTACAAAAGTCTACGTAAAAGAAAGAGGAACAAAAATAAGTTTTTAAGACTTACCTCCAATCAGTCCAAGTGCATGTGGGCCTGTATTATTTCTTTTCACAAAAAGTCTTCTTATCCCACCGGACAAGGGTCAACCTTTATACGAGTGATTTGTTTGACTAGGTTAAACTTAAATTCTGTACACCTAGAAAAGAATATGAGCAACAAGAGAAGAATTTGCTTGCTATTTGGGTTGTAGGGCCACATTTAGTTGGTTGGTGTTGGGTAGGATAAGGATTTGATTAGACTCAGGTATAAACTAGGCTTTTGATATCGACTTTTGGTTGAACTAGGTATGGTGCAGACCTAGATGATCTTGAACAATTAACTTAGTTTTGAAGCCTTGATTCTAGCTAGGTTGAACAAGCTTAAAGGTAATATGATTAGATCATATTTGGATCACCTAATTTGAATTTCCAAACAAGCAAGCAATTAACAATATGTAGGTTTGAACAAATGATAGAGTGATAAAGTTGATATAATTGTGAAGACAATGAGCACAAGGATACCTTTTATCAGTTCAGATTTCTATGCCTAGATATACCACAACTCTGGATTTTGTTATGAGCACAATACCAATTGGAAATATATTGTGTAAGAGCATAGCTTAATTTGGATGTTAAGAATGAAGTGATTAAAATTTTAGAATCGTAGGCATGAGACTGGTTCCCTTTTTTTAGCATGCAAAATTTAATATGATGTATACTAATATATAGCATGCAAGAGTCAAGACTTAGAGTTGATATGCTTAACAAAGATGTTAAAAATCTCTGCTAACTAAAAGAGGAGTTATGAGTACCTGTAACCGATCCTTAATACCATTAAACTATATTGCTACCTGATTTGGAATCTGTGGACACACAAGAAGGAAGCTTAGCAATATTTTCTAGGGACACACACCCAACACTCTGCACTTGAAAGAGAGAAGCTAGAAAACCGAAAATTGGATTTCTTCTTCTTGCTTTTCTTGCTTCTTGACTATTTGCTTGATGAGGTACAACTAAAAAAGGTTGACAATGACTACACACCACTGCAAGAGAAAGAAATAAAGAAAGAGAGAGTAGATAACTTGAATTTCTTTTTTTTCTCTCTTTTTCTTCCCTCAACAATGATGATGAACACTTTCTTTATAGTTTTTCTTAGGGTATCTTGAAAAAGAAAATTTGATACTACATTTTTCACTTTTCAAAAAGCAGAACAGGAAAGACAAGAAGTTGCATTTTATGAATCATATTTCTTCCTTGAGTTTGCTGCATATGGAAAGCTTTCTTGCACACACAAGGACTTGTGGAACCAGCTGGTCTTGACTTTGTATAATCCCCTCATCTTCATATATCATGATAATCAGATTTTGGTAACTTCAATAATTTTATAAGAATGGAAAGTGTTTGATGAGTCTAGTATGGAAAAAGGCTTAGTTGTTGTTGTTGTTGTTGGAAAGTGTTTGGTGTCTCTATTTTCCTTTCCATTCATATTATTCATGACTGAACCATATCTCTCTATTAACATGATGTTCAGATTTTGTACATAAGTTATGCCTTTCCATTTGTATGATTATGAGCCTTGTATGTGAGCCATCCCTTTCCATTCTTATGATGTTCATCCTTATGTATGAGTCATGCATACATTACATATATGCTTTAACTAACTTTATATATTACATAGATATGATCAACATATATGGATATTATATAAAACCACATGCCCTCTCATCACATGCATATATATATATATATACATACACACATGCATATTTATGTAAACGTATATATTTAAGGTAAACATATATATATTTTATGATACTATATATGTATACTCACATAGTGTTATATGATATATATAAAACATATGTTATGTAAATATATATATATATATATATATATATATGTATAGAGAGAGATAGTTTTATACGGATAATATATATGTGTGTTTTTCAGTTATTACATATAAATATATTTATATATTTGTATTACATTCTTATATATATGTACATATAATATATATATATATATATATGTATGTATGTATGTGCATATATAACATGTGTAATATGTATGCATGACTTTCTATAATAGCTACAAACATTTTGGATATTTTGCCTTGCTAAAGTTTTCTCCAATTGATAGACTCTTCTATATTCCAAATAAAGCAAGTAGATATTGTATATTTTCCTTCCCTTTTCTTGATATTTTTTTGGATCATCTACTTCATAATTGGTTTGATTCATTGTGAAATAGACCTAGGCCTTCTTAACAAGCATCCTCTTATCCAAATAAAGCAAGTACTGATTTAATGTCCTCTTTCATCATAATCTCAACATCACCAATTACTTGACTAATGTGATCATGGAGTTGGGCAATCCTAGACCTCAAATCTCAACAACCAATGCAAAGGAGGCAAACTTGGCTCAAGGTTAAGCTAATATGCTAGATCAACTCTACTAGTTGCTTGCTCAGCAGTTAAAAGAAGAGATGGCAAGCAAGATGTCTTATCTTCCATTAGCTTCAAGATAACTAAGCTAGGATAAAGAGGAGTTTTTAAGGTGAATCATCATATGATGATTGACTTCCTCATTGTTGTATTGAGAGATCCTAAAGCTTCTTATAAAAAAATGACTTTAATCCTTTTAAATTTTTATCATTATGTGCTTAAGGCCTTATACTTTTATTTATTACATTATTGTCCTTTCTACTTTGTCATATTGAGGCTTAGACTATAGTCAAAAGCATAATTTTCTAATGATATACCTTGTGATGATGAATGTGATGCATTGGATTGTGCACTCGAAATCACATGCTTTATAACCTCTTTTTGGTGTTTTCTTGCTTTCCGTAGTCTTTCAAACATCTTTTATTAGATAATTGTTATTGTTTTCCTCCTTCGCTTTTAATCTTGCTTCCATTCCCATTTTGCCTTGGTTTTAAAGATGCAAAAAGTCAAGCCATAGTTATCTTCTTATGAGTTGGCTCCCAACCCCGCTTCTACCTCAAGAAACCATATCTTGCCTCTAGATTTCAACCAAACTAGATTCATCATTGCACCAACTATTAATCATAGTCATGGTGAAAGGGTTCTAAATTAAGTAATCATTCTAGAGGAGCTTCTCTCCATAAAAGCCGGTTTTATCTCAATCAATTATCAAAATAATTAAGAATATAGCCGAAGTTGACAGTTAAATATATTGCTTGAGATGTGTGGGAGGTAAACATGATAATTTGTGGTAATGATGGACCATTTATGAATTGATTAACCTTTCTCTACAATTTTTTTTCATTGACTTTAACCTTATTTCTGGCTTCTTAAAGTTGTGATACATTAACTCATTATTTGATTTTCAATTTTACAATAGCTAGTCTGAACCCTTTTGATGTCAGTTTCATCAAATTGATATATGGTTCATTATGGAGCAGTTATGGATGAACTTACATTTCACATTTCATTATCAAGCAAATTCTTGAGAAGCTACATGGCATTAAGAATTGTGTGATCCATTATGGGGGGCACTTGGATACCAAATAAAGCAAGATGAATGAATTTACATGGATGTTTACTAAAGAATCAGTTTTATTGTATCAAGGGTTATACCATGCTAAATTTGAAGAATAACACATAAAAGGAATTGAAGAAAATGATTGGCAAGAGATTATCATTTTAAGACAAACTTTCTATACTACTACATTGATTTTAATGGTAATCCTCATCACTCTATAGGCTTACAAAGCCAAGGGCAACCAGTTACACACTCATTCCATACGTGGAAAGCCTTTCTTGCCATTTGTAGTAGACTCCAGAAGAATCAATTTCTTTTCTCTTTGGATTTAATTTCTAATCCTGAAAACCCTATAACAAGTTCTCATTTTAAATACATCATAGGAAAATCTATAAATTAGGACATCCACTACCATTGAAAGTCATCCAGAAATAATGAAAGAGTTGTCTAGCAATATCCAAAAGCAATAGAGTTCTCTCTATCTTTGATTATATATGTTTGTGACAGTGCTCAACCAATTTGGTGTAATTCTTGTGGCTTTCAGCTAAAACAATTGGCATTCAAGTTCGGGGCTCATTTACCCAAGCTGGTAATGTCCAACCGAGACACTAGTAAAAGTGGTAGTGTTTAGTGTTCACTAAGAGTTTCAATATTTCTCAAGTAAGAAGGGCATCTTATCTAGGTACTAAATTTGTGGCTCTTGGGATTGTCTTTGCTTTATCTTTCTGATATTTTTTTAAACTAGATTGATTTTAAAAGCCAATTATCCATAATATTTGTTCATACATCATTGACACATCATATAATACTCATGATGAATTTCAATTGCTTTATTTATTGCTTTGTTTGCTTCATGTTATTCTATGCTATGCACCAGTTATATCATCATAGAAGCACCACATTGTTGTTCCTCATCATGATTCACATGCTATATCAATTGATTTTGTAATCCGCCTTACCTGAGCCTTGGACCTAAAACCTCAGCACACACCATTATTTTCAGCCCTCTTGAGCATAATTAGTTACTCCTTGTAATTCAGCTCTTCAACCTAACCTTCCTCACAATTAGAATCTACACTCAATTTTTAGTTAACTAGAAACTCAATTTGGCCCGAATCCTACATATACCCTCACAAGGCAACACATCTTCTTCTTGCTTATAATTTTGTCAATCACACATACACAAATCTAAGAAGCGTACATACTTTTTTTTATTTTAGACCAATATATTGGGAACCACTACAATGCGAAGGTTAACCCTACTTAGTCAGGAATAGAAGACTACGAGTGAAGCCTGAAATGAGTCCCATTTTTACAACTAAATTTCTATTATCAAGAAATTATATCATAGTTCTTGGTTCTTTTCTAGGATCAAAATTTATGCATACAGTGGTCGACTCCTATGAGACATGGTACATGGGTTTCACTCTATTGAGAAAAAGTAAGATTTTACTTATGAGAGAATGCATCTTTCATTCTCTATTGGGTTTTTAGATTCTTGGGATATCTTAATAGGATGGCCATGCTTAAGGAGTATATCCTCATTTTCCTATTGATTGTATGTAGGCATGGTTTTAATGGTTGTTCTTGGCTCTTAGAGACCCTTTATTGCAGCCTCCACATCTTCATCCACTGCCTTGTCAACAAGGACAAACCTAGCACTGCATAACCTTAGTATCTCCTACAATGCTAGATATATACGTATTTTCCTGGCTTTGGAAATCTTTCCCTCAAGTTGCTTGTGTGACCATTGATTGAGGGAATCATTTATGCTAGATATTCTTCTATTTCGGGATCTTCACCAGAGGTCTAGGTGACATGTCGAACTTGCATGTGGTGGATTTGGGATCCCAGTGAATGATCCAAACATTGATACCCCCATGAAAATGTTCTATTCTCGAGCCAAAGTGTCTGCCAATTTGGTTGCCTGTCTCTATTACTCAAGTAGTCACTTCTGTTCTGTCATGTGAGCCAATGGTTGGTAACTACTATTCCCAACTTCATCTTCCTCATGGTCTCTGCAAAGGCATGTGCTTCTTACATGGAGGGTTTGAACCAGCCTTAGAATATCAGTCTAATTTGTTTGAGTGTAACCAGTTTGCAGTAAGACAGTTGAGATCAAACTTGTTATGGACCTAGCGGTGACTTTCTAGTGTTTGCAAATGATCCTTGTCCCTCATAAGGATTCTACCTCAGCCTCCTCTCATAAGTCTCAAGTAAAACTTTCGCACCAAGCATGTTAGAAAGGTGTTGGCGCTCAAGAGTGAACCTCACACGACATCTCATTTTGTCAGCTATTTTTGTGAATTGGGTGACGGGTCCGCAAGCATGCCAAAGGGTGTGGGGGGAGATATTTATAGAGCTTAGGTGATTTTTTGGGTCCCTTGTGTGATTGGTTGCCAATAATCAAGGAAAATGAAAGAAAACACAAATGAAAGGGGGGGAACAAGAAAGTATAAGGAGAGCAATTATCTTCTCTAAGCGAAGATCTTGCAAAGAAGAAAAAGAGGCAGCAAGACTATAAAGCAAGGCAGACATAGAGGAAAGAAACAAAAGAGCTGAACACCAAAAATTGATTGGCTTAGTGATGCGCAAAGCCTTCTTAAGACAGCCTTTGATAGACATGCGGAAGCAATTCCAGATCAGCTTTCTTAATTCCGTTGATCCATTCCTTGTTCCAGAGTAATTAATTTTCATTGTTAACATTTTTTATTTCAATTGTAAGTCCTTAATCGTCCACCTTTTGAGAACAATCTCCCTTCTTCATAAACTTGCTTCAACGCTATCATGATCACGTCTTTCTAAGAATAGGCGTTTGAATTCGTTTGAGAACTGTGTGAGTTGACTTGGGCTCCTCCTTGTACGAAGAAAAATAGAATTAGAATTATATTGGATTTAGTCTTTACTCCCTCGAGTAATCAATGAGAGGACATTTCCACTTCGCTGATCCAATTGGAGACCCAACCCAAAATATACAAATCCGTTTCTCTGTGCTCAGAAACTGTTAGGGCAGGCCTGTCATTTCCTTGCGCGGGCCATCCTTTTCCGATGCTTGCCCATATTCTATTGCCCCTTCCGCAATAGCCCACGTGAGGTGGGTCCTGCCAGCCCCAGGCATCGTACGGTGACCGAGCACGACAGGCCGCAGAGATTATGGCTCCCACTCAAAACCCAAACTAACCGGGACATCACTTTCTCGTTTCACCCTGTCCAGCAAAACTCTCATCGTCGTTATGGGACTTTGGTGAATCACGAGAAGAACTTAACGTAGTAGGACGTTAATAAGATAATCTAACCTAGTCCATGTAAGAACCACTCTCTCTCTCATATATATATATATATATATATATATATATATAGATAGATAGATAGAGAGAGAGAGAGAGAGAGAGAGACCTAACATAGGATATTAATAAGATCATTCACACTGATGCAAATGTTAGGGAGAGAGAGAGAGGTTGGTTCTCAATGTATCAACAGTAAGCTTTAAAAAAGGAATGTTGGAGTCCAGTTATAGCTCCATGGTTGTGTGTCCCAGCTTATAAATTTTTTCCAGGTGGGCCAAATACAAACCCAAAGAACACTGTATGAATTAAATGAAAGCTTTAAATTGAACAGCGTAAGATGCTTATCTTAACTGGATGACCTTTTTGCATGGTTTTCTCTTTACCATCGTAACTTTTTAGGGACAATATGAAGCTATTGTCTTCAACTAAGCACCTTATGAATACGCTCTTGGAAACATGAAAAAACTTCCTCTTTTTGATATAATAGGAAGTCTAAAGGCAAAAATTCACGCCCCTGTCATCGGACTCGCAGCGTTCAACTAGTGAATCAAACCCCCTAGTCACGTAGCTGTTGCTGTTTGTGCAAACATGTAAAACCTTCTTAGTTAAATAACTAGGTTGCTGCTGATAAAGTTGGTAATGAATAGTTCGATATAAATGAAGCATAATGGAAACTAGAGTTTAGCCAACTAACTTTGATCTTGCCTGGTTTTGTCAAGCTAGAGTTTAGCCAACTAGCTCTGAGCTCAACAGTGCTCTGTTTGATCTGCTCGAGAGCCAAATTGATCCTTCTACACCTATAAGCTCAAGCGGGGCTTAACCCAGGCCTTTGGAGCTAGAGCTACCGAGTTCAAGTTGAAGTTCTCTTAAATATGAAACCTTGCTGTATATTTTCCCCAAGCAAAAGTGACTGCAGCCACAAGCCTAAGCTAAAGTGTGTGTTTGCGTGTGCTGCCATTACTGAATGCAACAATTGCATGACACAAGCCTCAAGAAGCCACGTCCTATTGCTTTCGCAAAAGCTGACTGTGTTTCAATGTTAGCAGCAGCATCGTTCACGACTTTTCATGGACAAAGAGAATCTGTGCACAGTACATGCACCCAAATGGGCATCTTTCTTCACCTATTCTTTTCAAGTTCCCAACTAGAGCAGTAGATCAATATATATATATATATATATATATATATATATATATATATAGTTTGCCTGTACTCAAACACTAGAGCCATCCGATCAAGCAAATAAAAAGCCTCCATACCATACATCTCAACAGATAACAAGCCTCTCCCCCATGTGCCCCCCCAATTCTCAGTCCCCCTCTCATTCCTCAGCTTCCTCCCCCTACCACTCGGGTGTAAGACTCTTTGCCTCTCATATCTGTGTCTCTCCACTACCACTAGGCTCTCTACCTTTCGTCTCTCGGTCGCCAAACATTTTCCCTCTCATCTCTTTGTCTTGGACAAGGCTCCCTCTTGCTCGTCTTGGTGTCACCACTGCCGGTCTCTCTCCTTCTCATCTCTCTCTCTCCCCACCCTCTGCCAGATAGCCCTAATTCGTATGTCTCTAGCCTATCTTAATCTCTTCCACTCTTGTTGTTGCGCATGTGCATGAACACTCACCTAACCTAATCAACACACCGGTAATCTCACTTTTAATGTTGTCTTGTATATCTGATTGCTTGAAAGATTAGGTGAGATGACCATCTTCGGACATTTATCTATTCTTTTTTCTTTTCTTCTTCATCATTAATGTTGAGATGTAATTCTCTTTTTATGTTTCTTCTTTTTTTTCAAAAAGCATGAAATGATGGTGATTGTCTTTTGTCTTGATTAATTGCTTAATGTGTAGTTGTGCTTTCTACTTTTAATGTTTTTCTTTGGAGAAATTGTGGTTTTTTAATATCTTTGAAGAAGCATTTTAATGTCAGAATGTGTTTTCGTCTTTTGTTGTTTCTCTTTGAAAAATTGTGGCTTTTTACTGTCTACTTCTGCTTTTGCCTTTGACTTAAGAATCTCTTTGGAGAATTACTGTGAAGTTCCCTAATAGTGACTAATAATTTGAATTGCAAGAGAACGCATTAGCACGACTATGTTGTGTAAAAAATTACATGATTTTCGAGTGAATTGTATAACAAACTATACGTAATACTTAAATATAGTATTTTGTTGTTGACAACTCCACGGATTCTATTCTCAATGTAGTTAATGCTTGGGAGACCATCTATTCTCTCTCTCTTTTGTGTCAACCATATCCATCTTGTTAGGATCATGTCATTCTCGATAGAAGCAATCATCAAGTCTCTGGTATACCTTATTTTATCACCTTGTATTTTTTATGTTTAATTTATTTTATTCGAAACTTAAACTAAGCTTTGATAATGTTATTTTATTAATATTAAAGCAATGGAAAAGAACATATCGTGTTTTTGTGAAACGCAGTCGGGGATTATATAAAACATGAGAAGAGTGTCAAATTTAAGTTTTGAGATACCATGATTTTGTTTATTTTGCATTTGAGGTAGTAGAATAAGTTGAGACAACTTATCCATGGTTTCTTGAAGACGGTTTGTGGTGTATTAAGGTAATTACCATAATAGCTTAGCATTAAAAGTTCTTATACTAGGATGTGATAGTTCATAACAAAGCAACTTATAATTGAAGAATGTAGCATGCACTTAACTAAGAAGCAACTTATATATGTCATTTGTCTTAGGTCAGTGGCCAAGTTTGCCTAGCATGTGATAGTTTGATGACAATTAAGAAATCCAATTGTCGTCAGACAATTGTTAAGAAAGCAACTTATATATGTCATTTGAGTGTTGTAACAACATGAATACAAATATATTGTGTTTCAACATGTTTGTATATTATATGCATTGTATCACTTGTATTAATGTGTTTCTATTATCTTTATATTGTGCATCAGTCTTGTAGGCACATCTTTTGGACAAAGGATATGAAAATCAACTAGTTGAACGATCTTGTTGACGAAGACATTGCCAATGCATCGAACTATTTATGTCATGGTGCACCAAGTATTGTGAATTGGAGTTAGAACTTGAGAAAAGAAAAGAAGCATATGTATCAAAATTGTGGAGAAGGAGACTAAGGATAGGATGATTGAAAAGTATAACATAACTCAGACTCTTGATATTTTGAGATCTTGATATTTTAATGTGGCATTTCATCTATTTTAATATGTTGTTTTCTGCTACTGTGTTGCATAGGATATAATGTGTCCATGGTTAATAAGATAGGATGATTGAAAAGTAGAATATACCTCAGACTCTTGATATTTTGAGATATTGATATTTTGATGTGACATTTCAGCTATTTTGATATGTTGTTGTGGAGTATTGTATTGCTTAGGATATAATATGTATCCATGGTTGATAAGATATTATCTTGTAGACTATTATGGTGCTTTGAATTTTAATGTATAGACTATTGTAGACTATTTTGGTCTTTAACTAACAATTTCGCTTTTATTGTGATATTTGCCAGTTTCCACTACTGATAAAGCTACTATATTATGGACTATCTTGGTGCTTTAAATTTTAATTTATGGACTATTGTGGATTAATTTGGTGTTTAATGAACAATTTCACAGTGATTGTGATATTCAGGAGCTTTTATTATTGTTTTGTGGATTATTTTGGTGAAATCGTAATATTGATAGCTTCCATTATCGTTAAAGCTAGTATATTGTGGACTATTTTGGTGTTGAACAAAGATATGCTTCACGTATGGCTGTGTTCTTTCCATGTAAACCTACAAAATCTCACATTATTGATTGAGATCAATGTCAGATCACTCAATTCTGATTCAGAAATGCATAGACAACACTTGCCACCTTCCCTCTCTAGCAACCAAGGTGTTCTCAGAAACCTGAAGTGGGGAACCCATCTAAATAAGTTGCAAATAAAGATTTCAATAAGTTGCACTTAGCTGAATCCATTTACAATACTAGCAAGCAAGTTACACACTAATCTATATAAATTGAGTGCTACATGTCACATAATATTGTAAAAACCAAATTACACTAATCCTGTGAAAGAACTATTTATGGTAATATAGTCAATTGAGTTCATCAACTATTGAGAATGAACATGACAAGAAGTGTTTTCTTGTTCTTATGCTTGAGAAATAATTATCAAAATATTTTAATCAATTGAACAAGCAAATTAACTATCATGTGATACATGTAGACGCATTGAAGAGAAAGTTTGTAGAACGCATAAAATTTCAAACATGAAATGTCCAAAGGCACAACCAAAACAAGTTTAAACTAGGGATAGCATTGCATGAAAAGTTCTCCTCCAGGATAATGAGAACCTGATTATCCCTTCAGTTGAATTGTTCATCCTTTTGTTCTGGCCGTACATGTGAACTATATAAAAGAAAGATTGGCAGGTCAGGCTAGATTAACCAGAAGTTACAAATCAGGTAGGTAGGTAGGTGTGTGAGAGACATGGAGAAATGATGGGTAAACCGAAAAATTAACACAATAAGATTAACCAAAGGGAAATAAGAGAAGCTATTAATTAATAACAACATTATATCAATTAAAGATAAAATGAATTTTAGTGGTGATGGGTTGAGGGAGAAAGTAAGAGAGATTCAACTCCACACGCTCGATTCATAAGATAAAATCATTTCCCTTATTCTGTTACAAGCATAAGCCGGTATCTACCAAGAAAGAAATAGGTGCATATCTTGTTCATTCAATTACATCATTGCCAATAGGATGATAACATCCATCACATCAACACATGACAAACTAAAAGAAATGCAACATACATACACATAAATGTTAATAGTTCATTACATAATGACACCACTTACATCCAAAGTAACAATGATAAATTGGAGAGATTCCCCAATCTTCTACATGTTCATGCATCCAAAGCACAGTAACAGCAGTTTGAACTCAATTGCCAATTGCAATGACAAAGAACATGTTCATAACAACATCAATTATAGCAATAGTTTCACAACAAACACACACATTTGGAGTTGGAAACTTGATTTCCCTTAGATCTACACATAGAAAACAAAGAAGTGTTAGCACAAAGTAACTCGATCATTCTTTGTGGTAACAAACACCTATTGATAATGTAACAAGTTCCAGGTTTTGGATATCTTTGATGTTGCGATGAAATGCAATGACTTTCACCTTTGACATCACTCGAAATTCACATTCTTCCTTGGACGTGAATAGAAAAAACAAGAGACTTAAAGAAACTCAATAAAGTATTGTTAAACGCATAACGACATGATGAGTACCTTTTGCCTTATCGCAATTTCATATATAATGACCAATTCTTCCATAAAACTGACATTTCCTAATAGATATATATGTGATGGCATCATCAAGATTTTGCCTACACCAGTGTCAAATGCAAACAAGAGTTAAACAAACAATTTTCGTCCAACAATAAACACATAATGAGAATATTACAATTTAAACACTTTTGAAACAATTATTATTTGTGGACCACCATTTTTTGGGGTTGTGATAGTAGGTGCAAGTATTATGTCCTGATCGACGACATATTTGACAATTTCTAGTAAGCTTTTTATCACTTATACCTGACTTAACTCTTTTTCCACTTACCTCAGCATGCACCTTTTTCTAATCTTATATCATGATTACACTAGTCACACCTTCATTTGAATTTACAATACTTACATTTCTGAGCTCATTTAGACTCTTGAGTAGATACCTTCCCAACTTCATTTTCATCTAAGATTATAATACATAATTCTACATTCCTATTATGGAGATGAATATTTAATCAATCAATGTCATCCAATGCTTCAAAGACGATCTTAATAGATGGAATTAGCTTAGGAGGGTGAAAGAGATATTTTTAGGATAGCTAGGGCTAGAGATAAGAAAACTAAAGATCTTAATTATGTTAGATGCATCAAAGACGAGGATGAAAAAATTCTAGTGGCAAATGATGATATAAGAAATAGATGGAAAAACTATTTTTATAAGCTTTTTAATGAAAATAAAGATGTTAGTATTAGCTTAGGAGAGTTATCCAAATCAGAAAAGTATATAAACCACAATTTCTACCGACGTATTCAAAAGAATGAAGTCAAAGAGACTCTTAAACATATGAAGGGTGTAAATAGGTAGGACCTGATAATATTCCTATAGAAGTTTGGAAAATACTAGGAGAAATAAGAATCACTTGGCTCACAAGACTATTTAATGAAATATGAAAAAACCAAAAGATGCTCAAGAAATGGAGAGCAAGTACACTTATACCCATATATAAGAACAAGAAAGACATTCAAAATTGTATGAATTATCGAGGTATCAAGTTAATGAGCCATACTATAAAATTATGGGAAAGAATTATCGAATGTAGGTTAAGACAAGTATCAAGTACAACATAGAACCAATTTGGATTCATGCCAGGAAGATCTACTATTGAAGCGATTCACCTTTTGATACGTCTTATGGAACATTTTAGAGTAAAAAAGAAAGACCTTCACATGATATTTATTGATCTAGAAAAAGCTTATGATAGGGTACCAAGGGAGGTTTTTTTGAAGAACTTTAGAAAAAAGAGGTATCCCATTGACATATATTAACCTTATAAGAGACATGTATGATGGTGTAAAAACATGTGTGAGGACTCACGAAGGAATGACATACTTCTTTGAAGTTAATATTGGGTTACATCAAGGATCAACTTTAAGTCCATACTTATTTATAATGGTGACGGATGAGTTAACAAAACGTATTTAAGATGAAGTACCTTGGTGTATGTTATTTACTGATGACATTGTACTAGTGGAGGAGTCTAAGGAAAAAGTTAATAGAAAATTGGAACTATGAAGAGAAACATTAGAAAGCAAAGGCCTCCGACTTAGTAGAACAAAGACAGAATATATGGAATGTAAATTTGATCATTTGGTTACTTCGGAGGATATAAAAATTTAAATTGGCATACATTGCATCCCTCAAAAGGAAAGTTTTCAATACCTAGGCTCAATTTTTCAGAGTGATAGAGAAGCTCAATTTTTCAGAGTGATGAAAGAATTGATGGAGATGTCACGCATAGAATTAATGCTGGTTGGTTAAAATGGAGAGGAGCATCAGGTATTCTTTGTGATAAGAAGATACCATTAAAGTTAAAAGATAAATATTATAGGGCAGCAATTAGGCCTGCCATGTTTTATGGTTCTGAGTGTTGGGCAGTTAATCATCAACATGTATAAAAGATGTCTGTGACAGAAATGAAGATGTTGAGATGGATGAGTGGTCAAACAAGAAAAGACCATATACATACTGAGGTTATTAAAAACAAATTAGGAGTGGCACCAATAGAGGATAAAATGAGATAATATCATTTAAGATGATTTTGACATGTAGAAAGAAGATCAAAAGAAGAACCTTTAAGAAGGTTAGAAAAACTAAATTTAGAAAGTATTAAAAGAGGTAGAGGATGACCACAAAAGTGTTGGAAAGAAACAATAAAGAATGATCTAGCTTATTGTGAGTTAACTGCTAACATGGCACACGATAGGGATCTGTGGAAACAAAGAATACATATAGTCGACCCCGTCTAGTATAGGAAAAAGCTTAGTTGTTGTTGTTGTTGTTGTTGTTGAATGTCATCCAATGCTTCTCTATAGCTCTTTTCACACTTCAGGGTTTCTTTCATGTATTTGTGTATTTTTAAAGAAAACACATGTCTTCAAAAGTATGAATGTACCTCAATCTTTATTTGGTAAGAAAATTGTAATACTTTTCCTCGTATTGAAATTGCCTTCAGTGCATCATCAAACTAACATTGCCTTCCTTCATTCTTTATGGTAGCACTAACCATAATAACATTTCATATTTTTCTTATACGTTGTGTTGAACGAATCTCATCCCCAAAATAATAGTAGTCCACTTGAGTTGTACTATCCACTCTAAAACAATTACATACTTGTTTATCTTCATTTATTTGAATGGCATAATGAAAGTTTGCATATTTGAAACTTTTATTTTGAAAATATTCTAAAACCGTCTACCAGTCAACTCTTGTTAACTCTTTTTTCATTTTCGTAGATAGTTATACACATATTGCTTAGTGAAAAGAATATTGAATTCCGTCATCTATTACCATAAGTTTAGTCATATCAGATGCCTTCAATCCAACCATATAAAATTTTTATCACCATTTGGTTCTTTGGAGAGGGGGGTCCTCTTGTTGATCTATACATATTAAACTTTGAAGGCGAATGGAGCATGTGCTTATGGGCTGTACCAAGTTCAGTAATAACCACTTCTTCTTTTGACACAAAGCAACTATTATTCGTGTCAAGTGACTACATCTTGTACTGACCTTTTGCTTTTTTACATCGCCTCTCTTCTTTCTACCTTTCCTTTGTTGCATATAAATATTGCCCAATATAATTGTTCTCTTACTTTTAAATTGGAATGTTTTGTACACTGATATGAGTTATAAAAGTGATATGCTTGATCGTATGTGTCAAACTCCATGTAAATGGTGGATATAAACTCTAAAGGCACAATTAGAAGAACAAACTTTTTCACCTCACCTTCTCTATCAATGTCAATATTAGTATTGTGTGTATGACCTACTTGCCTTGTTTCATCAATCTTATCACCATTGAACTCTATACAAACATCTCTAATGCTCTTTGTACATATCTACATTCAACTCTCTTGGAGTGCCACCATCATCCATCTCAAAGGCCACTTCTCCTCCAAAATTCATATTAACATAAATATATAACCTTTCATCAATATTTTTGCTTGATGAGTCTTGATCTCTATCCATGTTTCAAGAAAGCTTCTCTAAAATTTTAAAAAGGAAAACAAATCAAAATTTAGAATATAGACTAGCCTTCCAATGTGTAATCTTCTATACCGAACAACATAATCGTGCTATTATGCTCTCTTGTAATTCAAATTATTAGTCACTATTAGGAAACAACTACACTACATCAACCATTCTTAAGAACAATGATTAACCTATTTAACAAAATCATATGCAAGATTCTACTCGATAAAAGAACCCGCCTGAACTTATAAATGCAACAAGGGTTGGAAGCTAAAATAGGGATACTTTCTTCAAGGAAATGCAAAAGTCAAAGGCGAAAACATAAGTAGATATTATAAAGCCACAATTTCTCCAAAGAGAAACATTAAAAGGCGAAAGCACAACTGCACATTAAGTCATTAATCAAGAGAAAAACAAGTAATCACCACAATTTCATTCTTTCTTAAAAAATAGAAAAAAGGTGAAGAAAAAAATTTGCATCTCAACATCAATGACAAACAAGAAAAACATCAAGAGCACCCACAGATAGCCATTTCGTCTAATCCTTCAAGCAATAAGGTATACAAGACAATATGCACCCAACAACATTGAGAGAGAGAGAGAGATTATCAGCATGTTTAGCCCTTGATTAGGTTAAGCGAGGAGGGATCACACACCCAACAACACAAGAGAGGGAGAACTTAGGCCAAGCTAGGGACATAAAAGAGTTAGGGCTATCCCCCAAAGGGTGGGGGAGAGAGAGACGAGAGGGAGAAAGAACAACAACGGTGACAACGAGACGAGAAGGAGAGAGCCTGGTGGTCGGAGGCAAAGAGACGAGGGGGAGAGAGTCCGACATCCAGGTTGTGGCAAGGAGGAGGAAGTAGACAGGGAGTTGGGGAACGCAGGAAAGATGCTTTTTATCTATTGAGATGAATGGTTATTCTGCTTGATCGGACTGTTGCAACATTTGAGTAAGATTCAGCAGGCAAGCATTTGAGCACAGGCCACTCTCTCTTTCTATATACATAATTAGAGAGAGAGCTTGTGGTTTATGACTAGAAGAAATAATGTTAAATGTACTGTAAACAATCTAAACGGTCTCATCAACGAGATAGATAACTGAAATTTAAATAGAAAAGCAAAAATACGCTTTTACTTTTTTTAGTTGCATCTCATTTTATAAACTACCATTTCTAGTCTTGCCTTTTGATTTTAATCATCTGTCTCTTTAATTTGACAATTGTAATAATTAAGCCATGATTTGACACTATTAGTTGTGCATAGAAACCACAAGGTTTCTCTCTCTCTCTCTCTCTCTCTCTCTCTCTCTCTCTATATATATATATATATATATATATATATATATATATATATATTTATGTGTTGTTGTGTGTATGTTTGGGTGAAGAAGGTGATAAAGTCGTGTTACATAGCTCGAGAGGATGCTGTGTAGTAGCGAAAGCCCGGTCTCAGTTTGGCTACTCAAGAGTCTTTGGTATCCTAGTCGCCGGGGAAGGCTGTAATTCACGAGCCACTCTACAAAATCGTTGCATTCCCAATGCATAACCATATTAAGTCGCCCATCTCTCTTGAGTAATTCTCTTAAAACTATCACCAGACGTTTAACTGCATGCATCGGCTCTGCTCCTCCTTTTATGTAGGTGACCGGGATCTTTGAGTTAAACTCGTTTTATGTAGGTGAGGATTTTTGCATGTGGGGAGAGAACTGAAACTGAGTTTGAAACTTTTGTACTGATTGTTGAATTCTGTGTTGCACTCTCCCATTCCAAAACGACATGGACATTTTGAAACTCGTCCAACGTAATTCGTTCCCAACTTGGTACTTTTATATAAGGAATGCATTTTAAAACTATATCTTAGATGGTTAAACCTTCTCCATTGCACGTATATAGTCTTGAGTTCATATCTCTAGCTATATTACTTCTTTCACGTATGCACTTTCACAACCGGTCTTCCTTTTTAGAGATTTTTCGTTTCTCGGGTTCCATCTCGAAAATTTAGTGAAATGTAGGTTGGATCCAGCAATTGGATTGAGATAAAATTAGAAAATTTTCATTTACCATGTTCCAAGTTCAACATACGTTGGATCCAGTAATCAGATTGAGATACAATTACATCTCATTAGAAAAAAGCACGTAGCCACTCTATTTTATAAACGCGTGACTTTTGAAGCAGATAGCAGAATACTACAGTCAAACTGGTCCAGATCCCAGCCTTGCATTAGTGATCGGACCGGGCTCATGAAGCGATGTAACTTCCGCCCCGCCCCGTATGGAGTGCTCGAAAAGAAGCCTTCACAACGCAGCAAAACACAGCAACTTTTGTCCGCACTGGCATGAGGGTATTCTCGTCAACATGCGCTTCTTTCTCCTTCAAAATCTCCGTAAAGCCCTTCTGCTTTTCCACAGTTTGCCTCTCACCCCCTCCACCCTGCATTGACGCGACAGGAACCACTACGGAGACCGCAATAGTGTCCCCAGTGGAGGGCTTTTTCGTCATTACGTAGAACAAGCATATACACCCACCCACTTAAAAGAACCTGACACGAAAAAAAGTGAACCGAGCAAGGTTGTGAATGTGGAAACGAGAAGGGGTGTCTTCGACATTTCATACCGAACAAGCGCATATGACGTGTCAACTCGGGGTAAGACTGCGTTGGAAAACAAACGGGGCGAGACTGCTAGCGGGAAAACGAAGCGGCGTTGAGGAGAGTGAAAGCCCTCAAAAGAGTTAGAGAGAGAGAAAGGGTGAGCAATTTTTGCGATTTGTTTTCCAGATTTTTAGGGGAAAAGCAGGAGGAATCGGAATCCCGTCGGGTGGAACGGAAGGAGAAGGAACCCGACGGGTCTGCCGGAATCTGGTGACGAGGATGAAGGCAGCGGAGGGAACGCTTCGGTTGCCGTTGGACAAGCCCTTGAAGGAGCTAACGGAAGAGGACATCTCGCAGCTTACAAGAGAAGATTGCAGAAGATATCTCAAGGAGAAAGGTCTGATATTTCCACTCAGTGACCGTTTTTTCGTTTTCTATTCTTACTCTTCTAGGGTTTTGATCTGGTGATGGAAGATTCCGGCATCCGAATATTTGAGATATTCTAGCGATCTTGCTCTCCATTTTTTCATCGCTTGTTGATTCTGGTTCTTCTTCCTATGAAGGAATGCGACGGCCGTCTTGGAACAAGTCCCAAGCAATTCAACAGGTGCTCTCGCTGAAAACCCTGTTCGAGTCGTGGCCCGGGAAGGAGGGAAGCTTTAGCCGGAAATCGTCGCCAAAGGCCTTGCTCATAGACTCCGGTGAATCGTGCCCGGCCGACAGTGCCGGAGAAGATCCAGTGAATGTCTCCGAAGCAAGCGTTCTTCTCTTTTCGCCTTTCTTTGGGATTCTTTTGACAAAATTCCTCTTTATCCAGATCGTACGGTGCGTGGAGCTCCAGGCTTCGTTCTTTCGAGTTTTTTATTGGTTTCTTGTGGATTTCTGTCCCGTTGTAGGGCTCGCCTCTTGGCTCTGGTGGAGAAGGATCCGTACCGCCCGATTTGGAGATTCCGGCGTCGGCGCTGGATCCTTCACCAGTCCGCCAGCCGGGGTTCTGCTCGAGGAGGGAGGATCATAACGTGGAACGATCGAGCACCACCGGAGATGCCGGATCCCGGCAGTGCTTCAGGGAACCCGCCGGAGATCTCCCGACGTAAGTGCTTTTCGCTCCTCTTGCTCCCTTTTTATTTATTTTCCTTTTTCGTTTACCAATATTTTGTTATTTCTTTTAAATTCGAGTACGGACCTTCTCGTGGATTGGCGTTTTTCTGCATTTATTTATTTTCTTTCGCGTCCGGGAAAACTCTCCTGCACCCTTGGACTTTGTTTTCTGACATGAGCGCCCCGGTTTCTCCCTAAATTACCGGATCGCGCTTCTTGAACTTTGGGGCCATATTGATATGGATCGGATCCTGCAGCGATGCGGGGATTGCTGGCTTCCAAACCAAAGAATAAGAACCAGCCATTCGTTCATCAAACAGACTAATTTCATTTTATACATTAGATTCAAATCTTGGGTACATTTGTTCTCATCTTTGGATCATCTACTGAATTGGACGAGTTGGTGGAACCGGTTTGACTGCAACCATTAGAAAATCTCATGGGGTTGAAATATATTTCTTTGGGATTCAATTCACACTATAAGTTTCAGTGATGAGAAAAACTGATTTCCCACTTCATTTGTTTCCTTTTGCTACTGGGGGGTAGGGGGTGGGGGGCATAGCTCAAATATCAGTGCAACTTACTGTTCTCTAGGTAAAGAACACCCATTATCAGCAAGAACATGGATAGAGGCAGGTGCATTATGCCCGATATTTATAGTACTTAGTGCCCTTGGTAGCCAATTCTTCGTTAGATTGGTTACGGTTTACCATACATGATTGAAGTTGATGGGCCAACCTTGATTGAGTAGAGCAGTGATTGTTTAGACCGGTGAATTTGATTCAGAGCTCCACTTAATCATGCACTGGTAAGTTCAACTCCAAAATTATGTGGCAGAAGCCTTGCTGCCAGCTGAGTTCTAGTTCAGTTTGAGCTCTCAATTTTTCAGCTTGGCTATACGAGCACCAACCCACATTGCACCAAAACGCAACTTCAATTGTTTGTTACATTACACATGAGGGTGATTGTTTCAAAAGAAAAAAAGAACATGTGGGTGGTGTACGTCATTCTCAGCTGCGCATCTCCATTGTGTTCTGGAGTTGGGCTCGAGCCGAAAGAAACACTTTACGCTAAGTTATGCGTTATCTTCCTTTGTGTGATTGCATCTTGGAGATTCTCTTTCATTGGAGAGACCGTGTGTTTAGGCATCTTATTCAGAGCAAAGCAATCATTTAAAGAGAAGCAGTTTGCCTGTTCATGAACAGCCAGTAATCAGGCCATACGGGAGGAAAGCTAGTAGAACTAGAGTCAGCAGAATCCCCATGAAGCTAAGACCTGATTCTCCAAGTAATTATTTTATTACGGCAAACCAGGTGTATCCAGAAGCCCACAAGGACCACTACTTAACTGGTTTGAGCCAGGTGGGCCCACTATAGGGGTAAAGTAGTGCTGGTTTCCTGATCACAAAACTCGAACTCGGGACCTTGCTCAAGGGAACAAGTGCCGAACAAGACCAAAATAGTTGTTCCAATTTTGATTCATTGTTTCTCTACTTTTTGTTTGGTACATCCATCTATAAATCCTAGTATGCATCCGATTTAAGTCACATTCAGCATTGGTTGAACACAAACCCGAGCCTCGGCTGTTTCCATCCGAAGATGGGCGCATCCCTTGTTGTGAAGATGGATACATCCATTTATTTTCATTATCGTTTAAGTCGTTCGTGCATTATTGCTAGCTTTAACGACCTTTTTCCCTGATTTCTTATGAAGTAACCTCTTATCTTCCAAATTCATAGCTTTTCTAAAGTTATTCCATCCATACGTTATATTGTGTGAAGCACCGTTAATCATTAAGTGTAAAGAACATGTCCACGGAAACCCATGACGTCTTTTTCGCAGTTTTGTGCAGTTTTGTGTTCGTCCCAATGGATTCCACTACCGTTTCATCAAAATTCTTGGGCTCGGCTGTGGTTTTGCTGAATTATTAAGAGCTGTTAGCAAACAAAATGACCTCGTGGTTGGATATGTTCGAGTCTTGCTGAACTTGTTTACATCCAGTCCCGCTCATTAAGTTATGCACGCTTAATATGTGTCCCGTTGGGCTTGAGTTTTGTATAGTGCATTAGTTAAAGTGTCTGTGTGCTTGGGTAAACGGAAAAGTGTAATTAAAATTTTCTTTCGGTCACAATGGAGAGAGGAAAGCCATGTCTGGAAGCTCTCAAGATCGAATTCATGATCTTCAACTTGTGATTCGGGTACCCTAGTCAGGCAAGTTACCGCTCTCAGTCTGCGTAAAATTGCATTTTTAATATTAACCATACATAAAAAGCTACATATGCAAGTTGTTTTCAGTTTCCCTTGGCTTTGTATTGTTTATACTCGTCTTGGTTCACGTAAGCTGACAAAGCTGTTGCTTCTTAACAAGCTGAACTGGATTTTAAGTTGATGAATGATGACGATCAGTGTCTGGTGTGATGTTTCGCTCTTGTCGGAGCCCTAGTTACAAACAAAAACTCCACTTCAAAGAGTGTCGGCTCTCGCGCGGTCAAGTTAGTCAGTCATCTTCAGAATTTTACTCCAACACGTAAAGGAAATTAAACCTCTCTCCCTCTCCCGACGTGAACAGGTCATCAGCGTTCAGTGAGAAAGTGGGCCAGATGACCATCTTCTATGGTGGCAAAGTTAACGTCTATGACGACGTCTCGGCTGAAACGGTCCCTCTCTCTCTCTCTCTCTCTCTGGGTGCGTGTGTGCCTACGCTAACATTGGTTGGTTGGGCTATCTCAGGCGCGAGCAATCATGGTGCTTGCCGCCAGCCCCAATTTCATGCCTCAGATGCCCCAGCCTGGCCATTTCCCTTTCTCAGCGAGACGAGGCAGCTGCAGGAACCCTCCCTCGCCCCCGTCCTCTTCCCCGACTGGTACGACTCTGCTAGTAATCACTTAAGGCTTTACTTCTGTAAGTAATCCTTGGAGTATGCGCTCGCCTCTTGACTTGCTTTTGACCTTACAGACGGCCCCAAGACGAGGAAGGAGTCAGTGCAGCGGTTCTTGGAGAAGCGGAAAGACAGGTACTTACTCGCCTTATTTGCAACAAGAAAGAAAAAGATATTTCTGATGTCATTTTTCAAATAGTTATTGTCATTGGCAGGGGTCGGTTGAAGGGGGTTCTTGGGCGGCCGAAGGCCTCCTCTTCGCCTTTGGAAGTCTACCTGAGTCAGCAGATTCTCGACTCGACTCGGAACGTCCGTACTAGTCCGAGGGAATCGGGTCGGGCAACATACCGAATGCCGGTGCCTCCCCTCATTCCAGGTCAAAGCGGATATGTCCAACCCGTCTTTGCCGGTGATCTCAATGAGGACGGTAATGCACCTTCCCGTTAATAAATCCCTTTCCGTCAAGTTCACAAATGACTAGGGGCAAGTATCCCGGGTACTTAGGTAATTTTGTTGTATTGCCTTGTAGACATCCCGGATGCTGCCACGTAGAAGTTTGTTGCAGATTCCTCGTTCCGCTAGATTTTCTCTCTGAGAGGGACGAACCGAGTCTCCCGCTTTGGTGACGGATCGTCTTCTGAGAAGCCACTCTGCCGTTGATCGGGAAGACGCCTTTCCGGGCACAATGAAAGAGAGCGACTGGCTGTATATTTTAGAAGAGCGAACCCTAAGTTGACCAGATCCCTCCGTGACAATTTCCCATTTACATTACTGCAACTGTCGTTTTCTTTTTTTTCGGGCGGGGTGTTCAACGGGGAGTTCGAATCCAGTATGCAGGAGAATCGAGGACAGGATGTATGTCTTGTGAGTTAAACGCACTGCCAGCTGAGCTAACGCCCTGAGTGCTTACTGTTGTTTTTGGCGTGTAGCCTCCTCCTCTCCCTTTACTCAGTCCTGCCAAAGTCGCCCTGTTTTCTTCCGACGTAGTGATGTAAATTGTGTGGACAGCGGCAGGGACTCTGTCCCTGCGTTTGCCTTATCTAATTTAAAGGTTACATGTTCAGGCTGCTTGGGACCTTGAACGTGATTGACCGAGATGGTTGGCAGGCTTCCTTTCCGGACCATCTTTCCTATGTGCATGATGTTTCCCATCTTATTCAATGCATTTCTGTAAGCACTGGCGTCAAAATTAGGTTGAGTAGCCCAATTCGATCAAGACAGTCGTTACCGTCATTTTCCTTTATTTATCGGTTAGGACTCACTCATAATTGGTCCAATTAACTTAAGAAGGTTATATGGTTTTCGATTGTTCGCTAGGCAGAATGGCAGTCATAGGGTGCCGACTGCCTACCAAGAACCTCTGTGATATAGATTTGGCATGAGGATTCTTTATTGGAGGCATCACATTTGATTAGTAGTTAGTGTTGTTCTGGTTTCATTGGATCCATCTTTGGTTCATTTGGGTTTTCATATCTATTTGGGTTGATTTTGGTGCGCTCTAGCATAAGCGAGGGTGCATTCGCATGACTCACAATGTTGTACAAGTATCAAGGATCGTAGGTCTATTTGCAATTGCAATCCAAATTGAATTGCCGGCTCAAATAGTATCATCATTGGACGATTTCTACGTTGTTTGGAAGTCGTTCTGTGACAAGTGGCATCAAAGCTTGTTCACTTGCAATCCAAACAAAAGCGTGTAACTCGCCTATATATCTTTCCTCGATTTATGGATCTAATTAGAAAGTCCTCAGAAATACTTGTTTGCTGGTGCCTTGGGAATTATCATGGTAGAGTCAAATTGTGACAACCTTACAAACTGATTTTTATATTTCCTCACTATTAGATTGTCTTATTGCGGGTGATTAAACTCTAACTTTAGGCGTATCCGATCATTGTAAGAAAAAAAGTGATCGAAAAATGCTTTCTTAAATCCCTCCTAAGTCCAAGGACTGTTACGCTTTCCTTTTTACCCTCTCCACCATTGTTTAGCATTTCCTTCGAACAAACTAGACGCTAATTGCACCCTCCTCTCCTCATCGGTGTAAGTAAGAATTTCAAAAGCATTCTCAAATTTATTAATCCATTCGTAGGGTTCCAATGGATCTATAATCACACCCTTAAACTCTTTACATTCATTTTTTTATCAAATACACAATTTTTACATTGTATTCCCTTGAAATGTTTTGCAATAAGCTAATCATTTAGTCACCTTATATAACTGGGATATATGGTGACACTATAGGTCTCTGAGGTGTCGTTGGTGCACCCTCAACTGGCGCAACTGATTCATATGATGACATTTCCTCATTAGCGTCTCCCATGACGCTGAGAATTACATTCAAGTTGAATCCTCGAGAGTCCTACACATAAATACAATATTATGTTTTGACAATTTGCTCATTATTAACTATATTTTAATAACTATGGGTTGAGCCGATGCCATGTGGCTATTTCTCTCAAGGCGTGATCGTGAGCGGCAATCAAACATAAGAGCAATTAAATCTAACTTAGACAAAATATTCAACTTAATTACATCAAATATCTATACATCAAATATCGGCAACGATCTAAAATCTCTCATCTTCCTAGATTAAACCAAGACATAATGACCCAAGCTGAGATGAATGCATAACAACAGATCTTTTGAGAAGAAAACGAACGCACAAAAACAAAGGGGTTCTTACTGGATTCCGGTTGGCTGCTCAACATTGTCACGGCTCACTCATCTCCTAGCGGTGCTGCACCCACAATGGAGGTCCTCTTATAGAGCCTCAGCATGAAGGTAACTGACCTCAACATGACAGTTATCATCCTTGTGGTCTGCCACCGAGGTCCAGCAATGCCCGACATTGCTATTCCTTAGGCCCAAGCTAGTCTGGATCCAATTGGATTTGAACCTATGCAACTCCAAACTACTACATTATACCCGCTTAAAGAAATTTTGTCCTTAGAATTTAGAAAGTACTTGAAGAGATATTGATACTTCTCTCGTATCTCATTTTCCAACTCTTAAGTGATCTCGCTCTACGAATAATGACTCCAATGTACTTTTACTATCATCAAAATTTGGTGACAAAATTTGTTTATTTTTATCGAAGATGACTTTGAACACCTCTTTGTAAGACAAATTGTCATGTATGTGAAGCGGCTCAGTCTCAATAACATGTGAAGGGTGAGGAATGTATTTTTGCAATATTGATACATGAAATAAGTTGCGTACTCTAGTTAACGATGACAACTCCAATTGATAGGCAACATCTCCAACTTGTTTCAAAATCTAATATGGTCCAATGTACCTAGGACTCAGCTTACCTTTTTATCCAAAGTGAGTTACTCTTCGAGCTAGAGAGACTTTTAAGAATACATAATCGTCAACCACAAACTCTAGATCATGACGTCTCTTATTAGCGTAACTCTTTTGTTAGTCTTGAGCTGCTTTAATGTCTTGACGAACCAAATTCATGTTATTTGATGCTTGTTAAAGTATCTCTTGACCTGTTTTAGGTCATAGCCTAAGGACATCCGAACATAGTAGAGTCCAACATTTTTTTCCATAAAACATCACGTAAGGTGACATCTCAATACTCACTTTGTAACTATTATTATAAGCAAACTCAATCAAGTGCAACTCATTATACAATTGGTCCTTACTGTCCAACACACATACTCAAAGCATATCCTCTAGAGTTTGAATAGTACATTCAACTTACCTATTAGTTTGTTGATGAAAGGTTTTGCTAAATTGCAATCTTGTTTGTAAAACATCCTGTAAGTTCTGCTAGAAGTGAGAAGTAAAATGATGATCTTTATTCGAAATAATAGTTTTTGGCACACCATAAAACTTAACAATTTGAGCAATATAAATAGCAATTAATCTAGATAGTGATGTGTTCTTTCGGATGCGTATAAATCGTACAACCTTAGTAAGTTTGTCAATAATTACCCAAATAGCATTGTGCTTCTATAGGGTGAGAGGAAGTCCGATAACAAAGTCCATATTAATATGTTATCATTTCTCCTCAAGAATAGTTAATGGTCTCAAAGTACATGTGGGTCACTAGTAATCTGCGTTCACCTTCTAACAAGTCATACATCTAGCCACAAATTCATCAATTACCATTTTTATTCCAAACGAATGGTACTGTTGACTCAAGTCCTCATACATCTTTGTGCTATTGAGGTGAATACTAAATCGACTATGATGCACTAATTCAAAGATCTCCTTTCGAAGTGGCTCATCATTAGACACATGCATTCCTTAAATCGTAAGAAATCACCATCATCACATATCTCATATCTAGGCCGACCTTCACCATAAACCTCATCTATAATCATCTTCAACTCAGGATTATCCCTCTATGCTGCAAGTATTCTCAACCAAAGTTCGGGTGTCACTTACACCAGAGTAGAACAATGAGCTACTGACTCCTTTCCTTTCATGCTAAGGACATCTGCAACTACGTTAACTTTTCTAGAATGATAAATAATCTCACAATCATAATCTTTCAATAACTCAAGCCATCACATTTATCTCATATTAAGGTGAGCCAGTACAAAGATATACTTTGCTCTTATGATTAGTAAATATCTATAACTTAATACCATATAAATAATACCTTCAAATCTTAAGTGCAAATATGACTACGCAAGTTTTAAGTCATGCACTAAATAATTTACCTCATGTTTCTTTAGTTGTCTTGACGCATAAGCTATAACTTTATCTTGTTGCATTAAAATACAACCAAAACCCTTATTTGAGGTATCATAGTAAACTCTCAAGTCTTCATTACTAATTTGCAATGTTAATACTGGTGCAGAAGTCAATTTTATCTTTAAATCTATTAAATTCTACTCGCACTCATTTGTCTACTGAAATCGAGTATCCTTCTTCGTTAATCGGATGAGAGAAGTTGCAATACTAGAAAACCCCTCAGGAACACACCCTGTACGACTCATGTATTCACACATCATTATATTTCAAAACAAACTTCAATTCATCACATTCACACATCATATCTCGATCCACAACTATCCAAATTCATATCTATAAACATTTAAATACCATGTTCATACAACACATGTATATCAAAACATGTTATTTATCAACCAAAGCCATAAACAAGTTTTACTTCAAAAGCATATCAAATAACTCATAATTATGAACATCATTTTATAAACATCAATAAAACATTTATTAATCATGTACATTTAAATCCATCTAATACAAGAACATCACTTCTACCATGGTTCTCTAAAAGAATGCATAACCTCTACCTCAAAAAGCACTAAGATCCAATCTTCAAACTATTGAGTCGCTCTTGTCACCACCAAATGCTCAAATTTTAATCTCTAAATAATTATAAATAATTGAATATTAAAATTTATTTAACTACAAATCTAACACAATAGACTGTATCCAAATCGGATCTTAAACAACCGATTTCAATCGTCTACCACCGCCCTCACCATCTAATCTAGTATTGGCCGCCACCGCCGCCATTTTGACTAGAAAAAGAAACGAAAGGTGGAAACCAGAAAATCAACGATAAATTGCCATTTTTTATTGAATCGGGGTTGGCAATGATCTAAAATCTGTCATATTCTTAGATTAAACCAAAACATAATGTCCCAATCTGAGACGAACAAATAATAGCTGATCTTTTGGGAAGAAAACGGACGTACGAAAACAAAGAGGTTCTTACCGGATTTCGATCGACTGCTCGACATCATCAAGACTCTCTTGTCTCCTCGCAGTGCTGTCCCTACAATGGAGGTCCTCTTATAGAGCCTCATCACGAAGGTCCTCCTACAGAGCCTCATCATAAAGGTAACTGGCCTCAACATAGGAGTTACCATATCCTCGTGGTCTACAACTGAGGTCTATCAATGCCCAAATTGGGCATTGTTGTTCCTTAGGACCGAGCAGGTTTGGATCCATACCCACACCGCTCCAAATTGCTATAATTTCCTTCACAATTCACTTAGTTGTTGATTTGTGGGTATCTCTCGTTGTGCAACATGGTTCAGATGAAGAACCAAGTGACTCACCCTTTCGTTGCTTTGGAAGGTTCAGTACAAGATCGTGTGGCAATCTTAAAGAAGTAGATTTGTCGCGTACGGTTGGAGCTAGCGACAGCCCATTCTAGCTAGATATCCTTCGCCATGCCAATCCCCTCTTTTGCTCACGCATTACATGCGCTACTTGGTCCAGTGACTCTGAGACTTTACTCGAACTGAAGTTCGGTGTCTCAAAGTGCTTGAGCCTACGAAGTTCTTAGGCATGCTCAACAAAAACTTCGTATAAGACGTGGATATATACTTTCAGGTGACAAGGATGATAAAGGCCAACCTATGGTGTTCTTCTTGCCTGATTTTGGTTGTTTTCGAGCTTCTGGTTGTCTCTCGTCGAGCCCTTCAAGGTACGCCTGCATCGGAAGAGAAGGTAAGTGTGTTTCTGGTTTGAGGTTTCCTCATAGCGGAATCTTCTAGAGAAAGATTTTCATAGTTTTTGAATGTTTTTCTCAATACTCAATCTGTATGCATTGCTCTGTATTTATAGAACAGCGCGTGCTCCACCTTTCCCGGTTATCCTGCTTGGCTTCCCTCATTTGGAGCATCCTTATCTGGACTGTTACCGTGATTTCCGATAACGGTCCAACTATTATGTATCATATCTCCAACCCAAGATACAAGTAATGGTCTGGATGGCCAGTCCAACCGTTACCGTGTTGGGTTGTCGAGAATGGCTACAACCTAACATCTCCCACTTGGTTATTCGAGCCAAGTGTATTGATATACTGGTTTTACTCCCACTTTTGTAGGGTTTACCTAGTAATGTCCTTTCATGATTGTTGCTGCAATCACTACCGTTGTGTGGTTATTTCCCTACACAATAATCAAACATACCTCAAACCCATGTTTGTAACATGTTTTGAGAAAAGTTCATCTATTATGCCTTTAGTCAAGGGGTATGCCAACATATCATTTGTTGGCATGTATGAGATGGATATTTCCTTTCTCATAACCATATCATGAACATTGTGGTATTTAACCATTATATGTTTGCTTTTTGAGCAATTAGCTCCACTCTTGATAAGAGTAATTGCTGCGTTATTATCATAGTAAATGACAATTGGCTCGTCGGTTATTTCTAACTTCAAATCACTATGATGCGGCTTATCCAAATAGCACTGGTTGCAGCCATACAACAAGCCACATACTCAGCTTCTTATGTATGCAATGCTATACACTCTTGTTTCCTACATGCCCAAGAAACAACAACACCTCCAAATAAGAATATTTGACCTAAGGTTGATTTGTTGTCATCTTTGCTTACAGCAAAATCAGCATTTGAGTATCCTACCACTTTCAGTTCATCTACTTGAAAACATAGTTTCAAGTCTCTTCTTCCTTTTAGATATCTTAAAATCCTTTTTACAACTATCGAGTGTTGTCATCCAGGATTTCTTTGAAATTTACTTGCAAGACCAACAACAAAGCTTATATCAGGTCTTGTACACAACATAACATACATCAAAATACCCATAACTTTTGCATAAAGAATATTAGGCTTATCATCTCCTTCACCGGGACAAACAACCTTACTTAGTTTAACCCCTTTTGCAACAGATATAATAACAGACTTGTATTCACCCATTTTAAACTTCTTGAGGATATAATTTATATATCTCTCATGACTCAAGCATAAAAGTCTAGATTCTCTATCTCGAGAGATCTTTATGCCTAGGATATAGGATGCTTCTCCCATATCCTTCATTTTGAACATTGAGTTTAACCATGACTTGGTTTTGACAATCATTTTATTGTCATTCCCAGTCAACAATATGTCATCTACGTCTAATGATATAATGACAAAGTGGCTCCCACTGTTCTAGATATATACACAGTGATCAAGTTTATTAGCCACAAACCCAAGTTCTATAATGGCATTTTTAAAGGTCAAATACCATTGGCGAGGTAATTGTTTCAGGCCATATAGGAATTTTCTCAACCTATATACTTTATCTTATTGGCCTTCAACTATAAATCCTTCGGGTTGCTGCATGTATATGATTTCATCTAAATCTCCATATAGAAATGTTGTCTTTACATCTAACTGATGTAAGTCCAAATCATAATATGCAGATATTATCAGGATTATTCTTATAGATGCAAATTTCGCAACTGGAGAATATGTCTCAATATAATCTATCCCCTCTTTTTACGAAAAATCATTTGCAACCAACCTCGCTTTAAACTTGTCGATTGAACCATCGACCTTGTATTTCTTTTTCAGAACCTATTTACAGCTTATAGCTTTCCTTTCTTTTGCCAAATTAGTCAATTCTAAGACTTGGTTTTCTCTATGGATTCAATTTCCTCATCCATGGCTTTCTCTTAGTCTCTTGCTTTCGATGAGTTCATAACTTCCTGATAAGTTAAGTTATTAGTCAATTCATCTAAATATATTGAATTATACACTTTTTCTGCAGGATAAGTGTGGTAATTCTTTAAGTAGGACAGAGTGACCCTAGACCTTTTATGTCCACGTAAGGTTTTAGTTGTTTCAAGAAGATCTTTTATGGGTTCTAATGATGATTGATCGATGTCTACTAGATCATCAATACATTCATCATTATTTTACAGGATGTTATTCTTAGTATCTTCTAAGAATTCAACATCTTTGCTTTCTATCAGTCCGTGGTCCTTATGATAAAACCAATATCCCTTCGAACATTTTTGATATCCAATGAATATACATCTTAAGGACCTACCATGTAACTTGTCTCTAGACTAATCAAGGATCTTTACATGTGCAATAGATCCCCACCTCCTGAGATGACCTAGGTTGAGTTTTCTTCTAAACCACATCTCATATGGTGTAGTGAATACAACTTTACATGATACTCTATTGAGTATGTAAACCACTATACTTACTGCTTCTCCCCAAAATATCCTTGGTAGAGAGGCATCAATTAACATTGATCTTGTCATATTTAGCAAGGTTCTGTCATATCTTTCAGCTACACCATTTTGTTAAGGTGTCCTAGGCATTGAATTTTGCTTTGCAATACCAAAGTCTTTATAGAATTCAAGAAATTCTGCTAAGATATATTCATCACATCTATCTAATCTTAAGACTTTTATTAAATGTCCTATTTGGTTTTTTACTTCCTCCTTATATTCTTTAAAAGTTTCTAGTGCCTCAAATTTATATGTTCAAAGATATAAATACATATATCTTGAGTAATCATCGATAATAGTTATAAAATAAATATTTCTACGATGTATCTTTATTCGAAATGGTTCACATAAATCTTTGTGAATGACCTCAAACAGCGTTGTTGCCCTTGTTGACTCTTTGAAAAAAAATTTCCTTGTCATTTTTTCTTGTATACAAACTTCACACTTGTTGAAAGTATTTTTCTCAAATATAGGCAGTAAGTCAAAGTTGGATAATTTTCTCAACTTTTCCAGACTTTTATGCCCAAAGCGTTTATGTCACACATTCACATCAACATTAAAGGCACATTCAATATAAGGAGAAGAACTTCCATTTTTATTATCATTTAATTTAAATAATCTATGCTCTACATCAAACTCCTTAGAGAATAATATTCTCCTATGTTTCCCCACAGTCTCCTTGACAGGAATAAACCTGACATCAAAACCTTCCTTTATTAAGGTAGGGACCAAGATCAGATTGCGCCTTATTGATGGCACAATTAATACATCAGTTAGTACAATTGGTTTGCCTTATACAAAAATTCTAAAGGACGTAGTATCCAAAACATCTAAAAAGTGTTATTTCTCATGTACACTCGATGTTCGCTTGGTTTGAATTCATTTAAATCCATTGCCCCTTCCTTGGTCTTTGAGATGTATGTGGTAGCTTCGGAATCGATCCACCAACCTGTCACCGGGCGGTCTATTTACAAGCATTCTGATATCATACAGATTATATCTTGCTTCTCTGACTATCTGCATTGTGGGTTATTTCCTCTACTTTTTCGGTTGCGACAATCCCTCTATTAGTGTCGCATCTTTTCACAACTGAAACACTTGACCCGAGAAGCAGTTTCTTGCATTTTCTTAAAATTTTGACCATTTTTTTTGTTATTTTTATCAAACTTTTTGTTTGGTTTGTTTTTCTTCTCATTAGATTTGGAGCTAGACCCAATCTCATCTTATGTTACTAGCAAATTTTCTTTCTTGTTCTTATTTATATGTTCTTGTTCTATTGCTAGTTTAAGAGGTAACTGAGAAAGGTTAATTTCTGACGCTAACATGAGGGCAGTGGTGACCATGTTCCATGATGGGGATAGACTGTTCAGGATTGTTAATATTTGCATCAGTTTTATGATGACTGACTTTGCCACAGCTAGGTCCCTAGCCATTACCAACATGTGATTTACATATTCTACTACGTTATCTCCTTCTCTCATTTTAAAGGAGTTGTACTTTCGTAGTAGCAACTATACACGTAGTTTGGTAGTTGTGTCATACTTGGTTGTTATTGAGTCGAATAACTCTTTTGCGGTTTTGTACTCTTCAAAGACCCTAATCAAGTCATCTTTCATGTATGTCAACATGATTGTCCTTACTATTGTGATATCTTTTATAAATATTTTATGCATTTCTATCTCTTGCTCAGTTGCGTCTGGTGGTGGCAGACATAATTTCCTTTAATACATACTCAGCACCTTAAAGTGATAGAGCAAGTGATATTCTCTTCTTCCATTTTTGGAAGTTCAGACATTTTAGTTTTTCGGTTTTTGCCAATTCCGACAAACATATTCTTGAATTCATTTTTATGTGTTTGGCAATTATAACAATTAGATGGTCTAAACAGAAAATAATCAATAAGCAACAAACACACATAGCAGGAATCTTTTTAGAACGATGCATAATATATGAAAAACGAGCTAAAAATAACTCATAAGCAACCTACTATAAATTTGTAATTTTCCCAAAAAAAATATCTAAATTTTTTTTAAAAAATACTAGGGTTAAAACTGTAATTTTGACTATCTGTCCACTTTTATAATTTTTGAAATGCAAAAGGGCATAGCCGTAAAATTACTCTTGGTATTTCGTAAAATTCAGAACTGATCGGGATTAAATCTGTAATTTTAACCCTCAGTCTGAATCTGAAAATTTTCAAAAGTATAGGGGCAAACCTGTCTTTTGACACAATGACAGTAATGTAAAAATTTAAAATAGAAAGGGTAATAATGTAAAACAACACTGGGTATTTTGTAATTTTCATAAACTGTTAGAGGGTAAAACAGACTTTCTGCTCAATAAGGGCAAAATAGTCTTTTTACCTAAAAATATTTAGATATTTTCGTAATTTTGTCTAGGAGTAGTTTGGTAATATCTGAAAATCAATGGGGCGGAACAAACTTTTTAGTCCGCAGCCCGAGAGGCAATTTCGAAAAACCGTTGGTTTAAACCCACGGTTTTCTGGGCGGTATAATTCATGAAGAGAGAGAGTGAGACTCTATGAGAGAGAGAGAGGGAAAGGCGGAGACCCGCTCCGCTCCCTAGCCTGCGGCTCTCTAAGGCGGCCGGGAGTCGATTGTGGCTCGCCCTGCTACCGACTTTGGTTCTATTTCTCCTTTTCGGCCATCGGCCCACTGTGGTTTTGTTTCTGCTTTTTGGCCTGCGGCCGACTGTGGTTCTGTTTTGGCCTTTCGGCCACCTCACGGTTTTTTGCCGCAGATATTCCTCTTTCTTTTCTTCTCTCTTTTCTTTTACCTCTCTTTTTTTTTTTCAAAACATTAACTTGCATACCTGCTTCTGGAGGGTCAACAACAAGGCTCTGATAAAAGATGTGGTGTTCTTCTTGCCTGATTATGGTTGTTTCAAAGCTTTCGGTTGTCTGCCATCGAGCCCTTCTAGGTACGTAGTTTTTTAATGTTTTTCTCAATACTCAATTTGTATGCGTTGCTCTGTATTTATAGAGAGTATCCTTATCTGAACTGTTACCGTGATTTTCGGTAACGATCCGATTGTGATCACTATCCTATATCCAACCCAAGATACGAGTAACGGTATAGATGGTCAGTTCAGTTGTTACCGTGCTGGGTTGCCGAGAATGGCGACAACCTAACACAGCCAATTAATGCAGGCTCTCTTGGAAGGGATGCCAAACTTTGTTGGCGGGTGAAGCACTCCGTCATAGATGCCACCGGACAGCTTGGTCATAGTTTGAGGAAGTAGTTTCTCCCAACTACGACGAGTTGGCAAACTCGTGAGTTCTTCTTCCTGTTGAGGCACATGAGGAGCTTTCACGAGTTTACTGCAGATTTATTGGAGGTTCATGATATAAGCGAAGTGAACAAGATTTTCCTCTTTGTGCATGGGCTCTAGCCTTCGGCCGAAATTGAGCTCAAAGACATGAGCGCAACCATGACATTGGCAGTTTGGTGGATCCTCGAAGCGAGGACTCTTGGATCACGACACGCAGCAAGAGGCAGTCCTCGCACCACACTAGGAGACTGCAACGAGTGATCGTGAGAAGAAAGTGCAGACCTTGCACCACGCACCGAGTCCGTAGATGATAATATGAGTGGCCAGATCAGTTCGGGTGTAAATTGACTGCTGGAGTGGTACCTTGAACTACGACATGTATCTCGAGTATAATTTCTATATGTACGCGGAAGACATGACATTTTGGAGGCCTCATTGTTGACGAGACCTAACTTGGGCTTGTGCCTAGTTATAATCCAAGTCAGATTACCTGAAGCAAGAGAAACCTCCAGAAAAGACAATGCAATCTAGTTGTCAGCCTTCTTGTTAGAAGATGGAGCGACTGAGGCCGTCTCCTTGAGCAGGTAGCTGAGCAAGGGCACACGCCCCGGATTGGAGATTGCAAGATATGGATGGTCACTATGGAATCGGTGACACCCAATAGGGCAGCAGATGCATCGCGTAGTACCGGAGCATGATAGAGGTGCAAATTTTAACCACCTGTGTCCCTCGATTTGGTCAAGAGGGAGCGAAGGAGGTGTTTCTCGAGTACGCTCAAAGAGGCAAGACCGTTATGATTGCATGCGCAAAGTGAGACTTAGATATTATTGGATAGAGCTCGCCAGAGACAAACAAGACTACAAGGACAAAGAGTTGTTGGTCAGGAACATGGACGGTGCAAGCAATGTCACACGACCTCCGGATGAGGTCGAGTTTCGACGTGGGAGAATTCCCACAAGACACCACTTGCTGAAGACCTTGAGTGATGCATTTGGCTCGAGGATTCTCTATTGGAGACGTTACATCTTATTCATAGTTAATGTGGTTCAGGTCGCATTGGATCTGTCTTAGTTTCATTTAGGTCTCTTCATATGTATTTGGGTCGATTGAATTGTGTTGCAGACTCTATCTATAGTTCTCTGAGTCAGGCTTATGTGTATTTGGGTCGATTGATGGTGACTATGGAATCGGTGACACCAGATGCATCGCGTAGTACTGGAGCGTGATAGAGGTGCAAATAGTAGCCACGTGTCCCTCGATTCTGTCATGAGAGAGCGAAGGTGTTTCTTGAGTATGCTCGGAGAGGCGGGACCGCTATGACTGCAGGCACAAAGTGAGACTTGGGCACCATTGGATAGAACTCGCCAGAGACGAACAAGACTACGAGGACAATGTGTTGTTGGTCAAGAACATGGAGGGTGCAAGTGACGTCACACGGCCTTCGGATGAGGTCGAGTTTCAACGTGAAAGACACCAATTGGTGAACACCTTGAGTGATGCATTTGGCGAGAGGATTCTCTATTGTGGACGTTACATCTGATTCATAGTTAGTGTGGTTCAGGTCACATTGGATCCGTCTTAGGTTTATTTGGATCTTCATATCTATTTGGGTCGATTGAATTGTGTTGCGGATCCTATTTATAATTCTCTGAGTCAGGCTTATGTGTTTGGATTTGGATCTATATTGCGTCAACATCCAGCCTCGCTAAAGTAATGTAGAGGGATTCAAATTGAATCTAGTGCGGCTGCTCCTTGAGAGAGGTGTTAGTGTTGAAGAACAAGATCACCGCGAGGGCTAAGTCTGGAAGGCTCCAGCACAGGCGAGGGCATGTTCGTGCGACTGGCATCGTCGTAGAAGCATCAAGCATCGTAGGTGTACGTGAAATTGCGATCAGAAAGAAAAGAAAGGCTTTGTCATCGATTTTGTGTAGCCCGGAAGTTGTCCGGTGATATCTTGATACATCAGCTACTTTATCCTTAGATACAACACCACCAACTACTAAGCCTTTTCCCATACTAGAAGGAATAGGCTACATGGATTCTTTGTTTCTACAGAGCCCGTGCCATGTTAGCAGCACTTTATCCTTAGATGTAATGCAAAATGCGTCATAAACAAGAAATGGGAAGCCCATGGTGCGGAATGGGCTTCAAATCTTCCGTGGCTTTTGAGAACCTTCCTGCTGAAATCGAGTGACATTTGATAGGGCGGTGAAATGCCAGGCGGCCGGGGAGTTGTAGTTTCCATGGATGTGGCTCCATAAGGAACAGGCCCTTAGGGTGCCCATTTCTATAATAACTTCTTTACTTATGAATTTCTATCGTGGTCGTAAACAATAATATAAAAGAGGGATACTATTATGCTGCGATCATACCACATCGTATAGTATTAATTATACACTACCTTTCATCTAATGAATAAAAAGTACTTAACATTTATTAGAAAAAAATAAAGACAAACGAATCAGAAAGATAAAAACAATATCCACCTTTCATTAGATCAAGTTACTGATTTTACTAAAATTTATCCGTAATTAAAATTTATTGATAATTTGCTGATTTTCTGCACCTCTATTTGTTGAAGTGCTTGACTATCGTGATTTTGTTGTTCTTCTTCAATCAAGAAATTAGGTGTAGCCTGCAAAAACCGAGGTGCTCGAGAGAATAAGAAAGGAACATGAGCGCTTTCAAGTTATTGGGACCGTTTTCAAGTTATTATTGGTAAGGCAAATGCTTGTTTCCATGTTCCGGTGAAGCGAGATAGAAGATAGGTGCTATTTTCATCGTGTAGTTTACGGCTTTATGCAGTAGTTTCTCCTTCTCTGGGCTTGATTTCATCAACTTTCCATTTCTATGCAAGAAATCTCCTCAAAAATCTGTGTTCGTGAGAGAGAGGGAGAAAGAACCTTCATTAGGTTGAGGAGAGAGCAATCATAGAGTTGAAGAGGGTGACTAGAAAACTGGGAGGAAGAGAGAAGCATTGAAGAGATAGAGCTCATAGGCTGTTTAGCTTTTTTCATTTCCAAAACTTTAGGGTGTTGTTACTTCTAAAAAAATAATACAGCATTTAAAACTATCTTTGTAGTTGAGGTTTCTCAAAATGCCAGGGAGGCCATGGCCTCCCAAGTCCCTCTTCCCTTTCCCACTGGCTGCAGCCTGTCCTCTCAAGCCTGTTAAAATGAAATCGTTGGTTCTCCCTAGGCTGTTTTCTCCAAGCCTTTTTTTGTTGCCCAATTTGGTCAAGGGGTATAGCAATTTTGGTCCAACACACGGGAACCTAACCCAACCCATCCTGCATGGGCCAGGTTTTCAGGTTTGAAAACCAGCTCCACAGTGGAGCAGGGTGGAGCATAATAATAAGAAAGAAAGGCAGGGCAAGAGGTTGAGTTTGAGGTGAACCCTTTGATCACTCTACTCACGACCTCTGTCCCCATAGAGAGAGACAGAGAGGGAGGGATGAGGGAAATAGAAGAAGGAAAAAGAGATTACGAGGAGGAAGCCAAACGGCCAACTACTTCTCCCTCTCACACCTCTTTGAATATGTAACCTGAGCAAGCTTCGAGAATGCCATATATTAATTATGAAATGTAAGTGCTTAGTGTTGATTTAACAAAGTTACACCAAATAGCTTTGCTATGTGAATCCATGATTTTATTTTTATTTATTTAAAAAATGTTACTCTTAAAAATTATCATATAGAAACATGAATCTAGATATACATGCTTTTATTCAAGTTAAATTCAGACTGGTGAATACGGATATCTATTGATATTTAAGGTCCACTTTATATAATGTTGCATGACTTGATCATGTGTAACAAGGTTTTATTTGGTTGTGGATCTAATGACTGTATATATATATATATATATATATATATATATATATATATATATATATATATATATTCTTGATTAAGGACTTACATGGTTGTCATTGTGTATTTGGGAGTCAAATGCATGCTTAGATGACCAATAACATGTTTATGATACAGCTTATGATACTTTATATGTGATAAATTCTAAGCTATTGAGCTTGAGGAAAAGTGTGAGCCATGGTGACATCATGCAAAAAGGATTAAATTATTAGTTACATAATTACACAAGTTATATATTGCATGCATATGATAATGGTGTAAGCTTTTTGCATGTGATAATAAGAGTTATGTTGAATGATATTTTTGATTTACTGGATAAATGTATCCATGTGTCTTTGTTTCCATAGAGCTTCCTCACGTGTCATTGATTCTTTGTTTCTGCAGAGCTCAATCATATGCCATACTAAGAGTTAACTACACATAGGCAAGAATGATCTAGCTTATGTTGAGTTAATTGTTAGCATGGCACATGATCAAGTTCTATGGAAACAAGATGGAAAAGGTTTATTTGTTGTTGTTTTGATAAATGTATCGGTGAGAAAAACGTGATGTGCATCATAATGAAAAATGTTAACAAAAGCATCATGATATCATCTTAGATTCTCTATATAGATCTAGTATTTCTAACATAGAATTAATAATTATACATAAATGAATTTAATATTGTATGATAGGTATATGGTAATTCTGAAGGTGGACTACATGGCTATGATGATATTATATATAAACAATATATAGCATGTGAAAAATCTCACAAATTTAAATAATCTTTATGTTTATACTTTATTGGTATGTGGTGCCGTATCTTTGATGTGAATCACCATTTAAGGTAATGGTATTATTTACGTGCAACGTTCAAATTGATAGATCCAAATCTTATGGTCATTGGGTCTCGTAAAGAGACGTGAAGTCTATGCTACATGTAGGGCGTGTCCTTTTCTTTAACAAAGGGGTGCTTCCCTAAGGATTGTAATCCTAAGCTAGCTAAAAGTATATAAGTAATTAAAATGTCATATGAAAATGCTATAGATGTATACATCTCTCCACTGGAGGAGATGCGGAGAATATTTCTTTCAATATGACTGTAATAAATGCTGTAGTACAAAACCCATGTGAAACTAAAACTGATAATTCCATGAGCAAACATATAATAGTCTCTTACCAGATCCCTTGTAAAGGTAGTATTAGCGGATTTGTTCCGTGGAGGAATATCAGAGAGTTTATTCTCAACACATGCTACATGTAGTTGAGATATGCCCCAACTCTTATTTATGTGAAGCAAAAGGTATGAGACAATAAAACAGCATACATGTAAAAGTGCATGAGTAATTGTGCTAGAAATGGGATAACTCATGATGGTTACAATGGGAAACACCATATAACCAGGTTGATACAACTGGAAAAACTCACTATAAGTGAGAGATGCCTATTTTAACAGGTTTTTGCTCTTGCAGCCAACTAGATACGGTTGGAAAAATTCACTGTAAGTGAAAGGTATCAAGTGTATCAGGTTTCAACTCATGTAGCAAAGTAAGTACAGCTAAATAATTTCACTATAAGTGAGAGGCTTCAAGTGTATCATGTTTCGGCTCAAGCGACCAAGTAGATACAACTGAAAAAATTGAAGAGAGAGGGTGTTCAATGTATCAAGTTTCAGCTCATATAACAAAATAGATAAAACTAGCAAAATTCATTATAAGTGAGAGGTGTACAGTGTATCTGGTCGGAGTACAACTTAAAAGGTCACTAATGGTGTTGGTGTCCAACATATCATAGTTCAGCTCGAGCAGCCCAGTTTATACATACTACTGCATCAGAGTCGAACTTGGATTCTGATGTTCTTCTTATTCCAATTCAGATTCAGTACGACAAAAGTTTAATCCAAGCCTGAATATGCTTGTGCAGGATCCAAACCGGATGCAGCCCCTTGACTCACGTTTGCGTACTCGTTTTGCCCATCTTTCTTTTCTTCGTTCCCTGCCTTTCTCCTTAGAATTTTTTCCCTTCTCAAAGTTAATGATGATCCCAAACTGCTCCGAGCCTTTAACAACAGAAGGTGCTACATGAGCTTACTCACTTTGCCATTGAAGTGTAAAGATAGTGGCTGGTTTAACAGTGAGAGATTCGGCTAAAATCGAAGGTGCCTATGTGAGCTCCTTACACCAGTGTTAAACCCCGAATAACAATAATAATGAAGAGAAGAAGAAGATAAAACCAAACTTTAGAAATGCTGTAGGAGACATCTCATTAGTTATAGGTGCTTATTCGAGCCAAGCCAGCTTGAAGAAAGCGACAAGCCTAGCTAGTCAAACCGAGCTCAGTTATGTTTTTTCATTTTGTTAACCAAAAGAAGGTATAGCCACTCTCAAGCTGAACGAGAAATTCATGCAGACTAATTTGATGAGACTCAGACCTCTGAAGCTGTGAAGAGGACGTTGAGATAAGATTGAGGTGCAAACTCAAATTGGACCAAACTCAGACCAATATTAGAGGTAGATCCAAGTGCCAACCACTTCACACCCAACAAGATGGTACACAACCTCCGGACCATCGAACCCACGAATATCACCTATCCAAATAGATTGATCTCGATTATATGAGGAAGAACTGAACATAGTATTACTAATATGCAAAACAAAACTAAAGCAAAAGATGACAAGTCTTATACCCAATATACGGAGACATGTTAGAATTTAAATATTTTTAGATGGAAATCCATCTACAAGGGTCCTGAAACATTTCTTGCTACCAAAGGTAAGCCAACCATGAAATGTTGTACATGCCACTAGCATCTATAGATATACAGATACACATGAGTAGACACGTGCACGCATATATCTATAATTATGTACTTGACACATGTAAAATTCTAGTTTCACAAATTTTTACATGATTTTCATCAATAATAAAGCATACATCTATTACTGTAACGCTTAAGCGTTACTGCACACACAGTCTGTGCAGTAACGCACAGCCTGGAACACGAAGGGCCTTTAAAAGGGCCCTTCACAGTAGATTGTCCAGGGAGTTGGGGCAGCCTCGAACCAGCCGGAAAACGAGAGGAATCGGCCGAAATCCGGTAAGTTGACTTATTTTTTCAGATTTTCGTTTTTTTTCCTGATTTTTGATGAAAAACTTGTTGAAAATCATCGTTTTGGGCTTGAATTAAAGGTTTGAGGTAGAACTAAGCGTTTTGGTGGGGTAGGTAGGCAATGGTATCGATTTGGCCAGAATACGGTTGTGATTCGCCGGAAACCGACGATGATGCTGGAAAAAAAAAAAAAAAAAAAAAAAAACTTTTGAGCATGTCCCTCATTTCCATGTCATGTCGTGTCTGGATTGTCATGAACCGACACTGGTTCGTGTCGTGTCCTCGTGTCACGTATTAAGAACCAGTTCTGTGTCAAAATAGGTTCTGTGTCGGAAACGGGTCCAGTTTGGGTCGTGTCTTGAAATGGGTTTCTGGGTTTAGAATAAGACCTGTGTCAATAGTTAAAGGTTCTCTATTGACACAATGACACAAGCTACCTATTGTGTCACTCATTCGGATCAGATATGAAATTGGGTATCGATTTGGATCTCGGATAGCTTAAACGGATCCAAATTGGGGTTTGGGATCCGATTCGGATATAGTTTGTTTCGTTAGACTTATAGTTAAATAAATTTTAATGTTTCAATTATTTGTAATTGTTTAGAGATTAAAATTGGAGGATTTGGTGGTGATAAGAGTGGCCCAGCAGTTTGGGGACTGGATTTTAGCGCTCCTTCAGGTAGGGGGTTATGCATTCTTTTACAGAACCATGCTAGAAGTGATTTTACTGTTTTAGATAGATTTCAATGTGCATGATTGATAATTGTTTTATTGAAGTTTGTGAAATGTTATTCGCAATTATGGGTTATTTGATATGCCTTTTAAATAAAACATGTTTATGACACTGTTTGATAAAGAACATGTTTTGATATGCATGTGTTATGTGAACATGGTATTTAAATGTTGTGTGGATATGAGTTTGATTTGGATATTCGTGGATCTGGATATGATTTGTGAATGTGATGAACTGTAATTGGTTTTAGAAATGTAATGATGTGTGAATATACGAGCCGTACTTGTGTGGTTTGTGTGGGGTCTCTAGAGACTTGCAGGTCCCTCGGGCGATCCGGCTTGGGGCGAATACAGGGTGTGTTCCCGGGCACTCTGCCGTGAGAGTCGGCGTGGTTACCGTCATGGACGGGGTTACCGAGGTCACGTTAGGGAGGGCCGGACGACTCCCGTGGCCTTTGGGGCAAACACAGTATGGGTTGTAATTATCGAAACTAATGATGTGTGTGCGTGTGTGAGTGTGTGCGTATAAATTTGAGATCATGATTTCAAGGTAAATATGTTTGTTATGAAATGATTGTGAAACTATGCATGCTTTTAGTATGTTTTCTGTTTAAAGATGTTTAACCTCCCTACTGAGCTATGTATAGGAGCTCACCCTATTGTTTTACAGCTCATTCTGAAGCTAGCACTTCGAAGGCACACGGAGCAGAGTAGGAGTTTGATAGAGCAACATTTTTATTTTAGATGGTATGATAAGTGTTGAATAATTTAGAAAGTCTTTTATTCGGGGTTATTGTTAGGTGAGCCCCGCACCATTTTGGACGTGTTGTTTAGAACTTCGATATGAATATTTATTTAAGTTAGATATTTCTTGAGTTTGAATTAAATTGGTATTGTATTTGTTTAATGCTCACCATCACGCCCGTGCGAGAAGCGGCCACGTGGCATCGGCTCGGGCCGGGTCGTGGTCGTGACCCGTGCGGGTGTGACAACTTGGTATCAGAGCCTAAGGTTGTTAAAGTATATTTAATAGCGAGTTAATCGTTGAAATATAATGTTGCATTTATGTGTAGGACCCACGAGGATTGGATCTTAATTTAACTCCAAGCGTTATAAGTGATGATAACGAGGAAATGCCATCGTATGGATCTGCTGTAGCAGTGGAGGTTCCATCTGGTACACCTCAAGGACCTATAGAGCCACCACATATTCCTCTTGTGCAAGGTGGTCAAGATGCAGCGATATTACTTGGTCAGATGATCAACTTATTACAACACGTTCCGAGAGAATCTACTGTAACCATTCAACACTTGACAAAGAATGGTTTTAAGGAGTTCAAAGGAGTAATTACAGACCCATTGGAACCCTATGAATGGATTGACAAACTGGAAAACGCTTTCGACATATTGGCTCCTACCGACGAGGAGAGGAGGGTGCAGTTGGCGTCGAGTCTTTTCGAAGGAAATACAAAACAGTGGTGGAGAGCACAGAAAGGGACTCGTAGCACTCCGTGGACTTGGGAGGCATTTAAGAAGGCATTTTTCAGTCATTTCTTTTCTCACAATGATCGGATGCGTTTACAACTTGAATTTAATCAACTGCAGCAGGACAATTTATCAGTGAGAGAATATACCAACCAATTCCTAAGGCTGTCACAGTTTGACCCAGGTATGGTAATTCCTGAGGCACGAGCAAATAAATATTTCTGGGGACTTTCTGATCCGATCCGTAAGTCACTGAGAGGAAAGATATATACAGATATTGATGAATTACAAGCTGCTGCTACTCATGTAGAGACAGATATGTTGCATTATAAGGGTAAGAAGAGGCCAGCAGAACCAACCTTTGGCAACTCATATGAAGGCACGAAGAAGAGTAAATCAACCCAAGCTCATCAGTGGACAAATAGGGGTAGTCAGACTCAGGCGAGAAGTGGGCCTTCACGTGAGCAAAACAACCAACAAAATCGAGGGATCACATGTTATAACTGTAGAGGCACGGGTCATAGAGCTAGAGAATGTCCTTCAGAGAAGAACTTTAAACCAGTTCAGACTCAGACATTTAGCAGTGTATAGAAAGAAGACATGAGAGGTCGTTGTTTCATATGTAAAGAGTTCGGTCATCGTAAGGTTGATTGTCCACGGGCTACGTATTTTACTTCTTCTTCAGTTCAGGGAAGCACTATGGGGCCTCCTCGTCCTCTAGTACCTGTTCGTCAATAAGGACCACCTCGATTGCCTCACCCTCAAGTAACTAACCAGGGTCGCGTTTATGCTGTAGAGGGCCATGAGCCAGGTACCTCTCATTTGGTTATTAGTACCTTATCAGTTTGTGGTTTGCTTGCACGTGTTTTATTTGACTCTGGTGCATCGCATTACTTTGTTTCACCTACTTTTGTAAGACGTACGGGTTTAGACTAGTTAATGAATTTCTTAAGGTATTTCTTGAAGATATACCTAGACTACCACTGTCGGAAAGAAATTGAGTTTTCTATTGATTTAGTACTGAAATTTGGACCTATATCTATGGCACCATAGGACGTCAATGGCACCAACGTAGTAAGTTAAAGAAACAATCGGTGGAGGGATTTATTGGAAAATGGTAATTTGTGAGACCAAGTGTATCACCATGGGGAGCACCGGTGTTGTTAGTAAAAAGAAGGATGGAACTTTGCGTCTTATGTGTGATTATCGACAAGTTGAACAAGATTGACGATAAAGAACAAGTATCCACTTCCAAGGATTGATGACTTGATGGACCAATTAAAAGAGCGCAATTATTTTCTAAGATAGATCTGCGTGATCAGGTTATCATCGGATACGTGTCAAGGTAGAGGATGTACCCAAAACTGCTTTCCGAACACGTTATGGACATTATGAATATCAAGTGATGCCGTTTTGAGTGTGACTGAATGCTCCGATATTCATGGACTTATATGAATAGGATTTTCATCCATACTTAGATAAGTTTGTGTTGTCTTTATCGATGACATTTGATATATTCTCAAAGTCGGGAAGAGCATCTTGAACATCTCAAGTATAGTTCTTGGATTTTGAAGGAGAAGAAGTTGTTTGCCAAGTTGTCAAATGTGAGTTTTGGTTGGATGAAGTTCAATTTTGGGTCACGTAATTTCAAGGAAGGAATTGCGGTGGATCCATCGAAAGTGGAAGCAATTGTTGAATTGGGAAAGGCCAAGAAGCGTGATGTCGAGGTCAAAGTTTTGTTGGATTAGCTGGGATATTATCGAAGATTTATTGAAGGTTTTCCAAGATAGCGGACCCTCTTACACAACTCACGAGGAAGAATCAATCGTTTGATGGACTAGCGATGCATGGAAGTTTCCAAGAGTTAAAGAAAGATTGACTACTTGCTTGCACCAAATGTTGATTTACTACCCGGATCCGAATGAGTTCTTTGAAAGTATATTGTGATGCTTCTTATCGAAGGTTAGGATGTGTGTTGATGCAGAACCGTAAAGTGTGGTGGCATATGCTTCAAGACAATTAAAGGTGCATGAGAGGAATTATCCGACTCATGACTTGGAACTGGCTTGAGTTAGTGTTTGTATTGAAAGTATGGAGACATTTTCTTTATGGGGCAACGTTCACTACCTGTTTTTAGTGATCACAAGAGTTTGAAAGTATCTATTTGACCGAAAGAGTTGAACATGAGACAAAGAAGCGTTGGTTAGAGTTTACGAAGGACTATGACTTTCGATTCGTATCATCCCGGAAAAGGCGAATGTTGTAGCGGATGCTTTAAGTAGGAAAAACGCTTAATGTACATTGTGATGATTAAAGGAGAAAGGCTGATAGAAGAATTTCGTAGATATGCGTTTGTCGTGAAATTAGACACCGGTGGAAGATGTGTTTAAACATGATCACCATTTCAAATGATTTAATGGATAGAATACGAATAGGACAAAATAATGATCAGATTATTTGCGCAGAAGCAGAGGGAAGCAAGGAGAAGCAAAGTGGTATTGGAATTTAAGTAGAAGGTGTTGATGGAATTCTTGAAGTTTAAAGAAGAGTTTGTGTGCCAAACGGTCCCGAGAACTTAGGAAATTGATTTTGGATGAAGCTCATTGACGGGAGTAAGTTGAGTATGCATCCGGGGAGCCACAAAGATGTATCAAAGACTTGAAACGATTATATTGGTGGTAAGGAATGAAAAGGATAATTTGAATATGTATCATTCTGTTTAGTTTGTCGGAAGGCTAAGGTGGAACATCAAGACCATCAGAATGTTGCAACCTTGCCATTCCTGAATGGAAATGGGATGACATGTAATGGATTTGTAACAAGACTACCAAAGACTCGAAAAGGTCATGATTTATTATCGGTAATTATTGATCGGGACCGCTTACAAAGTCGGCATACTACTTTGTCGATTAATATTAAGTACTCAATGGAAAAGTTGGCCAAGTGTACATCAATGAAATTGTTAGACTTATTGGTGTACCATCCGGTATTATTTCGATCGAGATCCGCGATTTACATCAAGGTTTTGGAATAGTTTGCAAGAAGCGATGGGAACAAAGCTACGTCTAAGTTCTTGGGCTTACTGTCATCCACAAACAAATGGTCGATCGGGAAAGGATGATTGATCATTAGAGGACTTGTTGAGAGCTTGTGTTTAGTAGAGCAAACTGGTTGTTGGGATGAATTTTGCCATTGATAGAATTCACAAACAACAACGGTTTTCATTCGAACATAGGGATGGCACCCTATGAGGCATTGTATGGGAGACGATGTCGTAAAATCTTTGTGTTGGTATCATGATGGAGTGGAAAGCGCCGTTAGTAGGGCCAAAATTTATACACAATGCCAAACAACCGAGAAGGTGAAGATGATTCAAGACAAAGATGAGGACAACTCGTGACTCGACAAAAGAGTTATCTTGCGATAAAAGACGAAGACCGCACTTGAGTTTGAAGAAGGTGACCATGTATTTTTATGTGTGACACCTATAGGACTGGGAGTTGGACGAGTGATTAAGTCAAGGAAACTCACTCCCAAAGTTTATCGGGCCGTATCGAGATACTTTGCCGTCGGGTAGGTTTGATAACTTATCTAGGATTGCATTACCACGCTTATTATCAAATCTTCATAATGTATTTCACGTACCACAACTACTTCGAAATAATATATTTCGATCCTACACATGTTATTGAAGTCGAGCCGCTACACATACATGAAGATTTGTCTTATGAAGAGGTTCCCATAGCCATTTTAGATAGAAAGGAACAGGTCTTACGTCGTCGAGTTTTGAGGACAATAAAAGTACACTGGAGTCATCATTTGCCGAGCGAAGCTACTTGGGAGCTCGAGGATGAAATGCGAGAGAAGTATCCATATCTGTTCAGGTACTTTCTAAATTCTGAGGACAGAATTTCTTTAAGGGGGTTAGAATGTAACGCTTAAGCGTTACTGCACAGACTGTGCAGTAACGCACAGCCTGGAACACGAAGGGCCTTTAAAAGGGCCCTTCACAGTAGATTGTCCAGGGAGTTGGGGCAGCCTCGAACCAGCCGGAAAACGAGAGGAATCGGCCGGAATCGGGTAAGTTGACTTATTTTTTCAGATTTTCGTTTTTTTTTCCTGATTTTTGATGAAAAACTTGTTGAAAATCATCGTTTTGGGCTTGAATTAAAGGTTTGAGGTAGAACTAAGCGTTTTGGTGGGGTAGGTAGGCAATGGTGTCGATTTGGCCAGAATACGGTTGTGATTCGTCGGAAACCGACGATGATGCTGGAAAAAAAAAAAAAAAAAAAAAAACTTTTGGGCATGTCCCTCATTTCCATGTCATGTCGTGTCTGGATTGTCATGAACCGACACTGGTTCGTGTCGTGTCCTCGTGTCACGTATTAAGAACCAGTTCTGTGTCAAAATAGGTTCTGTGTCGGAAACGGGTCCAGTTTGGGTCGTGTCTTGAAATGGGTTTCTGGGTTTAGAATAAGACCTGTGTCAATAGTTAAAGGTTCTCTATTGACACAATGACACAAGCTACCTATTGTGTCACTCATTCGGATCAGATATGAAATTGGGTATCGATTTGGATCTCGGATAGCTTAAACGGATCCAAATTGGGGTTTGGGATCCGATTCGGATATAGTTTGTTTCGTTAGACTTATAGTTAAATAAATTTTAATGTTTCAATTATTTGTAATTGTTTAGAGATTAAAATTGGAGGATTTGGTGGTGATAAGAGTGGCCCAGCAGTTTGGGGACTGGATTTTAGCGCTCCTTCAGGTAGGGGGTTATGCATTCTTTTACAGAACCATGCTAGAAGTGATTTTACTGTTTTAGATAGATTTCAATGTGCATGATTGATAATTGTTTTATTGAAGTTTGTGAAATGTTATTCGCAATTATGGGTTATTTGATATGCCTTTTAAATAAAACATGTTTATGACACTGTTTGATAAAGAACATGTTTTGATATGCATGTGTTGTGTGAACATGGTATTTAAATGTTGTGTGGATATGAGTTTGATTTGGATATTCGTGGATCTGGATATGATTTGTGAATGTGATGAACTGTAATTGGTTTTAGAAATGTAATGATGTGTGAATATACGAGCCGTACTTGTGTGGTTTGTGTGGGGTCTCTAGAGACTTGCAGGTCCCTCGGGCGATCCGGCTTGGGGCGAATACAGGGTGTGTTCCCGGGCACTCTGCCGTGAGAGTCGGCGTGGTTACCGTCGTGGACGGGGTTACCGAGGTCACGTTAGGGAGGGCCGAACGACTCCCGTGGCCTTTGGGGCAGACACAGTATGGGCTGTAATTATCGAAACTAATGATGTGTGTGCGTGTGTGAGTGTGTGCGTATGAATTTGAGATCATGATTTCAAGGTAAATATGTTTGTTATGAAATGATTGTGAAACTATGCATGCTTTTAGTATGTTTTCTGTTTAAAGATGTTTAACCTCCCTACTGAGCTATGTATAGGAGCTCACCCTATTGTTTTACAGCTCATCCTGAAGCTAGCACTTCGAAGGCACACGGAGCAGAGTAGGAGTTTGATAGAGCAACATTTTTATTTTAGATGGTATGATAAGTGTTGAATAATTTAGAAAGTCTTTTATTCGGGGTTATTGTTAGGTGAGCCCCGCACCATTTTGGACGTGTTATTTAGAACTTCGATATGAATATTTATTTCAGTTAGATATTTCTTGAGTTTGAATTAAATTGGTATTGTATTTGTTTAATGCTCACCATCACGCCCGTGCGAGAAGCGACCACGTGGCATCGGCTCGGGCCGGGTCGTGGTCGCGACCCGTGCGGGTGTGACAATTACAGTATCAAACTCCATTTAGAATGAGTATGACGATCCAAACTGAGCTCAAATTGGAGTTCCAGTGGCTCCAAAAGGAAACCAGAGTTGCTCCGAAATATAAGGAATTCTAGATTCAAATAAGAGAGTCCATTCCAGAAAATGGTGAAAAAGATCTAACAGAATATGAGAAACAGGCCCAGAACGGAACACTATAATTTGAACTCAAGTTTTGTTTGGATCTGGATGCACACCGATTCAAGCCAATCTAAATATAAACCAGATTCAGGTCCAAGTTCAACCTACGTCCAAATATGACCAACTAACCACCGAAAGACCCTTCAAGAAAACTAAAACAGGATTAATACACCCACACCCATTTTACTATACACACCCCTTTTTGCCGCCTTTTTCAAAATACTCTTAGTCATTTTTAGTAATTACAAAAAATGCTCCTCAATCAAAAAATAAAAGGTTTTCTTTCCTCCTACATGAGCCTCCTTCCTGCCCTTTTTCCAGTAGTTTTTTGGTCCATTCTTCATTTTCTGACTCATTACAACCACCTATTACTCAATCCATAACCATTTTCAATAAAAAATGGATTAAAATGTGTCAAGAAAAGAAGAATTAAAAGAAAGAAAAATAAAGAAAAGATAATAAAAATGGTCGATTCAAAGAGAAATTTGTCGATTTATATTGTTGATCTTGTTTTGGTTTTTCCATTTTTTAGTTGTTTTGATTGATTTTTAATTGAGACCTTAACCGAAATTGAGAATCAAGAACTAGGGCATCCCAACAAAAGTGAGGCACGTCTCTTCCATCAGCATGCTCTATCTCTCCGACTCTTTTTTTTCTCAATCATTATTTTGTTTTGGATCATTCTTTCTTTTATTTTTTAACAAATATGATTCTTGGTGTTTGGAGTTGCTATATATATAAATATGTATATATGTCTACATATTATATATATTTCTGTATATATATATATATATAGAAAAACTATGAGTTGTTAGACACCATCTCGTGCTAGACTTTACTAGACGATCTGCACTATTTGTGTGATCATAGAGACAATGTAAATTGAGTCATCTATCAACATCGATATGAGAATCGATGTCATTTAATGCATATGGGTATATTAAATGCAATATAGAATGAGTGCCTTGATCACAACCATATGATTGATCGCATGAACAGTGGTGATGATCAAGTAATTGTATAGTATCGGAGGGTGTCTAGCGGCACCCACTCTCATATATATATATATATATATATATATATGTATCTATATGTATATACATTCATATATATACGCATACATATATATAGAGAGAGGAGAGAGAGGCAGTGTTGACGCCGATTTCACAATGATACTGACTGCAGTATGTTACTAATGGTCCCCAACACTGTGGAAGCAACATTCAGTTTTCTTAGTATATACGCAGTGACATGTATATTTGGTTTATTAGTAAATCAGCTATATATATTATGTATATATATATATATAGGTAGGTAGGTATTGTGTTGTGTTGTGTGGCCAACATAAATCGTAAGCTGTATGAGGCTAGAAATCGGTGTTAGTAGATGTGTGCAGTTAGATATTGTAGTGGCTGATTCCAAAATAATGAACTACCCAGAAAAATGCCGATTGTAGTTATTGTATTTTTGACACGTTGGCATGACCCAAAATCCTGGTCGTGCTAGTTTTGGAGAAGGTTTAAATTGGGCTGTGACCAATGTTTTAAAAGCATGCATGGGCACCCAGACATGATTATCGCAGCTTATCATATGATACAATACGATATACCATCAATTTCAATAGGTTACTTAAAAAAAAATTATAAATAAAAAATAATTCTTAAAAATGAGAAAATTTCAATTAATTAACAAAAACTAGTAGAGTATTAAAAAAACAATCAAAACATAGTAAAAATTGGCATTCAATCAAATTGTCATCAGTCAAGATGAATTGAATCAAGTGATAATATGCTAAACAACTTAATGCTAGTAAGTAAATAACAACAATTAACACCTTAAACAATTAATAATAATGAGAAGATTAAGAATAACAAATAAGAACTTGACAAGAGCAACTAAGTTAAACTAGAGCATATAAAAGAAGATCAAAGTCATAAGTTGTAACTACTGAGTCATCAATTACAAATTGCTTGGAGACAATGTTCAACTTCAAATTCAATACGCAACACAGGGTTCATATAGGCATCAAAAGTAGAGTAATTAGAGTCCCCATCAGCAGTCTCATCATCATCATTGTCATCATCTCTCTCCTCTTGTATAGGCTCATTTACTCCAATGCCTTCAATATTATCATCATCATCTCCAATTTATGCTTCTTCCAGTACTTCTCTCCCATTTTTATCGTAGGAGGCTCTTCTTCTTCAATTCAATTATTTTGAATATCAAAATTTTCATAGCTAATTGGATCATATTGCACATTTATTGCCCTTTTATCTCTTTACATTTGCCTATAAAAGAAATTACAAATAACTTAAGAATATCATAAACAATTATACATATGAATGAATTATGAGATTGAGTAACTAGCAAATTCCCCTCGCTTCACTTTATGTTATATGCAATATAAAGCAGAGGCGAGAATGCTCCAATATGTTTCATTTTTTTATGTGAATGTGTTAGAAAAAACTTTAATTTTGTTCACATCAACTGAACCTACCCATTTGACTTAATATATGTTTAGCAAACTCTATCAAGTGAGGCATAATGTATACCACTAGAGCAAGCCCACCATTTATCTACATAAAAGCAAAAGATAAAATTAAAAAAAACAATGTAGTATTGGAGTTTATAATCAAAATCAAATTAATAAACCAAATCATAGCTTGATGCATTTGGGAGCAGAGTTGTATTGCAATCAGCCGACCAAAATCTTCAATACTATGTATATACTTGCTCAACTCTAAATAAATGTTATACCAAATGGATGGATCTTGGATAAGGTTAATTGCATTCTATACCTCCTTCACTTTGTCATCTTATAAAAAATTGAGAAAAAACTCTAATTGCCTCAATAAATCATGATGAATCAATCTCTCCTACCATGCATCAATTATCTACTACACATTCTTAAGAAGACCCCATTTGCAGTCAAAGTTTGCTTGGATTTCCATTTTGGTATACCAAACCTATCTTCACTACCTATCATTCTCATCACTTTACCAATACACTTTCAAAAATGTCATATTGATCCCAAAAGTCCCTTCTTAAGATGACATCAACTACAACACAACTTCCATCTTCCTTGACCAACTTATAAAACTCCATTCATCAGAAGTAAATATTTTCTTTAATGCATTTTTCTGTATAACAAGACTTTAATAGATATAACATTAATAGAAAATCTTGTCACTACCCATACCATGAATTCCCTACCACTAGTAAGGATTCTTATCAAATGCAATAGGATGAATGATTATAAATAAACTTGGTGGTATTTCTACACAAGTCAATAGTTCTCTTAACTTCATTCATCTCGCTCAAATCCTCAAGCATCAAATCTATGCAATTACAATACATGAGGTCCACACGAAAGAAGGATGGTTTGTTTGAAGCATCTTACTAGGTTCTTTAAAATTCACAGTATTATCAGTAATTAACTATATAATATTTTCTTCGCCTACCATCTCAATAACTTCTTCAAAAATAGGGAGTAGGGTTTTTTTAGTCTTATCCATATGATAAAAGTTATATGACTTCAAAAATAATGTATCTTTAGAACAATAGACTAGGAAATTAATTAAACTTATGTCAGTCATTTGTCCACTCATTGTCCTAGATAGAATACCCAGTAACTTTCCGTATCTCCCTAAATTCAACAGACCATCCATAAATAATTTCAACCTATTTCTTTAATAATTTACCTCTCAAATCCTGATATGTAGGCATTTTATATCTTTCTCCTAAATAATTTCAACCTATTTGAGAACAAGATTTGCTTATCGATAAACAAAGGTAGGCTACAGAAGTAGCCGCCTAAGCGGAATTCTAGCATGCAGTGATGTTCGACATATATAACAAACATCATGATTTGCAATACGAGTGAGTTAATATTGCTTGTCGATCACCTAAGTCTTTAGTTCCGATCTCATCTTTTCAAACTATATGCACTAGCCACCCTTATATTGCATCGACACCAGTTAGTATGTCGGGTGGCATATAAGTGTTGAGGGACACATATATAAGATTTCATCCCTTAGTGTCACCAATTGCTCCAAGCTTCAGAGTTGCCCAAGGTGGTGGGTTTCCCACTACCTATACAATCAATAGATTTGGGCCACTAGTTCTTTTTACAACATTTGCCATATCAAGTATGGCTCCTACCAATATACAATTGGTTTGCATTCAACAATCACATACCAAATCAACTCCTAAAATTAGAAGATGCAATGATGAACCACATTGGGGTCATTGACTTGGTTTGTAATGCATTTGGGATTGAGGTCTACACACCTGATATTGAAGTTGATCATAAGCTATAGGGTCGATAGGCTTTCCCCGATCTCGAGAGTTTTCAAAACTAAGTTTACTACCTTTTGGGGATAAGAGTGTAAATATATAATGGAGCAGTTGGTTCAATTTATTCTTAAGTGTAGGAAATTAGGCGATAGTGAGTTTCATAAAGTCAAGCTTTTTGTATCTTCTCTCATGGGACAAGTGTATGCTTGGAATACTTCATTAAAGACTGCATCAATCCAAACATGAGATGGGATTCAAAAGGTATTTCCCAAGCACTACAACAAGATTCATCCTCATCCAACACCTACAAACTTAATGACCTTGGCAAAAAATGGACAAACTATAGAGGTCTTTTTTGAGAAATTTCATGAATTGGTTATATGTTGTCAGATGAAGTTTAGCGAGCTCAATATGTGGTCTAACTAGCTAACTGAGCAGCAGAGGTCGAATATATTCTGAACACCTAGATGCATCAGGTAATAAATGAGAAGTCGTGAGGCATAATCCACATCAAGCTCTCATTTCTTGCTTAAAAGATATGATGTAAGATACCAATGATGAGTATGACTCGGTTGAAGTCATGGCATAATTCAACATTTCACATGGATGAATCGCATATACTATAAATTGCAAAACATGACTTCACACGACATAATTAAATGCATTATGTTTTGCTTGGTTATACAACAAGCAATTAGGGTTGTGTGTCTTAAGTTTGTAGGTAAGAAGTCTTAAGCTAATGAAAATTTGTTCTCATTTGCATAAGCTATAGCAAAAGACATCTATCATAGTGGAACATTCAATTGAAACAATTTCAAGATGTTGCACACCATCTTGGGAAGCCATGGATGAAAAAAAATTACACACATCTCGTGATTGAATGAGGTCAAAATACTTAAAATCAAGTGAAAAATTGGAAGTCATGGATGAACAAGATTTTCGTCAAGCATACAACAAACGTGTTCGATTGAAACATTTTCGAGAAGGGGATTTAGTTTGAAAGACTGTCTTAACAGTAGCTCTAAAAGATTCACAGTTTGGAAAATGGTCTTCCAATTAGGATGGACCTTATATAGTGTTAAAAGTTCTACTAGGAGGCACTTATAAATTAGCAAAAATTAAAGGTAAAAATATTCAAGGAGCATAAATGAGAAATATTTGAAGATGTATTATCCGCAATTTGGGAAGAGCAACTTATTTGAAGATTTGATGAAGAATTACAAAGAATATCAAAAAAATTACAAACAATATAATAATGGGCATCAACCAATTGCCTATCCCGAAGTGAAAGCCATATCAAAGGCATAAGAGGCTCCCGACCAAGCCAGCTTATTTTAGATTATGAACATCTGATACTACTCATACTATCGTTCAAGAGCTACATGATTCTCGATTGTGAATGACTCTTTCGGCATTTGGTTCCTTGAGAGGGCTTTCAGATATGTCTCCTCTAATCCTATAGTTTTTGTCATTCCTTTTCATAAGTTTCAGTAGTTGTTGTTGGTTCTTGGTAGCACGGAGCAAAACGGTCATTGAGCAAGGTAAGCTGTAAAGTAAGGATGTGACTTCCCAAAAGAGAGGGAAAGTCACATCTGATGAGCTCAATAAGCTCACAAGCTTCTCAACATCGGCCCATGCTATCTCGTAAATTGGAAGCATGAGGCTAAAATCATCTAGAAGACACTCCTGATTAAATTGGTTGTTGTACAAGATGGTCCAATCTACAACTTGAAATTTAAGGGTTCGACAGTTCATAGAGATCCTTGGTAGTTGATAGTTGATGATCATTTGGAGATCAAAGCAAACTTATCAAGTCTAGAGGTATGTTTAGATTTGTAGCTAGCCTCTGAAGGGTACAAAATAGAGTGCCTTAAATATCCATCCCTTCCTTGAAATACCTATTGAATATGCTTCAAATGAACTCTACATCAATATTAATTTCTAAGGGTTTTAAAAACGTGACTCCTACAAGTACAATGATGATATCATTTGGTGTATTTGTATCAACTGGAGTTTCCTTTCAAGGAGCCTCGACAACACCCACCATGGGACCAGATTTTAGTGCATAAGTAGTGATTATTGACTAGATATCTGAACAATATTGCGAGACAATGACGAAAAACAAGTACAAGAGGCCCTTTGAATCCTAAGGCTATGGAGGCCTCGACTGGAGCCTCCTGTAAAAGGATTTTCGAGTTTCTTTGTTAGGAACTGCCTCGATTAGGACTACTGAGATCAAAGGTACAATGTTTTTGGCCTTGGATTCCTCTTTCAAAGTTGCCTCATTTACGATTACCAAAATCGGGGTTATAGAGGACTCAACTTCAACTCTCCTTTCTAGAGTTGGCTCGATTACTAGGGATGAGTCAAAAATCTAGATTTCTCCCTGATAGGGTGTATCAGGAGCTATGGTCAAATCATTGTGATATCCAACTGCATTTAAACGACGCTAAATGCTTATTTGGAAGGCATTTGATTAGAACATATTATATCACATTCTAAGTTAACTTATCAACAAAGACATTGTGCATCATCATGTGCTCCTATTATTCCACATTCTTAACTAACTTGTCAACAGAGACATTGTGCATCATCATGTGCTCCTTTTCTTGTAGAACAAAAGATAAGTGTTGATTTCCCTTTGGAATATTGCATGAGTATATCTATTTCAATAAATTCAAAGAAGGAATACTTAAAATGGAGAAAAACTTGTTCAAACAAAAAGTCATTCTTAGCATGAGCATAACTTACAAACAAGGTAAATAGGCATATGTTACATTCTATACATAGAAACTTGTATTTTCACCACTACAACGAAGAGTACCACAAGAAAAATGGCAAATAAATGGTTGAGTTGAAAGCTTTATACAAGACCTTCATTATTTTTCTCAAGAATCAGTCTGGAATATGTTGAGAATTTGTTGACACAAAACAGAGAGATAGATAGAGAAGAGAGAAAGGAAGAGAGAGATCACTGATAACAGAGAAAGACAGTGAAAGACAGAGGCGATGGCCATCGCTGGCAGAGAGGAGGGAGTGTGCGCGCTGGTGGCGACGGATAAAGTAAGCACAGAGGCGAGATGCCAGAGATAGATGAGAGAGGCTAGAGATGAGAGAGAGAGGGGCACACACAAGTTTAGTTTTAGGTTAGATTTAGTTTGGGTCGGGGACCCGACCCAATGTACGCTAACCATAATATAGCAGACCGCTATAGCGGTAGCGCCCAGGCGGGTCACCCGCTAGACCATAGGCACTATAGCATTTTTTGGTCTGCTAAAACGTTATAGCATGCTATTAACTACTTAGGTGATTAAGATATATACTATTTAGATTCTTCACGTTCTTGTCAATGTGGGGCTATTTCATTTGTTCCATTGGCATCTAGTTGGTCCCTTTTACAGTCAAGTCTATAAATTGTAATTCCTCTACAAAATTATAATGAAGATGATACTTCAATGTATTGAATGGAGCAACAAATATCCAATATATGTATATGTCACCAAAGGATGACTATGAAAAGCTTTAGAAAAGACTAGAATAATATCAAATGTACTAACAATAGCAAATACACTCAAGCAACTCTATAAATTGGCCTAAGAAGGCTTAATATTTATTGAATACATTGAGATATTTATAAAAAAGAGAGGTTGCAGCTAAACATGAAAAACAACCGATAAAAAAAGCTCGTGGAAGGGACCAAGGGCTAGTAATCTAGCTGTTGGATTCCCTAGTGCCTGATGTGCCTGATTACAAAAGTGTGTATTTTTATAAATAGAAAAATATAATAAAATATACATATTTTAACAGTCCCTCAAACTGACGGTATCATTACCGAAAGGTTGCTAACTAGGAACTCGTGAGACTGAGAGTGATTTGGTGAGGACATATGCAAGTTGATACTTTGATCTTATAAAATGTAGCGTCAAGTTCCCTTGTAGGTATTCTTCACAGATATAATGACAGTCCATCTCAATGTGTGTGTTCATGAAATATATTGTTGTTGGCTATATATATAACACTTTTGTTGTCATAATATAGAATTCGGATAGCTTCAAGATGTGTCTCGAGATCTTCAATGAGTCTTTTTAGTTGGGTTAATTATATAGTTGTGTTGACCATTGCTTTGTATTATACTTTAGTAGATGAGAATGACATTTTGTTGCTTCTTGCATCTCTATGAGATAAGAGAGTCTCCAAGAAAGATGCAGTAACATGTTGGTGAGTACTTGTCATTAGCATCACCACTCCAATTGATACTAATATAATTAATTAACTGAGGTAAGGAGGAAGAGGACAAAAATACTCTCTTTTCAATAGTATATCGGATATACCAAATGATCCGCATAACGACACTCATATATATAGTAGTAGGGGCATGCTGAAATTGACTTAGAGTATGTAATGTATGAATGATGATATCAGGACGAGTGATAGTTAGTTATGTCAACGATCCGACCATCTATCTTTAAGGAGTGCGGTTTTTGAGTAGTTCATAATATGTAAGTCATCTTTTGGTTAACCACCTCAGGTGTCTCAACTGTCTTGTCATATGTTAAGCCCATATGTAACAACAATATCATTAGAAAATTTAGTTTCAAATAAAAAGAAACCTCAACCATTTTTTTACCTCAATACCCAAAAAGTATTGTAGATATCCAAGATCCTTCATTTAAAACACCCTACCAAGGTCCCATTTGATGTTTTAGATCTCAATTATATCACTCCTTGTGATGATCATATCATCTACATATAGCAAGAGAATTACAATACCCGTAGTAGATTGCTTTGTAAATGAGTATAATAGGTAGTAAAATCATTTCATGTCATAAACTTGTTTATTTTATCAAATCAAGCCTTAAGAGTTTGTTTAAGTCCATATAAAGATCTTTTAAGATGAAGGACTTGGTTTTTTTTGGATGTTAATGCCTGAAGGAGGTTCCATATAGAACTCTTCCTTTAGCCATCCATTTAAAAAGGCATTCTTGACATGCATTTGGAAAATATTTTAATTTTTTATTGCATTAAGAGCAATAAGAGTCGTAAGAAGTCATTCTAGCGACTGGGACAAAGGTTTCCTCGTAGTCAATACCATACTCTTGAGAGTATCCTATGGCCACTAGCCTAGCTTTGTATCTTTCTAAGGTACCATTATCATTGATCTTGATTTTATATACCTATCTGCACCCTATCAAGACGCGTTATAATGTTCTATGTTTGTGCTCTATGTAGAGCATCTACTTCCTCATTCTTGGCTTGAATCCAATCCTGAGATGTTTAAGTTTTCTTAAACGTGTTAGGGTCTTTTATAGCTAAAATAGTAGTTAATAAGATGTTATGTCTTGGAGAAAAAGTTTAATAAGAGACGAATCTCTCGAGAGATCTAGAATCTCTAGTAGATTTTCTTAGAATAGGTTCAATGACATATGGGTTTTTCCTAGTGTAATGTCTTTTAAAAGGAGTAGACATTGATTTGTCCAGTTGATGATCTATGTTTTGATTACCTAAAATATCACTCAGAAAGGAATATCTAGTATCATGTGCGTGCGGGTGTGTAAGACAATACGAGTCATTGGGTATGTGCTAGCTGAATTGTGTGGAAGAGTTTCCCTTGCTACTCTCCTTGATGACCTTTCACTGCTCATGTATCAGTTTCTTCATTATTTGTTCATCATCTCAGAAGCTCCAGACTTTTATACTTAGCAAAGGGTTGAATTATGGTGATAACTGTATTAAATGTATATCCAGTCACAGGGGGCAGAGTCAGGACATGGAAAAAAAGTTGGTCTGAGTTTATACACAGTGCGTAGAGGGGGTCTGCCTAACCCCTTCTTGCTAATTCACAAAGAAAAAAAAAAGAGGAGACAGAAAACCTTCAATTAATTTACCAGTATTGCACACGGTAAGCGATCTCCCTAACCCCATCTTGCTAACGAAAGAAAAACAAGGAGTTGCAGCTCTGCTTGCCGGGTGGTCAACTCAAAAGCCCTAGTCTTGTTGTGAGTTTATACCTGGAATGCGCATATCTGGTTGTGGATCTTTTTAACCCCTACTTGCATATAAGACGAAACATTCGTGTCTTCTTGTGGACACGAGATCGACTTGACGATAACTCAAACTTAATATTTGAGTACGATGAGCTTGAGCTCGTGAATACTTGGATAACAAACCGAGCTCAAGCTGCTAGAACACAGCGCAACCAGAACTTGAGGCAGGAGATTGAATCTCGATCGATCTCAAACCTGAGTTCGCGATGACCAAGAGGGTACTATGGAAGATTTACAAATATAGTCATATGATATTTTGGAGCTTCTATATATATATATATATTATATATGTGTGTGACTTATTGAAAGTAGGGTTTACCGACTTAAGGCGGATTCTACACACACTCATGCGATTGCAAATGTGAACAGCGCTTTCTATGAATTGAAATGGAAAGAAAGAACAGGCACAGATGGATAACGTAAAAAAAGAAGTCTCTTTAAATCTGAACCGTCCATGTGGTCGAGGCAGCTAGGTTACCGGACATTGTGTCCCTCACCATGACAAAGCGACGATGCGACTGACAGACAACTGTTGAAATATTTAAAGGATAAAAAAAGGTGCCACCTTATCGTAAAGGCTAAACGCATTCCTCTTTCCGAGACAGGTGTCCACCAACTCCTCACGCAAGACTACGGATTTCCTTGCGCAGCTTTTCTCGTTTACAAAAAGGTAATCTAATTTAGATTCCACTTCGACTAAATCCAACTGTTTCACAGACATCGCCGGTTCTCTTTATCCGAATCGAGATTGGACTCGTTTCACTTACGGTTCTGGTTTAAATCGTGAACTGTTTGAAATAAAAAATATTATTAAAATCTTGAAATTAAAAAAAAAACATAAAACCGATGATCTAAGAGTCAGTTTCCATATGATAAACTGGGTAATATGGTCTTAGATGAATCATTGTAGAGAGTGATGTAGTAAGCGTGAACAAGATGCTCGAAGTGGTAATATAGTTTACAGAATCTAATGGTGATTACAATGAGAGTATCAAGTTAGAGTACATCATACCATGTGAGAACCAGTATGCAGATTGGCTTGCGAAATTTAGTCTCAAAGAATCATGAAAATGAAACACTATCAGTTCAACTCAACGCCTTATTACAAAATGATATCACTGGGCATACACAGCCCAGTGACAAGCCGTGATGCCAAAGGTTAACCTTAATATGACCTCAAGTTTTCGTGTCGTAGATGCCAAAGAAGAATTTGTGGATTTTGTGATAAGTGATCCTTTCGCAGTAATTTTGGATTTTGGTGTCAACATTTTCTATGCTGGATTTCGTGTTCATGTCAAAACAGGTCTAGGCGAGCACGACCCAATTATCTTATCCGGGTGTACATATAACACGTAGATGTCATGTCATGTCATGTTTGTTCCGGTTATTGCATATTGTGTAAAAATTCTTTTCATTTTCTGGCTTGATAATTTTATTGGAATTTCATTTAAGTGGCATACAAACAAACTACCAGTTATCATCCAGGCAGGCAGCACAGCACAATCAAAGGAATGAGCGTTGCCTTTTTTCTTGCTTGTTAATAGCGTTAGTCTGCCATGGGTGTTCAAAACAAGGAGCCATGACCATTGGTTAATGGCTAGTTTGGAACAGGCACACTGGCCTGAATTGGAAACAATCCGGATTATGAACCAGCTGAAACTGAAACCACTTAACCAAATCCAGAACGTAACCATACTAAGAACCCTTGCAGTTTGGTTATGGTCTTTCCTTTCATGAAGCCGGAATTAGACCAGAAGTAGTACCAGCGGTTCAATTGATTGGGTCATACGTAGATCGGGGCATCTTATCCCACACTCGATCCGACCCGATATTCTCTGCTCCGTTTGGTTTGAACGGGGATGGAGGATAATATAGTCATTCCAAGGAGGTTCCCCGTCATCTGCCAGTTCCAGCTGCTTGCTGAAACCAACAAGCAAGCCGGTTGGGGGTATTTCGGGAACAGCATGCTCCTGTATTTCACGTGGCGTCTTCGTTGTCGATTGCCAAATGGAACGACGAGAAAGCAAGCGTCACAACATGACCAACCTCGGAATCAAGCTCAACCTTGAATCTGTCAGTATTAAATATCTCCGTGGGTTGTTACTGGAGATCTCAAATCAAGAAGAATCGCGGCCACTTGTCTGGGCTTGATTCTTACATAGTGAGCCGTTTTGTGTAAAGCGTTAGAACAACTCAGTTCTAGAAACCGAACCGAAAAGGGGAGAAATTTCCAGAACGTTCCTTCGCGCCAGGGGTCCCCGTGCTTCCATTATTGAGTGTCTAGAACTTTCCTTCGCTAACTCCTATTTAATTCTTCGTCCTCCTCTCTCTCGTATATCAATTCTAACTCGTCTTTCCTTAATTGGAAAGTTCCTCTGGTTAGCTATCCGTTTCTCACTCTACAATTGGTCTGAATCTCTCCCGTTCTCTCTCTTTCTCACAAATTTTTGTGGGTGATCATGAGGACGATTGATGGTTCGGTGAAGGAGGAGATAGACGAAAGTGTATCATCGTCTGCTTCCGACCCGGATTTCTTCACCCCTTTGCCGTTGCAGGGTCTACACGATCCTTCTCTGCCTCCGTTTCTGAATAAAACATATGATATGGTGGACGATCCGAACACGGATGAGATGGTTTCCTGGTCATCAACGGGAAGTAGTTTTATTGTTTTGGATTCTCACAGGTTTTCCATGGAATTGCTGCCCAGATTCTTCAAGCACAACAATTTCTCCAGCTTCGTTAGACAGCTCAATACCTATGTAAGTATATGCGGTTTAGTGTTTCTTTTCCTGGGATTTGGATATCTCTGTGAGCTGTTTTAATAGTCTCTTAAATGTGATTTTGGTGGATTGGGTATTTGGTGTTACAGAACATAGGTTTCTGAAGCCAGCAAGCTTCGCCAAAGTAGATTGATTTTTTAAGTGAAAAGATTCACCAAATTGTGACCAACAAAAATTAATGGTGAACCTTCTGAAGCGTGGTTGATTGAAATATTCTGTTGAAAATTTGAAGACAAAAGCTCGGTAGTTAGCAGTTTCTCTGCACTCTTAATCTCCTGTTTCCTTTGTTTGGTACCTTATGTTTTGTCTCTTACCGCAATCTCTGTTCCTAGAGCTCTCTCTCTCTCTCTCTCTCTCTCTCTCTCTCTCTCTCTCTCTCTCTCTCTCTCTCTCTCTCTCTCTCTCTCGTTTCCTCTTCTTTTGGCAGTATTTGCAATCAAGTCTCCCGGAGCTTACGGTGGCATATCAATGGTGTTGTGTTTCTATCCTTTTTGAATAAAAGAAGTGCTCACATTTACATATTCTGCCTTTTGTATATACCTCATTAAAAATGACCTTATTCTGTTCTATTTTCCTATTAGGCTGATGAAGTCAAGCCAGATCAAAGATACAAGATCGGTTGAAGCCACCAACATGGTGATAAAATTGATGTGTTCATCTTGTTATATCTGACCAATGCATGTGGACATGATTATGCAAATACAACCCTGTTCTTTAAGCAAACAAATAAAACCCTTAACTCTTTGTTGGGCAGTGTTTCTCGTGAGCGGATTTTTCATTTATTTAAACAGGTAGATGTAGGAGAAAACAAGAAATCAACATGTTCTACTGTTGCTCGTTGGGAAATGCTTTTCCTTGTTTGCCAACAAAACCTGAGAGAAGTCGGGGTGAGCTATGATTTGAAAAATGAAACATTCCCGATGGTAGGGTCAATGGGTCCAGTATATTCTCATCTACTAAGCGGATGCTCTGAAGCTGCATTTCCTAGTTAGTGGTAGCTATTTATTACCAGAATGCGGTCATTTTCGGATTAATCAAGCCGAAAAGCTACTGTAGCTTCAAATCTGAGTTCCGCATGGTCCTTTACTCCGAGATATGATTTGAACAATGAAGCAAACAGAGGGCATGGATGGGGTAGGTTCAGTGGGCCATTATGTCTCAACTAATCGCGCTGCACGCGCTCAAACTGCTTATTCTAGATCGTAGAAGCTTTTGAATTACTGTTATTTTGAGATTAATCAAGCTCAGAGGCTACTTTAGTTGCAGACCTGCGGTTTCTGAAGGTAGTTTCGAAAAGTTATTGACTTACTGAGTTCCCACATGACAAATGTTATCAAACAGTTTATTTTATCCTCCCCTTTTTGATCGTATATGATCTTCTAAAGGATTCTCATATGGGTCACCTCTCTGAATCCGTGGATCCTATCTTGCTTCTCCTTGCGGCTTTACTCATTTGAAGTTGGGTATTGTTCTTCTTTCTCAGGGATTCAGAAAGATTGATCCTGACAGGTGGGAGTTTGCAAACGAAGGATTTCTCAGAGGGCAGAAGCATCTGCTCATCACCATAAAGAGGAGAAAGCCAGCCTCCCAGGTAGGTCAGCAGGAAGCAATTGGGCCATACGTTGAAGTTGGGCATTTTGGCTTGGAAGGAGAGATAGATAGGCTGAAGAGGGACAAAGCTGTATTGATGGTCGAGCTGGTGAAGCTGAGGCAACAGCAGCAGAACACCAGAGATTACATGCGAGCCATGGAGGAAAGGCTTCAAGGAACGGAGCAGAAGCAGCAGCAGATGATAGCTTTCTTGGCGAGGGCGATGCAAAATCCTACCTTCGTGAAGCAAATGCTTCAGCTAAGTGAGAAAAGGAAGGAGCTCGAAGAGGCAATCAGCAAGAAGAGGCGAAGACCTATTGAGGGGCGGCCCGAAGAGGACGAAAGGGAAGGGTTCAATAATGCAATGGAGGAATTTGCCGGAGAGCAAGGAATAGCGTTGGACATGGTGTCGGGTAATCTTGAAAATGGCTTTGGTTTTGATTTGTGTGAACTGGAGAGACTCGAGACTGAATTGAAAGGGGAGATAGAAAGAGATGAGGAGGAGGAACCGAGTCTTGACGATGCCAGCTCGGGATTAGACTTTCTGGATGAGTTATGGGGCGGGAATGTGAGAAATCAAGAACAAGCTGATGACGGTGGTAGAGAAAATGATGTAGATGTAAAACTATTGGCGGAGAAACTGGTCTTCTGGGGTTCCAGCCCCATGTGACTGATGATCCATCGAAGCAATTCTGAGTTACTCTTTGTCCCACAGGTTAGTGGTGGGTCCACGTTTTGTACAGTTAATTCCATTAGCGCTGCAATTCTCTCTCTGTCTGTGCGCGCGCCCTCGCCCATTGTTGAAGACGATTGCGTTCCGTAGGCATTTCATACTGGTAAGCCGACAAGCGCGTGTGGAATATTTGTAGTTGGTTTTGTTTCAGGTCCGGTGGTCGTAGTTCGACACATCACGTTCAGGCCTGCTGGTCTTTGTTTAGCGGGTATCAAGTGGTTGTAGCTTTTGAGCAAAGTCGAGAGGAGAGTAATCATTTCAGCGATATGAAATATGGTCAGGTAAGTAAGTTTAGTGTTAATAATTTTAATTGACGAATATTATCATATGATCGAGTGTAGTAGAAGGTTAGAAAAAAGTAAAAGAGATTGAGAATATATTTTTTAAATTATAATATTTGAGTTCGAAATAGAATTAGTATTATTATAAATAAAGATTTAAAAGATAGGATAAGGTTTTGAATATAATTTATGCTTGTGCATCTTAAGTAGATTAGAAGGTTTTTGGAGAAGAGGTGGGTAAGATAATTTAAAAAAATTTATAAAGAGAGATGATTTATTTAGGAAGAGACTTAAATGAATATGTTGGTAAAAATGTATTAAGATATCAAAGTATTTGTGAGAATTATAATTTTAAGGATATAAATGAGAAGGGTAAGAAGATTTTAAATTTTTTTATGGTTTTTGACTTTTTTATAGTTAATATAATTTTTTAAAAATGAGATCAATATTTAATTACTTATAAGAGTGGTTTATTACCGTGTTATCTGTATTGCATCGTATCTCGTATCGTGGGCAATCACGATACGATACACTACCCCGTATCGTAAAACGATGAGTATCGCACCGTATCGTGCGATATGGGCCCGTATCACAATACGATACGATACGGGCGATACGCCTAAAAAAACATTCAATTTTTTTTTTCAAAATTTTTTTTGAAGGTTTCTGATCTCTCTTCACTTCTCTCTAAGGCATCCTTCGACTGCTTTAAAAATCTAGTGAAATATCTTCATGAAAAGTAATAATATTCATGAAGAAATACAGGATATGCTCATATATGAAGAAATATTCATCATATAATACATGTACCAACCAAATTTATGTATCAAATATGAATAATCGCCTATTTGTTGACAGTATTCAAACTGTTGCCAAATAGGTTTGCTGGAAAAAGCTTAACTAACCAAATACAAATTCTTCAATCTCAGTATACGTGTAATTTTAAAATTTGTAAAAATTTATGAAAGATAATATTATATTAATGTCTAAACTATAAACTCTTAAGAATTCTACTCTCGATCAACCGCATTGAATCAAATTGTCATAATAAAGGAAAAAGTTTGAAAATCAGTTTTTCATCAAGCCATACAGGTTGTTCCGTCACTGTTTGATGTTTGGAATGGACTGGCAAGGCTCGAGTTAGTTTAAGGTGATAACAAAATTGACCCATGGGTCTTGCATCACATCAAAAGACTATCGATCAATAAAATATAATTATTTTTCATGAAGATTTTTCACTAGATTTTTAAAGCAGTCGAAAGATGTCTTAGAGAGAAGTGAAGAGAGGCCAGAAACCTTCAAAAAAAATTTTAAAAAAAATTTATTCTTTTAAAAAAAAATTGAAAATAAAAGTTTTGGGCGTATTGCTCGTATCGCGGAGCCCAACGATACGCGTTAGACAACACTGGTTTATTATAAATATGATTATTTCTTTTGTAGAAAAAAATATAGATTGTATTATAAAAATGTGTAAGAATTTTAGGAGAGTTTAAGTACTCAATATCGACTTTAGTATTAAATTTGAAGGTAAAAATGGACAAAGAAAACTAAAGTGCAATAAAGTGCATAGAGTTATTCATATGGTGTGACTTCAAATGTGAGAATATATATATATATATATATATATATATATATATATATATATATATATATATATATATATATATATATATATATATATATTTAAACAAAAAGTTTTTGAAGAATATGTTTGAAATTACATAGATACAATATGTAAAACAATATAAATATACATATTAGAAAATTGGTAAAAGATGCTTAACACTTATTTAAGAAAGGTGAACTGCCACTGAAAGAAGGTTGGGTGGAGAGTGAAGTTGTGCAAAACCGAAGGTATATTATAAATTGCATTATAGTAGAAAGACTAGTGAAATTTTTGAGGTTTATAAGAAAGAAAAAAGAAAAAAAAACTATTATTGAAATAAAATCTAAAATTTGGGAGGATTTATATAAAGCTTAAATCCAAAGAAGGTGATTGAGATATTTTTAGGATATCTAAGTGTAGAGATAAGAAAATTAAGGATCTTATTTTGTTAGATACAACAAAGATGAAGATGAAAAGATTTTAGTAATGAATGATGATATAAAAATAAATAAAAAAATATTTTTATAATTTTTTTAATGAAAATACATATATTAGTATTAGTTTAGGAGAGTTACCTAAATTAGAAAATAAATTATAAATTTTATCGATGTGTTTAAAAAAATGAAGTCTAAAACACTCTTAAATATATAAAGATTGATAAACCTATAGAACCAAACAATATTTTTATAGAAGTATAAAAAATGTTAAGAGGGTTTGATTAAGAAGATTCAACAACAATAACAATTAAGCCTTTTTCTATACTAGACGAGGTCGGTTACATGGATTCTTTATTTCCACATAGTCCTATAATGTGTCATGTTAATAGTTAACTCACAATAAGCTAGATCATTCTTTATTGTTTCATTTCAACACTTTTGTGGTCATCTTCTATATCTTTTAATACTTTTCAAATTTAGTTTTTCATACCTTCTTAGAGGTTCTTTTTTTGATCTTCTTTCTATATGTTCAAACCATTGTAAATGATATTCTCTCATTTTATTCTCTATTGGTGTCACTCCTTATTTGTTTCTAATAACCTCATTTTGTATACGATCTTCCAGGTTTTTCTTTCTTGTATGGTTCAAAAGATTATTTAATAAAATATGAAAAATGAGTATACTTATATTTATATATAAGAATAAAAAAGAAATTCAGAATTATTCGAATTATCGAGATATTAGGTTAATGAGTCATACTATTAAATTATGAGAAATAATTATCGAATGTAATTTAAGATAAATATCGAATGCAACAAAGAATCAATTCAGATTCATGTCTAGTAGATCTAATATTGAAGCGATTTACTTATTTAGATGTTTTATTTAATATTTTAGAACAAACCTATATATGATATTTATTGATCTAAAAAAGGGTTATGATAGGTACTGAAAGATTTTTTTGAAAAACCATGAAAAAGAGGTGTATCCCATTGACATACATTTAGTGCAAAAACTTGTTTGAAGGCTCATTAAAAAATGACACTCTTTTAAAGTTAATATTAGATTATATTATAGATCTAACTTTAAGTTTATATTTATTTATATCGGTCATTGATGAGTTAACAAAACATATTGAAGATGAAATATCTTTGTGAATGTTATTTGTAGATGATATTGTGTTAGTGGATGAGTCTAAGAAAAAAGTTGAAAATTATAACTATAAAAAGAAACAATAGAAAGTAATGGTTTTCAATTTAGTAAAACAAAGATAGAATATATGAAATTTAGGTTTGATGATTTTGGTAATTCAGAAGAATTAAAAATTAAGATTGACACATAATGCATCTCTTATAAGGAAAGTTTTAAATACTTAGGATCAATTTTCAAAGTAATGAAAAAACTGATAAAAATATTGAACATAGAATTAAGACCGGTTGATTAAAATGGAGGACATCAGACACTGTTTGTCAAACACAAGTCCTCAGGGGAATAACAGCGTTTCTGCTTGCTGTGTCTTAAGAAAGTGTTCATGCTTTCAAAATAACGTAAGATCATCGCGAACGCGTGACAAGGCGATTGCCCCTTTGCACATGATCTCATCCTAGAGCAAAAACCGTTCAGCATATGGGGTCCTCAAAGTTTTTTCCTCCTCTTTGTTTTTTTAACAAGATCAGCTAAGAGACAGATGAGCGAGAGCTGACAGCAAAAGAGATGGAACAGCTTAGAATTTAAAACACACACGCATATGCAGGTGTGTATGTGTGTGTTAGTAAGGTGTTAGAAATGTAACCTACATCCTATATATAATTTTCATATTTTCAATAATAAGAGTGTTCCGAGTGCAAGCAAAGGCCGCTGGCAAATGCTTCTATCTTTGACACCTCAGGTGAGTGAGTCGGTTCAATAGACTGGCATTGATGCTGAGTGTGACCTGTTTGTCATGGTTGTTCAAAGATTCCAACCAACGAGACCATCAGGTTCTCATTTTAAAACTATGGCCGGACACCATAGGGAAGACGAGGTGCGGTGCATGCCTACCCTTTTCTTTAACAATGGATACGACAAAACCGACCATTTTTTAGTTTCTATCTGAAGTCCATAAACTAATTTTAAATGTTTCTTGTAGAATGATAGGTTATGTCAAATTAAACACATAATAGCTTGTGATATATAATATAGTGTAAACACTAATACGCTTACAAATTTGCCCGAATTAAGGTTGTGTAACCTTCTCTTCTTTGATCCTTACCGTTCTTGCATTTTCTTCGTGCTTCCTCCTCTTCGGGCTCGCTTTACTTCCGTTCTTTCTTACTCTCAGTGTCTTGCTTCTCGTGTTCCCTTTCCTCCCAGTATTCTTTCACTTGTCTTACTTTAATTTCGTGCTAATTTAGGTATGAGTGTAAGGTGCAGATGTCGCTTGGCTTTTGAACTAGGGATAGAAGTATCTTCAATCACTTCTCAAACTTGGTATTGTACTTGCTCGACTCCACATAGCTACCATACGTGAGCTGACCACTACTAACATGGTCCATCTAATAAAATGTGTTGCTGGACTCAATACGGAAGTTCCATCAAGTAGTTAAACATATAATAAGTTCATCAAATCTGCCTGTTGGGCAGAAACTTTCATATATTTCTTACTGTTTACAGCGGTCTCTCAAAGCTCGGAGATGCTAGGCTGGGTTGGATATGACCATGCTACAGAAGGGCCTACACTAAATAAACGAATGACGCGGTTAGTGGCATGCAAGGGGCACAATGTGGAGTGTGAGCTGGAGAGGGTCACCGATATCCAAGCAAGATCCTGGAAACCAGTAGTGAATTACATTCCACCCACTTCATTCATGAACCTTCTGACTGAGGACCAGGACCGGGATCGATCCTAGCAAAGCTGGAAATTTACCTAGTTTGATTTTCCGCAAAAGGGTTGCGTTTCTCAGGTTTCCGTGACAGATTTTGCGCGTTGAATTTGTCGCAGACATCTGATTGAATTACATCTCTTACATATTTCAATGATGGCCATGTTATCTTGCTAGATGGAACTAGAAAACCGCCCGGATGCAAATACTTGAATGTTGAATCTTGACCTGACTGTTAATTGGGTCGTTTGCTCAAGAACTCAGAAAGAACGACGGTCCTGTTCTGGTTGCTCAACCTGACTGAAGGATTCGGTATTTCTAAAGGTGATCCTTTTGTTGTATAGAAGCCCAATATAGCCTGTTCTTCCCAAGAGGTCTGGTAAAGATTGGTGCCGACAGATCCTTGAACCTCCTTCGGTATTGTATACAGACGTTCTTTATAGTTTGCGTTGCCTTATCCTCGCAAAACTATGTTCAAGTTGGACATTAAAGGCTTTTTCTTCGCAGGTTAATTGTACACTTCGCCTGTATGTCCAAGACTGAAAGCTGTAACAACCACATAGGGCAGTGTCAACAAGATAGGATCGAGTGTGTAAGAATATTTACTCGTCTCTTTGAGCAAGTCCTTAAGGTTTAGGTACTTTCTGAAGTTGAAAAAAACTAAGCACACTTGATACATCAGGATGGTGTCTATATTTCTATTTCCAATTGGAACATCAATTGTAAGGGCATGGTTTCCAACTGTCCACAGAGCCAGGACCATATCAATCAGATTCACTTAGTAATTCAAAGGTTTTATAAACATTGGATTAAAAGGCTTGCGAACTTAACCTGACAATAACCGTTGAAAAATAATTTGTTTCTTAAACTTTCTGAATAAAATTATTTGTTTCCAAGGCTTGGTCCTCAAGGATCAAGTGAATGAAGAAGACTTGGGAAGCATGACGGTCCAATTCCCTCAAGAGTGATTTCATCTAAAAGCTAACTTCCACAACTTTCCAAATTAGCAAAGTTCATGAAAAGATAAACATAATCATAGAGATATAAGTATTTTATTGAGATCCTCAACCTCAATCATAGGCACTATCCAGATTTTAGAATAGCATTTGGTTAAAAGCTCTACTAAAATTTTTATTTTATCATCAAAGAACACAAAAATACAAATTAAATTTTTAATAAAACCTCACACCTCATGTTTTCTAAAAAAAAAAATCTCGGCTTTTGGACCCCGATAAGGGCCTTTAGAAAATACAAACTTTAATATTGTAAAACAAAACCAATTTTGTTTTCACATAACTGAACCTGATCGGGCAAAGTGAAATTGGCGTCGTTTTAGAAAAGGTTGTTTCGAATCAAAATCATTTTGAGAAAACTTTGGATTCTAAAATCACTCCTTCTAGGCATCTAGTTTGAACCTTGAGTGTCGGTTGAAGAAGGCTTATGTCGACAAAAACTTACTTTCCCACAAATCACCGAATAGTCAATAAAACTGTTTGCAAGTTTTAGTAAACTTGGTGGCACACCTGCTCATTTTTTGCAAGAAAAGTTTTAAGTCCATATAAGACCAAAAATTTTATTTATAGTTATTTTATTTTGAAGGTTTGCCTTTTAATATAATTAGAAATTGTTACTATGTTAGTGCATTCAAATATGTTGTTAACACCTCAATTTCAAGTTTTGCTCCACCTTGCTATAGTATCATCCAAACTACATTATTCCAAAGAGAGAAAGCTCATTTGATGAGATTACTTCAACCTATAAAAAATACAGGAGTGAATGTAGTTACTAATGGTTGGATTGATGTGTAGAGAAAGTCATTGATTAAGTTTATGGCTATTTCATATGCAAGACTTATGTTTTTGTAGAGTTGTTGGAGATAAAAGAAAAGAACTTTATGTTTTTGTATAGTCATTGATTGTTCCAATGAGGTAAAGGAGAAGAACTTTATTGCAGATAAAATTATAAAAGTTATTAATGAAATTAGATCCCAAAATATTGTACAACAGATAATGCATCTATTTGTAGAGTTGCTTGAATGATTATTAAATCAATTTATCCTAATATTTTTTTGATGCCATGTATAGTGCATACATTAAACCTTGTTTTAAAAAAAAATTGTCAACCTAATGAACTCTATAAAAAATGAGGTTTCATATAATGAGTGCTATTGGATACGAATGTTGATAAATATTTCACTCCTATTAAAAAATTTATTATGAATCACTCTATGAGGTTAGCAATGTACAATCAATTTATGCATGTGAAGTAACTTGTTGCTGATACAAGATTTGATTCAATGATTGTTATGCAAAAGAGGATGAAAACCATCAAGCATGATCTTCAAAGAATGGTTATGAGTGACAAGTGGTCTCATTGTAGAGATGATAATCTCCCAATGGATGTTGTATTAAAGACATGATTTTGAATGATTTTTTTTATGGAATAAGATTAATTATATTTTAAACTTTATAAAACATATTTATGACATGTTTCGATTACGTGATACTGATAGGTCAGTTTTTCATTTGGTTCATGAAAAATAGGATGGTATGATTGATTAAGTAAAATCATTTATTTATCAACATGAGGGTAAGGACTTGAATCAATATTCGACCTTCTACAAAGTAGTGTATGATATTCTCATTGATAGATGAATCAAAAGTTACACACCACTTCATTGCTTAGCTCATTCTTTAAATCATGGTAAACTCTTTCAACCTTTGAACAACTTTCTTGTTGTTTGAAAATATATTGTGATATTCTTAATTAATATTTTTGTATTTTAGGTATTATACAAGGTAATGGCTTGAACTAAGTTCATAATAGAATTCTCCCACATAAGGATAATGAAATTTATAAAGGAAAGAATAAGTGCCTTGTAAGTTTTTTTCAAGATCCACAAGAAAGGCTAGAGGTAACAAAAGAATTTGTCAAATTCTCAAGTAATGAAGAAAAGTTTGGACAATTCAATTGTTTAAAAAATATATAGAGTCTATCACCAATAGAATAGTGGATTATGCATGGATCAATTTCTAAGCTTCAAACGATCACTTTAAATATTTTTTCACAATCATGTTGATCTTTATATTGTAAAGAAATTGGATCACATATTCTTTTATCCATTCTTATAAAGAAACAAACTAAAGCCTCAAAGAAGTGAAGATTTGGTTTTTGTTTATACAAACATTCATCTTTTTTCAAGAAAGAGTAAGGATTACAAGGAAGGCAAGATAAAAATATAGGATGTTGGTGGAGAAAATTGAGATCCATTTGAGGGAGCAAGAATTCTTGAAGTTGTAATACGTTCTCTTGATAAACCAAATATGGAAGCAATTTCTTTTACTAATGATGGTGAGGGAAATACTAAGATTGAAACTATTGAGGTAAAATGTGATGTTTTCTTATGTTATGATTTTGAATTTTGATATGAAAGTTATATGTATAAATTTAAAAATGTTATTGATTGAAATGTTCTTGTTATGATATGATGTACTTGTTAGTTGGTATTATAATTATATTTATTCACACAAATTTAGCTTTTTCTTATATTTTTTAATAGTGGGGTGCTCATACCTTATCTTTTTAATAGTGTCGTTGACTTTCCATTTGCTGGCATCCACCAAAATCGTTAAAGTAGCATGCCCAAACTTTGTATATATGTCATGCATGTTGCCAATCACTTCCATTCAACTGACATCTTCATAGAATTTTAATGAATGGATTTTGATTTGTTATTGCATATCGATGGACAATTCTTCACTCCCTCTATTTTCTACATACCGAAAGTCAAAACAAGAGAACATAAAATAGAGAGAAAGAAATATAGATTCTCAGTTCTTGTTGGAACATAACCACATATAGCTAAAATTTGGCCATCTATAATTCAAAATCATCCGAGAAATACCACTTGACCAACAATGTGAGGAGTTTGTATCAGTCCACTCGTCATGTAATGTTTGCAATTGATCAGTTTAAATGGTCAAAGTTGTGGTAGTGACTACCTCCTAAATTGTTCTGAAGCTCCCTAGAACATATATGGCTTCAGTCCACTTGGCTAATCTTACACGAACATAGTGAATTTCTTGCAACATACATTGAAGACCACTTGGCTTATTCTCTACTAAGAATAATAAAGATGAACTTAAAACTTATTTGGATATGATGAGACTTGATTCATATACTTCATTTCTTAATCTCATTTTCACACCATGGCATATCCTCTTATATCATTACTAAATAGCGGTTAGACCGGTCTATTTATAGATGGTGAAGCGGCCCTTCTCAAGATCTATTATACTTTGTTAAGTATGATCATGGCACCTTGTTATGTGAGCTACCTCATTATGTGTGTATCTTGTCATATGTATACCTTAATATTTGTAACATTCTCAAAAGTTACAAGTCCTTGATAAAAACTAAAAAAAATTATGATTGAAATTTTTCATTATTTTAATTTCCAACAATATCTAGATTCCTTTATTTTTGAATTTTTGTGTGTTTTATTATTGTATCAACTCGAATTGTAGCTAGTTTCAAGATACTTATGCAATGACTAAAAAGTTAGTTGTTGAACAATAGTTGCCTAGGTAGCTCTTTCTTGCTTCCCATTCTCCTCCTCCATCTTATTTAAAAGTGCTTGTAGCAACATACTTTATGTGCATCTTAGTAGTACTTGGTAACTTAGTGAATGATATTTCTCTTTAGCAAATTTTAAGATACTTGCTTTTGCTTATAAATTTCTTTTGTGTTCTTGTGATCAATCATACTCCTTCACATACCTATGGATAGATAGTTCACTCATTAAGATTATAATGGTATCAGAGATGAGTAATCTTTTTTAAAGAGAAAGCATGGTGCCTACTTATAGGTTTCTAAAGCATGTAGCTGAAGTTTGGGATCATTGACTATTCAAAGTGAAAGTTTGTCTTGACTGTTTCTTCAAATGTGTTCAAGAATTCAAGCAAGTCGATTTTGTGCTCCTTTGTTTCTTTAAATATAGAAGAAAAGAAAGCTAATAGTACTTGTATAAAACTTCATTTAATAAATTATACATATTAGCAAATATTGTGGAGAATTGTCTCCTTGTCATTGATTTATTGAATTATATTAATGTGACTTCTAGAGAATCTCATATTAAGAAAAAAAGGACAAAAGTGATTTACTAAAAAGCATGAAAAATTCAGCTCAAAATAAGTATGACAAGAAGTACAAGGAACGAGGAATGGCAAAATTTGAGGTTTTTCATTAAGAGCTACTAACACTAAAAAACCAATGTATCTACTTACAAAAGAGTAAAAGATGCTTGGGAGTTTCTTAAAGAAACTATACTCGAAGTAATATTGTCTATCAGTTTTATTTTCAAGACAATATAATACTTGTAAAAGGAGACATAAGTGCTATGGATTTTCACACTAAGTTGACAAGGTTGTGGAGTAACTAATGTATGAACCATACTAATGACTTTGAACATAAATAGGTTTGAAATATACAATGGACTTTGAACATAAACACGTTTGAAATATACAATCATCATATCTATCAAATTTTTTGTTGGACCAAGGTTCGACTATGATCAATGAAAAGTGCTCTTATGCATAGAGTGTTCTCTTTATCTATTGAGAATGTTGCAAACAAATTATGTATAAAAGAATCTATAGCGAAAGTTAAGAAACAAGGAAGAACATAATACATTTGATAATGTTTACACCAACAATCTCAAGAAGAAACATATTTACATGTTAAGAACCATCAAGGAAAGGAGGCAACCTATAACTTGAGGAAGAATATGACATGAAAATGTCACTTGAATGAAACTCTATCCTTAAAGAAGGTTGTTGATCTTGCTAAAGAAGTATAATCTCAAAATTTTCACTAGTTTAAAGGTTTATCTACGAAACCTTTTGAAAATGAGGTAACTATGAATCAAATGAAAGACGATTTTGAAATGTTTTTTGAAATCAAACCTTCTCTATTCAATCAATCCTCTCTAATTTGAGCTAATAAGACATGCAATCCTAATTTCTTACACCTAGTGCCTCTTTGTTGTAACATATGATGAAAGTTGTTTATCTCAGTGTATGTCTATTGAGTTTACATCTAATAGTTTACTTGAATAGGTTGATGAGTCCCTTGCTTTTGGAAAGAGATGAAATCTTGCCAACACTTTGTGTCATTAGAAGAAAGAACTATTAATCTTACAATTGAGTTTCTAAAAGTGTGCTATCCCAAGTATTGATTAGATTGGTGAATTTTTCTTTTAGTTAATGCTTGCAACCTTCTTTTTTATGCTTCTAATGTATGGGTTGGCATAGTGGAAATCACATCTACACTAGTGATGGCAAACCTAGAACAGCAAATGTTTGTTCATGTTCAACTAGTTAACGCATTTGAGGCCATTACTAATCAAGCAAAAACTAGGTTATTTAAGTTAAAACACTAGGTATTTTGTATATTTTGTACATTTCCCCCAAAATTTAAGTTGAAATATTAGTTCTTTCACATATTTTTTATGAAATTATAACTTTAAATCACACATATATATATATATATATATGCATATGGAGAGAGAGTGTTTGTTGCTTTTGCATACAACCTCTCATATTTAATCTTAATGGTCCCAATCATTAGATCATTATGATTGATTGTTAGAATAAAAAGCAAAAAGTACAAATCACCCATCTCAATCAGGAAGCAATTGGGATCATTGAGTAAGATTTAGAAGAAAATGCATTGTGCATCTTTGATAAGCTTAGTGTATATATTTGTATAGAGAGGGGAAGCATGTTGTTCCTTTGCAATAGTAGCACACATTAGAGAGATAGAGCAAACCATACAACCCCCACAAACCTCTCTTTACCATTCTAATTTGTGTGCAATTGCATAGGAGAGACCAAAGTAGACATCTAATTTGTCTAAACCTTCTATATTTTATGTTTTTTTGTATAATATGAAAGTTGGATGTAAAGTAGATGAAGTAAAAGTAACATCAGGTCTCTAGGCAATCACATCATGATGAGCCATATATATCTTCATTGCAAGCAATTCAAGTTTGGTATTTAAGAGACCAAAGTAGACAAAATTAGGAGACAGTTTGTCATTAGAGGCCAAAAGATACATATGAATTGCCAACAAAGAATGTATGAGATGAAAGTACATCCATGCTCGAGAAACCCATAGAAATTATTGTTAATACTATCATTTCCTTTATTTGATCACATCCACATGATGATATATGCATATCAAAGCAAAAGCCATTCAATTTGAAAAAAGAGAGCTACCAAAAAATAGTTAATAATTGATTGGTTTAGTGCATGTTTATCTTAAAATTAAAGTTATTATGTTTTTTCATGCTTATGGTATTCTAGTTAAAGTTACTTATATGCTACTTTCACAATAATGATCTTAACATGTAGCATGTTTTTTGTTAAAATTAATAATATTATGATATTACATGCTTGTATATTGTAGTCAAATATGCTTGTATATCAATTTTCACAAGGATGATCCCAACATGTAGCATCTTTTTGTTGAAATTACACAATTATGCTGTAGCATGTTATTAAGGTTATTTTTGTTGAAGTGAATAGTATTATGCTTATGTCATTATAATGAAAATAACTTGTATATCAACTTACAATATAATCATCTTAATATGGTATTGTTGTCTTGTAGAGAAAACATACCCCTAAAAGTGCATCAATATAAAAAAATGCTCCTAGTTTATGGGTCTAATAGTGGCATGCATTCAAGTATGTAGCATTGTTTATAAAAAATATATTTATTAATAAAGTTGATAAGGATCAGTTACATGCCATAGTTCATATCACAAGCATACATCAAGTATTTTAAATTTGATTTTTGTATTATTTTTAATTTACGTTTTTAAGAATATTGAATTCACATATACACACTACTTTTTAGGTACAAATGAATAGGATGAGATAGACGCCAAAAAAAGAGTTGATAAGAAAAATGCATTATGTTACTAAAAGAAACACTCTAATATGAAATAGAGGATGTGGAAGAAAATGTTAAGAGGGGAGAATGAGACAAGGAAGACATAAAGCTTCTTTTTGAAATTACTTGCCTTTAGATGAAGAAAGATGACCAATATTAGTCAGTGGTGGTGAGGTCGCGGATACTAATACCAAGAAGTTGTTGCATGCCCTTGGTTGTAATACAAAAATGAGTAATTAGTTTCTATTTTATGAAATTTAAAAGAAGGAAATAGAGAAAGAATGTTCAAGAATATTTGCACTGAATTTTAGGTAACATATAATTTTTAATTAATATGCTTACATGTGTATCATCTTTAATTCATCATACACAATATATAATCTAACACTATGCATTTTGATATTATTGTGTGCCAAAATTGACTTCGTAGATCACACAACAAGACTTGAAGTTTCAAGTGATACCATCAAAAGGTCTTATAAGAAGTATTTACAAAAAAGTCTCAAAGATTATCGAAATAAATTCGAGTCTAGATATTGAAAACTATATATTGTACCTTCATGATGTCCTCCATAATGTGGTCTTGTACAGGCCTTCTAGATCCTTCATAAAAATACTTGAAAAATTATGACAATATGAGATAAAATAAAATGAAGCTTGAACATGAAAGTAAATTGTGTAAAGCAAGATCAAAGGTATAACCGGGGAGTTATATTGATATTTTCACATCATTATAATCTAGTAGGCTTATCATATTTTTATTTTTTTAATCAATCATATTGTAATGATTGTGTATAAATTATTTATATATAATTAATGATAGCATTATCTATTTGTTTATATTATAGGAAGAAGCATACCAAACATGGAGATTGATGAACTAACTTCAAGACTTATGTAAGTATTCATTTTAATTTTTCTTATATATATATATTGACTTTTTTAGTTTATCATACAACCTGATATTTTTCTTGAATAGAGCAAAGCGTTTGATGAATATGAAAATATTCATTATGAACCAAGTTCATCATCTACTGCTACCTCTTCTAAAAAAGTGATGAAATGTGTTCAGAATAAGCATCATAGCATGTATTAAAAAGGTTTCGGTATCAGTGTACTCATGAGAATAAATATAACTAGTTTGGGGAGCAGCATGGAACATCAATACATTCCTAACCATACTTGACTTGATAATATTGAAAACCTGTATTATTGAAGCAATTACCTTTCAAGCGTGATTGTTTGAGATATTGAGAATGGGGACTCGCATTGAGGATTTGGTTCAACATCACAACAAACACATGTATCGAAAACATGTGTTATATACTCTTTGCTTATGTTATTCGGAATTTAGTTGTTTGCTTATTCTTTTGATTTTTAATTTTAGGAATCACGGAGTCACATTGAGCCTCGGGACCAATCACGTGAAAGATAAGTTTAATCGATATATTCTTAGCATAGGTTGATATATTATAAATGTGTAGGAATTGTGTTTGTAATATGTGAATATAAACTCTTTTTCTTTGTTCTTTATAATCATTTAAATAAACCAATGTAATATTTATTCTTTAATACATTTATAATTATGAGATTTAATTTCTATTGTTATGTATTATACCTAATTCATTTACTAATGTTATGTATTATGCCTACCCAGGTATAACAAATGATTGTATAAATTTTTAAAAAAATCAATTAAGTGGTAAAAAAGGATTTATGTTGGAACTTATTCCAATTGTTAGAAACAGTCGAAATATGAATCAAAACAGTCAGAATAGTATAATTTTGATTGTTATATCTCTTGGTTTTAATTCACCTTATTTTGACTGTTGACTAAAGTTACGTCTATTAGCAACCGTTGAAATAAAATATATTCCAATTGTTTCTATACTTATTCTGGTTGTTTGAGACGGCCGTAATAGTGATCAATCCACGATGTCCACAACTACCAGAATATGTAGAGGAACACTTAGAATAGATATTATTTAGACTGTTGCTTTCCTTAGCATGTTGTAGCTGTCCCTATAACTACTTTGACTGTCCCCACTATCTCAATAAACCTATTACGAGTTTTTTCATTCTGGCATTGTTATTCCAATTGTTTTATGATTACATGTTAAGGCTGTTTTAGGCAGTCAAAGTTTTTTCAACAACTGCCAGATTTTTTGGCAATTGTAGAAGTGATGGTTTGGTTTGGTTTCAGACTCTGATTCTCTATTCTCCATCCAGGAAGAGTTAAAGCCATCCTTTAATATTAGGGCAATCAATAGTATAAGGTATAAAACATACAAAAGAGAAGAGTTTCAATTAAAACATTTTAATGATTGTATAGTCAAAAGTTAATTTTATTTGGCATTGAGAGTAGTAACAACTATCCAAGCTAGTCACTAAGATCATGAATTCTATAAAATTTCTAACCAAGACAGCACTATCCATGGACTATTTGATCATAGTTGAGGTTCTCAATTAGACCACACACATATATCTACAGCACCCACGGTTTGATTCGGCTTTCAAAAAAATGGAAACCGATTATATTGGTACAATTTTAGGTTGGCACTGGAAAAAAGCAAACAAAACCATGAACACTTGACAACCTTGATCGAAGTACCTTTCTACACAAATGAACCCAACTGAAGACATCCCAAAAATGTTCAAGAAGTTTGCCCCAGCCATTTTTTCCTAGGGCCAATATTTGTACAGAGGGAGCAGATTATTCAGTGAAAAGAAATATAAAGCTATATTCAAATTAATTTATTAGATACCTATTTAGTGCTATTCAACAAAATTCAGTAGTATCTACTGTTTTTGCAAAGGCTATAAAAATTAGCAATGTTCAAGATAATCAGTTGGATATCCTCTATGTCTAAAGTTCTAAAGTAGATAATAATATTCCTTCTTTCTGGGTTTTCAGATAGCCTCTTGCACAAAGAGAAAGGTATAAAGCAAGAAGTATACAAATGGGACACCATGCTTCACATTATTGGAAGTTCTGTGGTCCATCACCTTCCTTCGTTTCCTGTGATAACTAATACTCTCTCTCTCTCTCTCTCTCTCTCTCTCTCTCTCTCTCTCTCTCTCTCTCTCTCTCTCTCTCTCTCTCTCTCTCTCTCTCTCTCTCTCTCTCTCTCTCTCTCTCTCTTTCTCTCTGTGTGTGTGTGTGTGTGTAGGGACACGAAATTATTAACTTGTGGCTAACTGTGTGGGCTTAGAGTATGAAGGCATTTTCTCCTCTTGGATGGTTTTGACCGTGGTGGAAGTGCATTGATGCATATATAGAACCTCTTTGACCAAAGTGGGCGGGTCTGATTGGCTATCCACATTAAATTTCAACTGGGTTTTCCTCCTTAAACGTGATTGTTAGTGCTAGAGATCCAACTCGCTAAGGAAGTCGAAGTTGGCAGCCATTGCAGGCCTGCGTGCTGTTTAATTTTGAGTCATCCAGTTTAGGTATCAGTCAGGAGTGGTTTCTGAAGACACTTAGATCCATCCTTGCCGTCCACTTAGAAAATCATCGGATGCTTGAAGTTGCAGTGCATGCAAGAAGTGATTCTAATTGTTATGCATTCTATAGTGGTAGGTCTGAACCATTTAACTCTTTGGGGTGCCTGACCATAGCTTTATAACTGAAGTGGGCACCTAAGGCTGCATGGTCGCGTGGTTGCCGGTCCTTCGAGAGGTTTCCTTCTCATCAGTAAGCCATCTTGTTTGAAATTCGTTTTCGGATTCAACCACTATGATTAACAAATACAGATTTAGTTTAATAGGATTATTAATTTCACGCTATGTTGTTTGAATTTGTTTTCGGATTTGGCTTCATGGTCGTGCCCAAGCCATATTTGAAATTCATTTCAGATTCGGTCACTTTGATTATCAAATACAGATCTAATTGAGTAGGATTAAAATTTTAAAAAATCGAAAAATCAATAAGATTAAATTTCAAATAGCCCGGGAAGAAATCAGGTCTACTATGCCTGAACCCAAATTTTCAAGCCCTTATTCACAAATTCTCAAAATTTCATAACTGAGATTGGATTCAAGTTTGAAGACTAGTGAACCCAAGGACAAAACATTTTGAGCAGCAATAAGCCTAATGATTGCCCTTCTCCTTTTAGCAAAATTCCTTAGTTGTATGAAACATTGAAGAACCTAGAAAGCACCCCCAAAGAAGAGATAATTGAAGGAAGATGTCAACACAAAAAGAAATTATAAAACCCATCTTTCTGCTATCTCTATTCCTATTCCCAAAATATCGTCACATATAGGAATTATACAGTAGAAATTGATCTTTGATGTGAAAGATTTAATGCCGCTTAATATGCTTATAGCATCAAAGGAAGTTGCAATTTTATATTAAAGAAAGAAAGTGTTTCCCACAAAGTTGAGCAGCCGATCCCAAAATTATTTTAAGGTGGGCGGAAATATGTATTGTAGGCCATTGGCTCAATCATGCCTCACCTTGGCTCAATGTAGATCTAACACTCTATAAACATGAAAAGAGTGCACGATCACTCCCCCAATGGTCCTATGAGGGTTTTATAAGTGAAAATTATGAGGATGACCACTAAAAGTACAAAGATTCATCATTTAGGAAACGTTGCCTAAATTATTTCAACACAATTTCCCAGGGGAGAAAATGCACCCCAAATTACTAAATGAATCAATTATTGCAAACCATAAATCAGGGCAACTTAGCTGCTGAATTACAGGAAAAGGAAGGATCATTTCTTGGTATTCTTTTGCTTAACCTGCAATTAATCTCAAAAGTACGATGCCAGATAGAGTGATGCATCCCTTTGAACCAACAGGTTCGAGTATGATAGCTTAAGATTCCTTCTTTTGAATTTAACATGCGTGAATAACTTGGCCAGTGTGTAACAAGAAGTTAAGTCGAAGCTACCAAGAAGATTCATGACCAGGATTGATGACCAAGAAAAACTTTGACCAAGCTCATTTTTCAAGTTCCAAAGTTAGAGCATAAGATCTATTGAGAATCGCTTTCAATAGCTCATCCATCATAAGCCTTTCCTCGTTCAGACCTCGCCGTAAACGTCAAGGTTGTATTATTCTATGGTGGTATGAGATGGAAGGATCTTATCAACGTCCATGAAAGAGAAATCATAGGCCAAACAGCAGAACCAGAAAATTGCAATTTGGTGGTATCATCACATCCACCTTATTTCTTCTCCACATGTTGACAGTTGATTGGATCCTGTCCAACTAGAGGTGGCCAGTATGGACTTGACCAGGCAGTCCGAACCTGACACGAACTTGCTCCTGAACCAGGGACCCCACGTTTTGATTACAGTTCCACCTTCATGGAAAGCAAACCACAATCTGAACCGGAATTTGTGGTTCCAAACTGTGTTTTGATTCTAGTGTGAATAGCCCATATTTAATGCATATTTCCTCTAAATGAAACTGGAACAGGGAACTATCATAGAACCATACCCTCTAACCGGGGTAGGAACCTGCATAATCAAAATCAGAGGAAGGCAGTTTTGTTCCAGATCTGTCATAAGCTTTTCTCTTTGAATCATCTCCCTTGTCCTATTGATCGGTGGACTAGCAAGTTGGTTTTATAATGCTGATACTGCATATTGTCCTGTGACTAAATTCGGTCTGCAATGCAAACATTTGATGTTGTCCCTTATTTGCACTTTGTTCATTTCCGAAAGTGATAAAACTGATATATGTTGAGTAAATTATTTGTATATGCATATGAAGAAAAGAACAGCTATCACAATGTATTATATTATAGTAGGGTAAATTTTCTTAATGGGTGATTAGAAGCTTGATTTCTTCATTATGATCGAGGGCCATTCTTGACCAGTAATGACATATGGAACCCAAGAAATAAATTGAAGTTGCAGAAAGGTGATGCGGTTATACCCCAAGAAGGCAAGTAATCTTGTATTGTCAAGACCAATGAAATCTAAATTTTCATTACAAATTTATTGTCTTTCCTTGTTCTTGGTTTTTGAATTCTAGACACGAAGCCTTCTTGAAAGAACATGAAAAGAGTGCAAAGGGATCAGATTTAAATTGGATAAGGTTTCACCAAATTTGAGCAATGAGATAATGTGGTGACCCATTTAGATGCTATGGAAGGCCAATTTGTACTCAGATATATTCAAATAAGAAAATAAATAATGCATCCAAACTCCGCCCATGTAAGGGATCACCCTTGCATTGTCAATCCCAAGCCCGGATAAAGAAAGAGGGTTGTGTTAGGCTTTCGACAGCCAGCGTAAAATCTCATCGGATTTTTATAACATGGATTACAAAAATTATGAGTATTGCTTTGGGGCGTTTCTGCCTAGCGACGCGCTGCAAAGCCCGAATGCAGTGATAAGTAAGCAAGAACCACTATATTTTCTCTCGAATGTAGTGAATCAATTGTAGATAGGGTTCCCACATCATGGATGTGTGTGGGTAAAGAAGTTGGTCTCACTACATTGCCGCTCGAATGTAGTGAATAATTTTCAGAGAGGGTCTCCGCATTTTGAATATGGATGGATGCGGGGGGTAAAAAAGTTAGTCCTAGATAATAAGATTCATATTGGTTCTTGAAATATCGGAACATTATCTGGTCAGCTAATAAAGGTGGTAGATACTATGATTCGGAGAAAGATTCATATTCTATGTTTACAAGAGACAAAATGGGTTGGAGAAAAAGCAAAGGAGATAGAGGATATAGGTTTTAAATTATAGTACTTTGGTAAAAAAAAGGCTTGAAACGGAGTTAGTATTATTATAAATAAAGATTTAAAGGATAGTGTAATATACATACAATGATATGGTGACCGAATCATGACATTGAAATTAGTGTTAAGAGCAGAGGTTTTGAATATAGTTTGTTCTTACGCACCCCAAGTAGGACTAGAAAATAGTATAAAGACAATTTTTTTAGAAGAGTTAGAAAAGGTGATTCAAAATTCCACAAAGGGAGATGATTTGTTTAGGAGGAGGCTTAAATGGACATGTCGGTAAAGAGTCATTAGGATATCAAGGTATTCATGGAAACTTTGGTTTTGGGGATATAAATGAGGAAGGTAGTGAGATTTTAAATTTTGCTATGGCATTTGATATCTTCATAGTCAATACAATCTTCAAAAAATGAGATGAACATTTAATTACTTATAAGAGTGGCCTATCACAAACACAAATTGATTACTTTATTTGTAGAAAAAAAAATAGAGCGTGTTGTAAAGATTGCAAAGTAATTCCAGGAAAAAGCTTAACCACTCCATCGACTTTTAGTTGTGGACAAAGAAGAAAAGAGTGCTTCGAGCTATTCAAACTAAATGGTAGAACCTCAAAAGCAAGAAAGAACATATATTTAAACAGAAAGTCCTTCAAGGAGATGTTTGGAATTATGTTGGTACACACTGTGATATGTGAAATAATATAGCTATACATATTAAAAAAGTGGCAAAAAATGTGTTAGGTGTATCTAAGGGAGGTGTACCGGTACAAAAAGAAGCTTGGTGTTGGAGTGAAGTAGTGCAAAATAAAATCAAGGCAAAGAGGGCATGTTACAAATTACATTATGCTAAGAAAACTAGTGAAACTTTAGAGGCTTATAAGAAAGCAAAGAATGAAGCAAAAAAGGTCATGAGTGAAACAAAAGCTAAAATTTGAGAGGATTTATATAAAAAAAACTCAACTCAAAAGAGGGTGAAAGAGATATTTTTAGGATAGCTAGGGCTAGAGATAAGAAAACTAAATATATTAACTATGTTAGATGCATCAAGAACGTGGATGAAAAAATTCTAGTGGTAAATGATGATATAAGAAATAGATGGAAAAACTATTTTTATAAGCTTTTTAATGAAAATAAAGATGTTAGTATTAGCTTAGGAGAGTTAGCCAAATCAGAAAGTATATAAACTATAATTTCTATTGACGTATTCAAAAGAATGAAGTCAAAGAGAGTCTTAAACATGTGAAGGATGGTAAATCGGTAGGACCAAACAATATTCCTATAGAAGTTTGAAAAATATTAGGAGAAATAGGAATCACTTGGCTCATAAGACTATTTAATGAAATATGAAGAAACCAAAAGATGCTTGAGGAATGGAGAGAGTACACTTATACCCATAAATAAGAACAAGGGATACATTAAGAATTGTGTGAATTATCGAGGTATCAAGTTAATGAGTCATACTATGAAATTGTGGGAAAGAATTATCGAACGTAGGTTAAGACAAGTATCAAGTACAACAGAGAACCAATTTGGATTCATGCCGGGCAGATCTACTGTTGAAGCGATTCACCTTTTGAGACGTCTTATGGAACATTTTAGAGCAAAAAAGAAAAACCTTCACATGATATTTATTGATCTAGAAAAAGCTTATGATAGGATACCGAGGGAGATTCTTTGGAGAACTTTGGAAAAAAGAGGTATCCAATTGACATACATTAACCTTATAAGAGACATGTACGATGGTGTAAAAACATGTGTGAGGACTCGTGAAGGAATGACAGACTTCTTTGAGGTTAATATTGGGTTACATCAAGGATCAACTTTAAGTCTATACTTATTTATAATGGTGATTGATAAGTTAACAAAACATATTCAAGATGAAGTACCTTGGTGTATGTTATTTGCAGATGACATTGTGTTAGTGGAGGAGTCTAAGGAAAAAGTTAATAGAAAATTGGAACTATGGAGAGAAACATTAGAAAGTAAAGGCCTCCGACTTAGTAGAACAAAGACAGAATATATGGAATGTAAGTTTGATCATTTGGTTACTTCAAAGGACATAGAAATTAAAATTGACATACATTGCATCCCCCAAAGGAAAGTTTTAAATACCTAGGGTCAATTTTTCAGAGTGATGAAAGAATTGATGAAGATGTTACGCATAGAATTAATGCTGGTTGGTTAAAATAGAGAGGAGCATAAGGTATTCTTTGTGATAAGAAGATACCATTAAAGTTAAAAGGTAAATATTATAGAGCAGCAATTAGGCCTACCATGTTTTATGGTTCTGAGTGTTGGGCAGTTAATCATCAACATGTACAAAAGATGTCTGTGAAAGAAATGAAGATATTGAGATGGATGAGTGGTCATACAAGAAAAAACCATATACATAATGAGGTTATTAGAAACAAATTAGGAGTGACACCAATAGAGGATAAAATAAGAGAATATCGTTTAAGATGGTTTGAACATATAGAAAGAAGATCAAAAGAAGAACCTCTAAGAATGTATGAAAAACTAAATTTGGAAAGTACTAAAAGAGGTAGAGGACGGCCACAAAAGTGTTGGAAAGAAACAATAAAGAATGATTTAGCTTATTGTGAGTTAACTGCTAACATGACACACAATAGGGATATGTGGAAACAAAGAATTCATGTAACCGACCCCGTCTAGTATGGGAAAAGGCTTAGTTGTTGTTGTTGTTGTTGTTGGGACTAATGAGATGTGGTGAGACTGGATATTGGATAATTCTTACGTGTTCACATGTGCAAATTTAGATACACCGAACACATGGGTGATTCGGAAGCAGCCCTCCACTTTGAACCATAAACCGTCCAGAGGGGTTTCCCTGGTTCCGTTATGGTTCCTCCTTCTTTGGAATCAAAACCAGAACCAGTGGTTCTTTTTGGTTCATGTTTGTAAGATTCCGTTGAAATATTTTTTACCTTTTTGCTTTTTGATTTATTGAACCAATGGTTATGATCAAATTTTACAAGATTATTTGATTTTTTCCTCTTTTGCTTTTTGTTTTGGTTTTTTGTTCAAACTGGAACGTAACAAGACTGGAGATTACTGGAACCGGGTGGAAACACCATGGTTCTGGGCATGTGGGCATTTGGGCATGTGCTCAAGGTGTTTATTTTGCACCAAGTTCGAATTCAACAGAAGGTTATCCGCAGCCCAAGTTGTATATCAAGAGCACGATCATACTAAAAGATACATTGTTATGCCCAAAACCAAGGAGTTAGCATAGTAGGAACTGGTCCCATGTGTCCCATGGAAACTCGGGGTTCCATTGCAGTAGTAAACTGTATGAATGGCATGATATACTCAGGAATACATATGGAAATTACTCAAATCATCAACATTTTACGTCGGAATTACTGCTTAAACTTAGGACATGATCTAAACGAACTATGATACTGACCGTATGGGGTCTTGATTATAGACTCTTGGGATTCGTCATAGTCAGCAAACTTGATGATCATATGGGGTCCTGTGAACACTCAATAGCGCAATTATTTTATTTCTTCCATTTGTTTGCGCATATTTATCATGAAAATCAGGTGACTGACATTTATGAGTAATTAAATAACGAGACTCGGATATTCTAGATAAGGAAGAGTAAACGATAAAAAAATCATGTTCTCATTATGATTCAATGCTTTGATACATCGAATGAATTAAATTTGGCGAGGAAGATCTCCCAGGTCAAATTGTTAAATAATTTTTATTGAAGTTCCATAAGAATGGATCCTAGGCATTTGACAAACCTGTAAGAAAGGGTCGACCAAAATTGATGAGAGAGAGAGAGAGAGAGAGTTTGACCTGGATCTCAGGCGATATTACCCATTGTGCTGGTGGGTTCTACTGATTACGAGGTGGACAAGGGCTTTGCGATCCCAAGATGAAGTTATATCCACTTCAAAATGTTCAGGCTGGACCCTAATTTTATTGCGTAAGGACTTGGACAGCCTGGTTTGCTTGGAACCATAGAAACTTCCTATTTGAAACATAAACAAAGATTAAAAAAAACTTTTCAGAAAGAATAGTAAAATGAGATCGAAACGAGCGGTTCAAACAATCAGTTCCGATTAAACCAGAGCTCCTCAGTTTGGTTGCGTTTCTCGATATAGGAACCTTACACGGTGGGAGGGTTCCGTTCCGGTCGAACTGGAGGGCCGGCTATGAATTGGCCACGTACTTGGTCTACAAATCCAAACCGCATTTTCTCAACCAGTGACATTATAGTTCTTGGAAAACGCAGTCTTAGCAGATCAACAAGATTCGAATCTCATCTCTTCCGAAGAACGGAATCAGATTACGATCCATCTCTCTCTTTACGATCATTTCTCTCTCTCTCTCTCTCTCTCTCTCTCTCTCTCTCTGTGCTGCATATGTGTGCGTGCTGAAAGTGCAGAAGCTGAACCCCACCCCACCACCTACATTTTTTTCCGAAGGACCTACCACGGAGAATTTTAAAGCTTTCTTCTTTCTCTTTTCTTACCTTTTGTGATTCACACACAGAGAGACTAACAGAATTCACAATATGGGTCCCCTGCTTTTGATCTCTAAGACATTACTGCATCTACAAGAATACAAATTTCGTTACATTGGAAGAAAAGTTTTGAAAATTCACCAAAGCGACATCAATAACAATAAAGGCACCTAACTAGGTGCTTTATTAGAAAGTATCTAATCTTTGTGAAGGTTAATCAAGAAGGTGGATGAACTAACTTCTGACTCTTCAATTGAGTAAAAACTTATGATCTTATACTTCAAAAGGTTGTAATCACAGAGAATACGGCGTACGAAATCGTTAAGGATGATGCTATAAACGCGAAGGCTTGTGAAAACAAACCAGACTGGATCGGCCGGGCCAACTGGTTGAACTGAAGAATACGACTGGCAACCGGTTCGTCCACTTGTTAAACCAGTAGAATAAAGAACCTGCGAATCGGCCGGATGTACGGTGAACTGGGAACAGGCCGGTTAGTTTAGAAACTATTATTTTTCATGATTTTTTAAAATTGTTGGTGTTGTCTATTTATTTTTATGTAGACCCTGTTCTGTAGTTAACTGGTGCCTTCCCCGGTTCATTGACCGGTCCGGTTTCACAACATTGATAAATGCCTTTGAAGTTAAATATTGAAACTTGATCAGCTAATAAAATATAGATTTGTGTTGATTACTAGGATTGAGGATTGTAAACAAACTCAGCTTCCATGGTTTGTCTTGTAAGCGGCTTGTTCTTGTTCGGTTGGGCAACCCATATGAGTTGAACATGGTATGTTGTGCTAGAAAAGCTTGTTAAATAACATTTTAAAATTTTTCACTTGAGCATGTTCCAAGGTGATTGTATTAGGATATTTGAAGGGTCATTTTATTTTTAACTTTTTTTTAGTAGAATAGGAAAACCGAAGCCAGATGCATGCTCAGGTGTCAAACTCATGACCAACTTAGGGGTGGAACCCCTAGCCAGGTAAGCTATTTCTCATTCTGCTCAGTTTCTTTTTACTAACTTTTATCACGAACAGAGACTTCCGGAAGGGACCCTAGTTTAAGATGTTTGAGGAAATCTCTCTCTCTCTCTCTCTCTCTCTCTCTCTATATATATATATATATATATATATATATATATATATATATATATATATATATATATATACTGGAAAGGGGAGCTGTTCTTGAAGATGCTTGAATGGAGGTTGTTCGGCTAGCAGTTAGCTTGGCTTGTCAAGCCATGTAACAAAAAGGGTTGCTCAGTTCTGTCACCTTGTCTTTACCAGCCCTAGGACAGAAGGATGTTCGCGATTGGAAGTATAAATAAGTAAATAATAAAATAATCTTTTAGGAGTATCTGAAGGTTAGGTTTGCTATTGGAATTTTGCAATTTCTGTGGTGTGATTTTCATTGTAGAATACTTTGGCATGTTTTTGTAATTGTCAAATCCTAAAGTGTCTTTAGAAGTTGTTCAAGAGATGCCACATTCTAATATCTTGAAGTGTCTAAGTTTTTTACTGCCACAATTCCGAAAATGAGGAATGCATTGTTATTTCTTAGTAGAAAGTAGAATTGTCACTGTAAGAAACCGTCTCGGGATCTGAAGCTCTTTTCGGTGATCCAAACGCTGTATGGACTAAAACAAATGGGATTGGTCGTTGCTAGATTTGAGACGTCAGATTTCGACCATTAAGAAAACGATGAGGAGAGGGAAGATTTTGCGCTTATTAAATCAATTTTAGTTCAAGAACTTTTCTTAATCAAGTTGGAAAGAAACCTAAACTATCAACGTACATCAACTAAGTCTTTTCCCATACTAGATGGGTAAGCTACATCGATTCTTTTGAACGGAGCTCTATCATGATTTATAGAATCTATAGTAAATAAGTCCGATAAAGTTTTCTGCCGGCTGTCGGAAGCCTATTGCAATCCTCTTCCTTTATCTCAGCTTAAATTAGGATTTTGATCTTTGTTTATGTGTGTCCCCTCTGTATATATTAAAATATGTAGTGCATGGATACTTGTACATATATTTGAATATATGCCGGAAAAATTCACATGGTTTTCATATTGTGTTAACATGAAGTTGGAAATTAACATACGAAGACACTAGCATCAAGTGAAAAACCTATTATTAGAATTTTTACATGTAAGAAATGTGAAACAAACAAATTCTTTTTTTCTCATAACGTGAAAGAAACAAAAGTTATGACAGTAAAACTACACGAATTTGAATGAGGAATGCGTTTTTCACTGACATTTGAAGGTTTGCTCAACAAAATGAACCTCGAAAGGCAAAGGTCACCTCTGTTTACTGACTAATACGAGAAAGCCAATAAAGCATTGAAGTAACTAAAGAGGTTTTACGTTATCAGGAAAGAAAAAGGCCAAAGCAGGGCTAAGAATAGGAAAAGGGAATTAGCTAAACAATCAATACCTGCAGTATATTTTTCTAGAGAGGCTTAACATAGAGAGGTGTGTAACTGCATCTATCAAAGTCAATCAATGAATCAATCATCAGTTTACTGAAAAGTTCGAGGGGCAGTGCTGCAGCTGCCTTTTACTTATAACCCTTTTAACCCTCTAAGCCCATGAATCGTTCCCGCTCAGATCTAGGTCTCTCTCTCTCTCTCTCTCTCATGTCTTACATGGTAGAGGAAAAGACAGAAAGTCCCACGTCATTATTCAAAAGAAATACTGGGATGAATCTGAATGATTCCTCTCTTGGGCCGGCCTCATCTGCTACGCTTTGCAGTATTATTCTGCTTTCTTTTGCGTTGTGGGTTTTGATTTTTCCTTAATAACGCCTTTTACTAATCCAAGTATTTTGCCGACCTTTGCCATCAGTAGTTCCATCACAATCATACCGATCTCTCACATCTTAGCCTTCTAATAGCAGGACACCAATATTTTCCTCACCCCCTACTTCCGATTTCTCTGATTTCCTTTTGTAGACAGAGAATTAAAGGCTTTCAGCTCACTCGTCCAGAAAAGAGAGTCTGTGATATTTTCTGCTTGGCAGGAAAAAGATGATATTCATAAATTTTAGGTCAGGTCGTTGTAGTTTGAATAGCCACCCCTGATCTCCACTCGTCATAGCCTCCTCCAGATTCTCGAAGTACTTCTCGGAGATGGAAAGAGATATGCCCTGGCATTAAGATAATTTTTCGTCGATAGACGGAGATTTTGGCTCAAAGGAGGATGGGTGTTCTTGAAATCTTCAAAGTAGAGTCTCAATTCTGAATTCTAAATCTCTCTCTCTCTCACGCGCACACACGCACACCATGTCCAGTTCAGTGTCTGAAGAAGCGAGTGTTTCTTCTGGTATCAATTACATGAGAGGAGAATTCAGGTTAGGGATCCAGTTTCCCACTTTGACCACAATCTCTCCTCACTCCCAACAAGAGCCTGTGAAGAAGAGAAGAAATCTCCCCGGTCATCCAGGTTGCTCTCTCTCTCTCTCTCTCTCTCTCTCTCTCTCTCTCTCTCTCTCTCTCTCACATTTCTACAATTAAGAGGCTATGCAGATCCTGACGCGGAAGTCATTGCTCTCTCTCCAAAGACACTCATGGCCACCAACCGATTCATATGTGAGATTTGCAACAAGGGGTTCCAGAGAGACCAGAATCTGCAGCTACACAGGAGAGGCCATAATCTGCCATGGAAACTGAGGCAGAGACCAAGCACGGAGATGAGGAAGAGAGTGTATGTGTGTCCTGAGCCTTCATGTGTCCACCATGATCCTTCAAGGGCTCTTGGTGATCTCACAGGCATCAAGAAGCATTTCTGCAGAAAGCATGGAGAGAAGAAGTGGAAATGCGAGAAGTGTTCCAAGAGATATGCGGTTCACTCTGACTGGAAAGCTCACTCAAAGATATGTGGCACAAAGGAGTATAGATGTGATTGCGGAACCCTTTTCTCTAGGTACTAAATATGCTTTTCTTTCTTGAATTCTTATTTCTTTTTTAGTTACTGAACTTAAACTCGTATTACAAGGGAATTTGGTTTCCTTATTGCCACTAATTTAAATATCAGATTGGAGTTTAATGACCATTATTGCGTCTGTCAAAAGACGTGACAACTCATACTCGGTGGATTTGTCATCTTAACCCCATGTGGAGAATCTGCTGCTGGTGCTGAATGAATGCATGGTTGACAATGTCTTTTCAAAGATTTTCATGTAGTGTTGTTCATGTTCAAGAACCCACAAATATTCCGAACTAGTTTATGATACTCATTCCTTGTCCGTTCTAGCATCAAGAGCGAGCCAGATAACAAATCTTAACTCTAGCTAGACTGTATTACAATGTTTTTATTTAGATATGCTCAACTCCCTTCATCGAAATTTAACCTGATTTTGTCCATTGCGAACAGCCACCTGCTCAAAGAGTTTATAGGCCTCCTTTCCCTTCTGCTAAATGTTTCTTACCGTTTCCAAACGCTCAAATTCCACCTCTGACATATATAACTTTACAATGTTTTGGACATAAAATTTTACAGTGTTCTCTTGTAGTACTCTCTCTCTCTCTCTCTCTCTCTCTCTCTCTCTCTCTTTCTCGGCATGTCCACTTGTATATTTGTCCTTTTCTCCTTGTTTTGTTGCAGGAAGGACAGCTTCATAACACATAGGGCTTTCTGTGACGCCCTGGCAGAAGAAAGTGCAAGACTCTCAGCACCCCTAAATCCTCGTGATCTCCCCTCTTCATCTTTGCTACCCATATCCCATAATACTCACCTCCACACTCTCCCCCCCTCCTTCAGCCACGAACCCACTCTTTTGCCAAAATGGGACACTAACGTCCAAACTCAAGAACCACTAGACCGAAAAGCAAACCCTTCGTCCTCTCTCTTCCCATTCTTCATAAACCAAAACCCTCAACAATCACTCTTCGTTGCTAACAACTCTTTCGGTACTCTTCCCTTTTCCTCTCACATGTCAGCAACTGCATTGCTTCAAAAGGCTGCAGAGATAGGTGCAACTATAAGCAATCATTCTAACAATCTCTCATCAATCGGTATGCAAGGGCTGGAAACAATGGGTGCATCTCTAAGCAATCAATCTTCCAATCTTTTAACAATTGGGGACTTCAGCAACAAGGATAGAACTGAACCGGTGTGCATGCAAGAGCTAGAAGACTCGAACTCTCACATTGTGGAAGAGAGAATCGCAGAGATAGAGCTTGTTTTAGAACAAGGAGGGCAAGGTGGTTCACTTGGAGAAGTGGTGAGGACCGCTCGCGCTGATGGTTTCCAGTCAACGAGTGCAGGGAGTCTGCAGGCTTTGCTTGGTGAGAAGGAAGAGTACAAGAGCCAATTCACAAGAGATTTCTTAGGGGTGGAGATTAATGGTGTGGGTGCGTACGGGAGTGAGAACTACTCCATTAGAAGCCCTGCTGTTGCTCCCTTGAGCTTCTCTTCTGCTCCTGACTCGTGGGAGGGTTCATAAATTTTGGTAGAGAATTGATAGTATTAGCAGATATTAGTAGTATCACTTAGCTCTCTCTTTCTCTCTAGCATTACTTTTTTACCTACTCTTCTCTTGCATCAACCTACGATGTTGGGTCTTCGGACACATGTTATCAACTGCCACTTTATCGTTTTGTCTGATAGAATTGATCATCTTAGCAGATAGTGTTGTTGTTACCTCTCTCTCACACACACATATACATTGAGCACATGTATCAACTGCCACCTTATCGTTTTGGCAGAGTTGATTAACTTAGCAGATAGTGTTGTTGTTACCTCTGTCTCTCACATACACACTGGGCACATCTAATCAACTGCCACCTTATCGTTTTGGCAGATAGAGTTGATAATATTAGCAGATAGGGTTGTTGTTACCCTCTCCATCTCACACACAAGCACGAGAGAAGACATAGTTACACACGCGCACACACACTCACATTAATTTTCTTTCTCCAGAGTTTTATAACAAGCATTCCTTTAATTTTTCTGCCTCTTTAGCCAACATGTAATTTTGAGTCTTTTCGGTATATTTGTGCTACTACGACTACCAGCTTGGAAACGTGTACATGTACTGCCTCGCTCTCTCCTATTTCTAATTTTTCAAGACCATATACTTGAAGCAGATTTGGCACAAGGACAAACAAATATTTTCGTTAAAGGCTGTGAGAAATAGTACAGTATTTGTCCATGCGGTGAGCAATTAAGTGTCACGGAGGAACTAAATAGGTCAAAACAAATAAGGGAAGAAGGTTAGTCCTTTTCCTTTAAGGCTATTGTTTTTAATAGCTTGGCCAAAGTCATGACCCTTGATCAAGGGCAGGTAGACGTGGTTCAAGCAGGTAGACATGTCTGGTTCCTGGTTGCCCACAATCTTGACCCGGATCTAGGCCGATTCTAGTTACAGTTTGTAATCGTCGAATGTGGCTCAAACCAAAAACCAATAGAAACTAATGCTATTTAAAAAGTTCAAAATTTTTGAAGAAAACTTCTAGAAAAGGAACTCAACTGGAAGTTTGAATCCCCACTTCTGGTTCCATGGAAGGAGGAACTGTTATCGGACGGAGCATTGGCCGGGTTCCGATATAGTTCCAGGTACGGTTGGGCCACTTCTGGTCAAGGCTAGCTTCTGGCTTCATTCCATTTTCATTCGAACCACCAGTCCAGTTATGAACCCTACATGCCTAACTGCGAGTCTGGACCAAATTGAACGTATTTGATGTGCCACAGGTTATTGACAGGAATGCTACTTACTCTTGTATAGCGAAACTCTCCAGATGCCATTATAAGCACCAGGTTGCATACTTTTTCCTCCCTCCTAAAAGAATAGGAAGCAACGCCAACGTTGCATACATAATATCTGAACCTACATATCATTATGTGAATTATCAATTTCATTACATTTACCTTATTATGTATCTAAATTGACTCTCAAGTTTGCCATCGCTAAGGCATGAACTTTCCGATATATTTTTCTGTCCTTTTTTTAATATGAATGGGTTCAAAGAAACTCAAGTTTCATTCGCAACCACTAGGACCGTAAGTTTGACTCAATAGACGACTAAAAAACTTAGATATGCTTAAAGTTATCATAGCAAACTAAGCCCACAATCATGTAACAGACAAATTAATGAAATCAAAAGCAATTAGCTCATAACTAAAACACACTCGTAAAATATAGCATATAAATTCATGAAGCAAAGTATAGCTTGGTGCTTTTCATAGTGGAGGTGTATAAGAATTAGCCTCCTCAAATCTTTTATGTTGTTGATGTACCTTGCCAGCTTCAAGTCGATGGACTGAATTCTTCCTGACCTTCAATCAAATCAATTGCATTTAGCATCCCCTCTAGCACCTCTTCATGTTATAATTGCAGAAGAATCTGATCATAAGTTTTTCTTCTTCATTTTTTGATATGCAATAGCTTGTGTATGATCATGCAAGTATTTAGCTCATCTATTTTGTGCCACCTTCCAAAATAGCATGTAAAGCTTTATTTTTTATATGAACGGTGTTCTTATTAGTTCTTTTGTCCTGTCCATATAGATAAGGCACAATTGCATCATGTTTTAATACCATACTAAAGGCATTCAATAATTGTGCAATTATTTTGAAAACATACTAACCCATTCGCTTGTTGCTATCGAGTATTATAACAATTGTTTCAATCCCAACTCTCCTCTTCAATCATTTCATTGACCCTCATTTTCCAGTAGTAAATATGTGTTAATTTGAAAATGCATTTTCATTTGTGACAAGGCGTAGTCCACTAGAACAAGACTTGTGTCAAGCCTTGTTACTGTGGGATGAAACATTTAGCTTCCAGCGGAGCTATTATTCTTCATCAACTTTAAGATAAATGTAGTTGTGCATAGATTCATCATACCAATATCCTCAAGCGTTAAGTCTAAGCAATATGTATGAAGTTCATATTAGAATTGGTATTTAGTTTGAAAGATTACATTAGCTACTTTATAATGTACAACCTTTTTAATAACAAATTGAACTATATTCGCAATAATGCACCCATCACAATTTCGTAACAATAATTTCTGGATAATATTAAAAATTAATGAACCGAAAAGCTATATTTGGAAGTTTGAAAGTACTTTACCTCTAGCCATCCATCTGTCTACCATGATAAGTACCTTAATTTTGGTGACGGGGTTCTTGGATTTATTCCTTTAATAACTTACTTCCTAAATTCATGATTGGTGGAGACCTTATAGCCTGACCCTAGAACTTGATAAGACGTCAATAATGCATTCATGAGAATGAATTCACGAAAACCTACCTCTAACCTTTCTTTTTGTAGTTCAAACATTTACTTATTGGCTTCTAACACCTTCAAACACATTCACTTCTTTATTTCTTCTTCAAAAGGAGATATGATGTATTATAGGTAAATTCCTCTCTAGGAAAAAAAGAAAAAGAACAATGCAATGGTTGCAAGAATTAACCATTGGATTCTCCTCATATGCTGGCACCTAAAGTTTCCAAGCCGGATCTCCATTAGAGGACATCATAAGTACAGAGGGTTCTTACATAATACTGAAACCAGATTTCTTAATTTATCATTTCTCATGATTATTTTCTTTTAAATCATGAAAGATGTGTTTGATTAGGTGATTGAGCTCGAATTTCATTAAATTCGTTTTTCTTGTAGTTATTTTGATTTTATAAAATCCTCAAACTCGGTACTGCAGATTAAGTACTAAAAGACACAAAAATATAAGCTTAGGTAAGTGATAGAGCCCAATTAACTTCATAAGATCCTTAATCTTCTCTTATTTCCTGGTAGAACATTAGGAAAATATGTCATGCATGAGAGAGAGCCTCGTTGGATTTGACAGAAATCTCATTTGCTGAATATCATTTCATAACTATAATACACATCAAGAAGTGAATTCGCCTCACTGCGTAGCTTCTAGCATGAATGTTTTTGATAAGGAAAGTTAGAGCAGAACCCCTCACGACAGTATGTAACTCGAAAAGAAAGAAGATATGAGCCACATAGCTAGCCAACAATAAGGCGAGGTGAGACATATACTTAACAAACATTTAGAAAACAAAAGTAGGTATAATCCACAGTTAAGTCGTGGGCTATAAGGATAGGTGTTGAAAAACCGTGGGCTATTATTTGAGATTTGGCCTCGCTTAACAAAAACTTGTCACTATTCTTTTTGTTCTTTTCAGTATCATTATCATACTTAATTTTGAAAAGCAAAAAATCTCTATAAGAAAAACTCTTACTCTTTCCCAAGAGTCCGCAAACTATTACACATAGACAAGAGAAACCTCACAAACCAGAATAGAAGAGCTTGTCCCACCCATTTGTAAATGTTCTATAATGCCTCTCGAGCCAAAACTTCTATTTGTCCCAAGAAAGAAAGGGGAAACCCCATATGACCCAATAATGCTCCACCTTGCTTAGCCATGTGGGCTATTGCACATGCTTTCACCTTACCAAAAATGACTTAATGGGCTAGAATCCACAACTCAATTTTAAACTTTTGGGTACGTACTAGTCTTAAAAATTGTTCAAGATATCACTCCAAAAATTAGTTCGCATTCCATATAGGTATTAGTGTTTCTAATAACATTTGGTGCTTCTAGTGTTCGGATCTTCTGTGGGAACCACATATTACATACATACTACAAAAAATGTTGTAATTGTATTGATGAAAGTACTTTATTATTATTACTTGGTATAACTGTGTGTAATAGCTTTACCTCAGTGGTGGTATAGAGAATTTATTTCTTATAAAATACCAAAAGATTTACAAGAATTGGTGTCCCACTACAATGAGCTTCAAGCTCTATCTATGCACTGTGCATTTAAAAAATGAGGTTAAGGTTCCTCATAATGCTTTAGAAGTTGTTAATAGTGCAGACTTGGAGGCACATGAAGTTCCTCATGTAGTGCAAGATGGGGATGAAAACAGGGAGGGTTGGGGATGGGCATATCTATACCCAACCTTGACCAGAACCTTATCGTGAGAGTATGAGTTCTCTTTTCCCAAATGGAGTATATATATATATATATATATATATATATATATGAGAGAGAATAGTCTATGCGCACATTCATTCATGTTAAAAATTTTAAATTCAATAATTGATAGTACCATATGTATTTAATGTACCTGCAAAAAGTAATGTAGTAGTACTTTTTGACCTTTTAAGGTTGTTTAAACATGAATTAGGTACATCCATTTACATGTTTTCTCTCTATATATATAGAGAGTGAGTGGTTTATGCATAATTTTATGATTGAATCTACTCAAATATCTCCATCTTTTGATTGGCAGGATGAATGATAGAAATTTGAATTTAAAAACTAAATTATATTTTTGTACTTTTCATACTTTGCATTTAATGTACAATGATATAATATTTTTTTATTCAAATCTCTACTATTGACCATGCCGATTGAATGGTGAAGATGTTTCAGTAGATATAAGCACGAATGATATTTAACATATACCATTATATATAACACATTTGGCAATGACTCAAATATTGGTTATGGCATCTTACAAATTTTGGAGCTCATGATATTGGCAACAACTCACATGAGCATATGTTACTAACCCATAGAACTTTGCAGATTACATATTTTGTTCCTCTTCCACATCCTAAGCTTTTTATTTAGTATGTCACTTATTGCATCCAAAAGCATATCCACATATCAATTCCTAATGTTCATTTTTATCATCATGAGTAACAAATATTATCCTCATTCCTCCACCCATCTTCGCTCTGAAGGCTCCAATTTGTGTAATCCTTTACAAATTCATGATCATATAAGTCTTTCACAACAAACCATCACTCATTTTTAACATGATTTTATGTTTAGCTTATGCAAACAATACATTGTGTTGAATCAAAATTTTACGGATACTATGTAACAAGCTCCATAAACTCATTGATGCCGTTCATAAATTATGCTGCTATGCTATGAGCATTTTCTTTCATAATATCCAACTTTGATAAGGTCTTATAATTACGAGAAGAAGTTGTTAAAGGAATAAATAATATTTTAGCAAACACATCATTTAACTATTCATAATAGTAAAAGATAGAAGATATATAGAGACAAATGAGATATAAGATAAATGAATAGAAACAAATGCACTGACATATGTAAGGATATGATACATCATAACAATGTGTTCTTTTACTATATAATATAACATCATGACTATCTTCATAAATAAGATAAAGCAAAAGGACACCACCTCGTCTAGAAAAATAATGTCACAATTATCTTATTTTCATTGGAGTACCAAAGAGTCATGTCACAATCGAGCTTGTTGTTCAAAGAAAGAGGGAGGAAGAAAAGAGATCACACAATGTGAGATTACTCCTAAGGTTTTGAATGGGTTTTGGATCAGGCTAACTGAAGATAATATGACTTAACCCATAATACCGAACTTGTTTTATAGAATATGATAATATTCTAATACATTAGCCAAAGAATGGCTATGCAATTTTCCTCACGGAAACCAAAAAGAGCTAATGAATGACTTTAAAAGTGTGATAGGCCTCTCCCAAGATGGGAATAATTTTTGTAGGGTTAAACATTGCAAAAGTAGTAGCGGTCTAGTGAGCGTTTGAGAGAGGCCTCGAGTGATGGATTGGTCAGGATATCTCTCTCCCTTGAGCAAGTATGTCACTAATCTCTAGTCTAATTTCGGTAGCAAGGTGTTAATGCCTGACTCAACTGAACGGTCGCAACATGCTAACAAAGAATCTAGTACAGGACTCACAACCACAGTGGTTGCATCTCCAGTTAGAGCAAAGGTGAAAGAATCCTCATTCAAGGAAACTATATGATCCGTTGAAGCAGATGCTATCGACGATACCGCAAGAGTCAGACTCACAACCAATATCCTCACTCTATGAGACGTTGATACATGACCCCTCGTTATGTAATGTGCTATACAAGTGTGTCATCATTAGAAAATGGTAAATAGACTGAAGCCTATGCTTGCCATTCATGTGAGGTGAGCTCGTTCCAATCTTTTTGATAGTAGTGTTTTGCACATTCATAATAACATAATGATCGTCTAGGAGATTTTTATTTCATGTACAAGATGAGGAGCTTCTACTTGAGAGAGCTTATAATAAGAACAACCTACTGGATGATAGATTTAGAGAAAGCCAACAATTACTATCTTCTAGTTGTTAGCTGAATTGGAACTCATTTAGTTTTGTAGGATCCAGAGCACTTCACAAAGAAGGTTATGGAGTGTATTTCATCAACATAACTTATTAGTGATAGAATGGAGACAAAACACAAAGATTCAACAGGAAATTAGATAGGGGTCCTATCTTTTTGTTTTGGCGGTTTCAAAATCAAATGCACATTATTAAAATGAATAAAACAAGAGAAATTGGATAACATTTAAAGTGGGAAGACAAGGTCGTATATCCCATATCTGACTACTATAAGATAAGCTGTTCGCCGACGACCTCCTACTCTTCGGAGAAGCTTCATTGGAGCAAATTCAGTGTATTCAGGAATGCCTAAACATCTTCTGCTGCATGTCCGGGCAGTTTACATAATCCGCCAAGAGAAGACAAGCATATACTTCTCCATTCACGTATCTGAATCGACGGCAAATGATATAGTGCAGCATAGTGGATTTGTTAGAGTCCACAACCTGGGAAGTGGGAACCATGTCAGCAGCATGGCAGAGCGACAAAGAACCTGTTTGGTCATATCGTTGACAGGAGGCCGGCTCCGCGGATGGAAAGCCCAATGCTTATCATTCGCTGGGCGCGTGACTTTGGCGAAAGAAGTAGTCGCTGCTATGCCATTATCCCACATGCAGAACACACGCATACCCAAGGGAATTATAGAGCATATTGAGAAGTTGCAACGGCCACTAGCCTTGACTTTCAGGCTTACCTGGCAGTGTGGCGTGGGGGCGGCTGCCTTGCGAAACTGACTACCCACGGAGCTACCGCTACCACGGGGGTGCCTTAGTTGCGGGCCTACCAGTAAGCAACCAACCGCACTATAAGAGGTAGTGGGCGCTAACGCACCACTACGTCAGGCGGTGTCGCGTCGTGGGAACCCACGTCAGGTTGGTTGCGTCACTTATCACTTAAGAACTAAGGCAGTAAGCCCCACTCTGCGGTAGCCTTACTGCCTTACAGTAGGGAGCCTTGCGTTACAAAAGAGCCTTGACTTTCAGGCTTACCGCTTGCTACATAATAGTGCGTGGGGTACCCCTGAAGTTGGCGTGGGGGACCTATAGTGCGTTACAGCGCTTGTTGGGTGCCATTCGAATTTAGAATGCCTTGCGCCCTGGCAGTGTTAGCTAGCACAACAACTCCCACGGGGCGGTAGCCTTACTGCCTTACAGTAGGGTAGGGAGCCTTGCGTCACTGCTCTCCTCTCCTCTCCTCTCGCCCGCCCTTAAAGGGGCGGGTGCCTTACTAGGTAGTCAGTGGAGCCTTACCGCAGAGTGGGGGCTCCCTTGTTGCAGTGGGCGTAGTAGTAGGGTTGCGAGTGCAACTATAGTGCATCTTCCTCACCTCCTTACCGCGCTACTATACTATAATAGTGCGCTCTGCGCGGCCTATAGTGCGCCCCGTGGGAGCGGTGGCTCTACCCGCTACCGCCCCGTGGGAGCTTACAGTAGCCTCGTCTTATATGAGAGGTAAGGGTAAGGCTACGTCAAAGGTAAGCGTTCGGCCGGAATACATCTGTATGTACTGCCAGGGCCGAAATAATCTCACTAATTTTCCTTCCCGACTTGACGTCCGATATTTATAAGCGGCCAGAAAACGGCACGGTTTTGGGATTGATGAGCGCAGGCGTGCCAGGAGGTGCGAGAATTCGGCCGGTTAGCCGAACCTCCAAAGAGTTCCGACTAGATGACTCTGAAGATCAGAACAAAGGCGAAGAAGGAGTTCCCAGGCTTCCTTACCTTCAGTCTTAGTGGGCGCACACTACGTCAGGCGGTGTCGCTAAGTAGTAGCTGCCTTCCGGAAGAGGGTTTTGCGAAGGGTTTAGACAATGGTAGCTGTGGCACGGAAACTCCGGCATGAATGCCGGAGTGCATTGGATAAGAAGCGGCCAACTACTCCTAAAATGAAAGACGGAAAGCAGGGTAGGGTGTCAAGTCCAATTTCTTGGATTGATGGCTCTGCTCTTTACAATCGCAAACTCCCCTACCTTTCCGTAGTTACGCCTTGTGATCTCTCCCACGGTGCCTCCCTTTTGTCTTAGTTGTTGTAACTCATGTAACACGGCTATATGAAGGCAGGTAGCGGCTACGTCAAGCTTACAGTAGCCGCCCGCTACCTCTCATATAAGACGAGGCTACTGTAAGCGTCAAGGTAGCAGTTACGTCATGTAAGACAATATATAGACGAAGGTAAGGGGGCTTGCTTGCTTCGCATAGGCTACACTGCTATAGTTGCACTCGCAACCCTACTACTACGCTCACTAACATATTTTGTAGTGTGAAGCTAACACATTTTGTATGATAGAGCTTTGCTTTAATGGCACACATTTCTATAGTGGGGTCATATAATGGTACGAAAGAAGAAACCCAAAGGTGGCAAAAGGTAAAGGGAGTGAGATTATTTACCATTATCTAAGCCACCGACATACCCTACTACAATTAGTTGGGTGAACACTAAGGCCCACTAACACAAAAGGAGAGCTCACTCCATCGTGGCGTGGTGGCGCCCTACCTCACAATAAGAATCACACTGCAACAGATGCGGTGACAAGCCCCCACTCTGTGCTAAGTCTACCATTCTATAGTGGGAGATGTCGCCACCTTACTGTAAGGCAGATACCTCTTGGGTGATGCACACAACAAGTGATCTTTCACCTGACAGTGTTAGTGGGGTTAAGTGCCTTACTCGTGGTGCTACCTTGTTGCGGACTACTTTCAGGTGACATTATAGGCTGCCTTGTAGGAGTGTTATTGTAAGTGTATTTGAGGCCCAAGTGCAAAGTGTGCCTATGTATGCACTAGTACAAATCCAAGTGTTTTCGTTGGTTTCGAAAATTGTCATTTCTGGCATTCCAAGCCACCAGTGATGTCTAATAAAGAACCATAAAAATATGCTTACACTTCTATTTTTGATGGTTTTAATGTTTCAATTGGAAGTAAGTTTCATTCACATGTACCTGGTACATAATATCAAATAACCACAATACTTGATCTTGCAAATTAATATATATCTAAATAAATGCATCATGTGAATAACTCCATTAAGTATCAAACATACATCAAATTTACAGTTAAGCAAGTGAAAGTAATAAGGATAATAAAAATATCATATGGAAATAATATTAAATACACCAAGTCCAAAATAATGAAAAGATAAGTCTACCATAGTCATATAGGACCACAAAGTCATACGGTTTGAATTGAATCAAGCCCAACGTTCAATGTACCCTAAACAAAAGTTTAATATGTGAGAGATTGTGATCGATCATCTCTAACAATTCTTGTATTATGTGATTCCTGCAATAACACATTAAAACACAATAACTATTACAAAATATAGATAATCACTATTTTCAAATTAACATATATTAAAATTCTTATTAGTGAGATAATAGGATGATTTTTTTAAAAGTATGGTAAATATTGAAAGATAAATATGGAATATTGTCTGAAGTTCAGCATGCATAGTTGATTACTTAGAGTTTAAAACATAGCTGAAATACTACTTGTGATGTATCAATGAGCTATTTAGTAAATAAAATATCTTTGAGGCAACATTATTCAATATAATTACTTGTGATGGAAAGTTTTTCTCCTAATGCTCCTCTTGATGCTATGTGTTCTTCTCTTTTGGCTTGGTGTACCATGACTTGTTGAGTTAAAGTAGAGCAAGGGCACACATTCATTCCCGTTCCAGCTAGATAATGTCTTACACGACCAACTTCACCATGCTTGAGATGTCCACAAAAATGGTATCTCATCAAAGTTGTTTCTTTGCGTTGTTCCCAAACTTTTTTCTTTTAGTAGTCCAAAATAGTGGTCAAGGATGAAGAGGACAGGCAACGTGAGATCTAAGTGGTGATGATATTGAATAGTAGAGTGCTATGTGAGACACATAGAGATTGTACAACCCAGAGAGGCATGACGTTTTTTGTCAGAGACTATACTAGAAAACAATGTAAAAATAGACCGATCCAAAAAAGAGAATATCTCAAGAAAAGGCGATCGTGCATACCATAACCATTTGTAGAGGAACGAAAAGAAACCCACAACAACACATTCTAGTTTTAATCTTTATTTGGGAAGTATGATCAAAGACTCAGTATCAGAAGATCCAGAAAGAGGGATTAAGAAAGAGATTCATTCCTTCCAACAAGAAAACGCTATCAAGAATGAAGAGAGTCGTTGCTGGAAAAAGAAGAGATGGGTCCATTGTTGAAAAAAGGAGAGACTATGTCGTCACCGAAAATGCAAGAAGACAAGGTTGGCTATGAGATAGAGGAGGAAAAGACGGTTTGCTTAAGGCTAGGGCATGGACTCTCCATTCGATATTTGTTAGGAGAAATATTTCCGAAGGTTCTAAGCCACCATAAATATAATAGAAGCCGTTGGAAATGATTAAAAAATTTCTGTTGGTTTTCAGCTCAAACTAAAAAGCCGTGGGGAAAACCCACGGAATTAGCATGGTAACCTAACGAAAATATGTTCGTTTCCATACGGTTTTCTTTTTAATTTCGAAAGTTGAACTGTCGAAATTATTTACCTAAGTACAGCAGGATTTGCTTTTGGAGACTAGGTATGGTGGGCATGTGAGCTTTCCCTTTAGTCCGGAACGCACAAAACCCTACTTCGTTTTCTTTGCTACTACGAATAGTGCAGCTTTCTATTTACCACATTTTCCCTGTTCTAAGTAACCACTGGAATTGTGGATAAAGAGTAAAACGTTTCAGAGAGAGAGAGAGAGAAGTACCCCATAAAAGTTAGTTCTTATGTTTTGGCATATTGAACGTAGAATATAGTTAAATCCTGATTTGACATCATATCATGATGTCATGAGACTCGATGGAAAACTTGCAATCTCTCTCTCTCTCCCTCTCTCTCTCCCTCTCTCTCGTGAGGTATTTAAGACAGAGTTAAAGACTGGTTTTGTAAATGCGTTTTCTTATATTTTCTGTAACTGCAGAATGCATCTACTTCTGAAATCTTTTCTATTTTCTTGGCATTGGTCTTTACTTTTCCTTTAGCTTCACCTTCACAATGAAAACGTGGCATTGATTGTACCTAAGCCACCTATTAAGTGTGCTGATGAGACTTGTTTCATAGACCTCACGGGGTTTAGCTACTTCATTCCTTGTAACATCGTGATGTGTTAAAAGAGTGCTCGAACACATCTCTCTGATTGAAAGAGCCAATCATGCCCGTCGATAACCAAGTCTACTCTTTTTCCTTTCGTAAGAGCATAATAGGAAAGAAACCCATATATGATGCAACATTTTAAGATTAATATGGGCCTGTTTGATGGAGAAAACCAGCATGGATTGACCAGGCTTGAACTAGATTAATATGGGCCTGTTTGATACAGCATTTTAAGAGAATCGGACCTTGATGTATTGTGCTCATATTTGTAAGTTTCATTGTGCATCAAACATGAAATCTATAATTCTATAAGCCCAATTTAAGTCAAAAGCTTCTTTACCATGAGAGAGGTGGGTCACAAGAACTAAACACGAGGACTTCACATCAGAATTTTCTTTCCTATGTTTGCTAACCGTCTCACACAAAAATCTAAATGTCAATACCACTCACGAATCGGGTTTACTAAAATCATAGTTATAAGCTCACGTGGATCTAAGCATGAAGTTCTAGTACTAAGGCTTGGTACTAGAAATCAAACAATTCCTCAGCTTTGAATTCCAAAAACACACCATGCAATAATGACATAAATAATCTCGGCATACAATTCTAGTTCACACTCATGCCATGGAATAATATAGATATTAATGACATGGACCAACGTTACATCATGTGGAAGATGATAGCTATCATCCTACATCAGATCCTTTAATCATCTAGAATTAGCCAAAGTCGTCCATCTCTTAAGATGCATTGACTGCCCGGGTGTGACGTCGTGGGAGGCCCACCGCCTTTAGTCATATCGTGCAAATTGTTTTCTTAATTGTTGTTTGGGAATCATAGGGGAATTTATTTTCATGGGAAAATTACTTTCATTCTCATGCAACAAGTGTGCCTAAATTTCGAACTGGATTTCTGTGTGCATCCTCAGAATTGGAAGGACTTTTTCTCATCCTTTTGTTCGTGACACGGAAAACGGACCCGAGTTAGGAGGCTTTGTCATATGTCAGGTGACCTAAAAGACTAAAGCCATATTGAAATGCCAAGTAGCGCCACATGTAGTTTCAAGGTTTACCAAGTCCCCTTGATTTTTGCCTTTGATTGTTTCAAATCGTTTGGAAATATAAACAGTTTCATGACACGAAAAACAGTGAAACATCATTGACGACTTAACTCTTCACAAATGCGAAAGTAAAAGAAAGCAGTTTCAAGGTAAAACGGGTGCGACGTCAGGTGTAGGTCCCAACCGTACTCTGTAAAATGCGTGCACACACACACACACACACACACACACACATATATATATATATATATAATGCATGTATATGTCAAATTTAGATCTAAGAAATTCATAAAAAGAATTCAATACCTAGTCAATGTTTGATATGAATGGTTGAATTGATAAAACAAAAAGTATAAATACAACATATAATAAGTATTTATTATTGACCATGCCAATCAAACCAAAGTTATGATGGTTCCTTGTGGTTCACTATTTTTATGTGTTTCATAAATCTAGATTAGGCAGACTCCCCTTTATCAGTTATAGGAATACCAAAAAAATGTAAAATCATAGAAGTAAAGGAATCGATCAAGGGATGGACATAGCTGGTTTGAAACTGGCCCGCCATTTTGATTTGAAATATGAACAGTTCAAAAGCCTGTTCATAACCAAAACAGGCAAACTGCATTTGAAGCTGAACAGAAACCAGAACCAGCAATTCAAACCGCCATCTTCAGTTGCTCATTTTCAAACCAAAACTCTAACCGGAACCAGAATTGTGTTCAACCCAGTTGGATTATTATTCAAGGCTCCGTGCGACTGCCAACAAGTAGCAAGTTTATCAAAAAACCCACGAACAAAATTATCGATATCATAATAGTAGAAAAAATGTGTTTAGAGATCACCACCGTCCAATTGGGTGTACAATCGTTATAATCACTTGCTAGGATAACATATTTAAGGGCGTAGAAAAGTTTATGGAAGAGCTAGGACTGACTTAAGCATAAATATCTTCTGACTCAAACTTATTAGGGGCCAACCATGCCACAATATTTTCAAATTTTTAATACTTCGCGTGTTTCTGAGGCAGAAAAAGCTTTTAAATGATAAGATCATGAACTAATAAGCATAATACCTTACAAAGGAAAGCATTGAACAGTTGATAAGTATGAGTATTTGACAAAGTAAAGTTTTGTATAAATATAGATAAATTCCATCATACAGGTTAAACCCGTCTAGATTGACTGCCTCATAGGTGTAGAATTTCAACGCATCAGTCATTGGTGATGTTTGTTCTTGCCTATTAGGTCGATTGTTCATCCATTTTTTTCATGTTTTATATATACATAATAGTAAATACATAATGTCTATAGGTACATAATCTTGTATAAACGTCTAGAAATTTGAATTGAAAAAGTAAAAAGGTACCATTTTACTTTTGTATTTTTCATTTAATGCATCATGTTCTTTATTTTATAAGATTATACACTGATTATGCACTGATTGGACAGCTAGTATCGAGCATGACCTTGTCTCATATAGTATTTAACTTCAAAAAACAATATCAATCTCTATTATTACGTTTCAACATTTAAAGGCCCTTTTCTCAACATCCTTTAAAGTGTTTATCTTCTATTGGTGTTACACCAACACTTTTCAAATAACCTCTTTGGCAGAGCCTGATATCGCAAACATTTTATGCATATTTTAATTGTTAGGTATCCTTTATTTTTTGAGGAATTACTACAGAGAATTAATCCGAGTTTCAATTATTCGCCAACCAGTAATGTTTTCTTTATTATCAAAAATTTAGCTGTTTGACATATACGTGGGAGGCATTTTAGGTAAATAATGCAAGTATCATGATCATCGTGGTCTTCCTGTTAGGATCTAAAATGTGACTGCCATGCACAAAGAGCAACGGGGGCATGGCTGGGTTTGATACCCCGGACGTGCATCTGGTTGCGTCACCCTAAAAGATTTTATACTCCCCTGTTGTCAACAGGTACAACCCCATGTGTCATATACTAAGAAGGGCTGCAAGCTTGTTAAATGATCTATTAGAGGGTCGATCTTCATGATCATTATTCTTGGCACAATTCTACACCTAGTATGACCGTAGGTGAAGAAGATAATCCTTTCGGTTATAAAAGATGAAACAAATTAGGCGCGCATAATAGATGATAAGCACAATAAGCAATAGCTGACCTTGCCAGTGGGTCGACTCACAAGCTAGATGGTCATGATCAGTTCGGTCCCTGGGCCTTGCGTTTGGCTTCGGCCTCCCCATTGTACTGAAAAAAAAATCACATTGTTGACGCCAGATACGAACCTTGTGATTTCTTTTTATAGGGAAACCAAACGATCCCTACCTTAGGGGGTACTGTAGGCCTAGTTCCAAACGCCCTTCCTCAGTGGTAGGCCGCTTTTCACGTACAAAATAGGGCCATGGCCCATATTTCCATGGTGGAGAGCATGGCCCGCGTTTGTGTAGGCCTGCAGGCCCTGTTCCTGCTATTAAACACCCCTAAGGATTTATCTTTCCAGTCATGTATTCCCTGTCCAAAATCATAACCAGTGATAATTCTTCTCTTACTAAATGCGGCCGTGCTTGCAAGAAGCGCAAGATCAAGTTGTTGAGTTTCTTTAGTAGAGCAAATTTTAATTATGAGATTTCGCTCGACCGTCGCCAAATTTTTTGGGAAAAGATAAATACCACGGTCTACTAAATTTAATCATCGGTAAAAATATGTCTAAACATGAAAATTTGTACCGGTGCTAACTGCTGGAAATAAGACAATTTTTTGATGGTTTAAGACGTGAGCTAATGTGATGATTAGAAATTATCAAAATATTTGTCAGTAAAAGTCCAAATAATCGATTTGTAGTGGTAACTCTGAATGAAATAAGGGATGAGATTGAACTAATTAGATGGTTGACGAGTATCTGTCGTAACTATGATAATTTCTGAATTTATTTCGATGTTTTTTTTCTTAATTTCACTTTTTTTGGCTATTAGGCTCGTTAACCATACAAAGCGATGTGGTTTTGGTTGTGAAAGAAAACAAGATTAATGATATTTTTTAATTTTTGTGAGGGGAGCAACAATTACAAACCCATCTTTTGAGTTCGGACCGAATCTCACACTATTCGTGGTTGCATTTGATCCATTTGAACTCCTGGTTTGGCTTCACAAATATTTGACCAAAAGGCCAAATGCCGATGATATATGCAAATCTATCCTTTAAAATCAACGCAAATCTATCGGGTTTCTAAAGTCAGAACCCAAACAAAATCAAACCGGGTAATACCTGCTCCATTCAAATCAGATTGGGTCAAGTCCGGAAGCTGAGGTCAATATACAACAACCCTATATAAAAAATCTGTCCTGACGTGTCACATTCAATCTCAAGCGTCAGGTTTTTGAATAACTCGGAAAACCCGACTTTTAAGGGGTTTAAAGTTGAAACAGCTTGGTGTTAAAGTCCACGGCTAAACCATTTCAATGGATGGTTTCGACTTGAACTTTAAGTTCCTACAAATTTATACCAGATTCGAGGAGTCATTGGTGAGGCAGCGAGTTCACTCACTCATGCGTTATTACAATTGAACCTTCAGGATCTATCCCAATCTAGACCAAGCCAAACCGAGCCATGCAGGACTCGGCTTATGTACATGCTAAATACCGTCAGTCGGGAATCCAGTTGACCTAACATGTTTGAGCAGATCATGAGCAGTGAAAACATGTTAGAGGATGGTGCTGTGGTTTGAGCTGCAATCGGGCTTATAATGGCGCTCCTTCAGCCTGGTCAATAAGGGTGGTTTGAATGTGAGGCTTGAGACTACGAAACTAAAATTCTAAAACTGGAATTATAGTTCCCGTTTTGCCGTCTCATTCTCGTAATCGAACACTTTTAAGAGTGTTTGATACAAGGTTTTATGGAATTTGGACCTTGATTTTTTTGTGTTTACTGTTCTAACCTTTGCTATGCATTAAATATGGAATCCAAAGTGAAATTGTAGTTTTACATGCTCAATTTGACTTAAAAACATCGGTATCAAGAGCGAGATAGATCACAGGAACTGAACTGAAGTATTTTGCTTGAAAACTCAAGCACCTCTTTCTCTCTCTTTTTGTGAGACCATTGGTGATAAGCCGATATGGGTATAGGGCTCTAGTTCTAGTAGGATAGGCTTGACCCAAGGAATCCATTACACCCCAAGAGAGCCGTCTTCGACTGCATTTTGAACTCGCGGAAGGGTGGTTAGTTTTCTTACGGGTCAAATCCTCCCAAAGAAAGGTGGGACTTTGAGTAATTTCTCGCTCTCCCTAAATTTCTAAATACAGAAAGAAAGTCAGTAGGAAGATACCGAATTATGAAAGGGGCCTCAACTCTACATTAATTGCGAGAGCCGCCTACTTCCAAAAACAATCGTTATGGACCTCAAGTATCGTAGGGAGTGATCGATTTATCTTCACCGAGTCATTCAGCTAGCAGGGGGTGTAAATGGATCGGATACAACTGAAAAGCCGATCCAGATCATAATGTTTTCAGGGTTGGATTTGAAGTATATCATTATCGATGGCTTCACAAAAGTCAACTGATTATTTTAGTTCAAGGACGACATAGCTGTGTTGCATCTATTGCAGAGTTGCGAGAGATGCTGATGAGCTGGATCCTAACTGAACTCTGTAATTTGATCTGGATTCAGATCGAAATTTTTTAAACCAGTCCGATTGGTGATTGGTTGTACTTTATATATAATTGAACTAATCATTTTTGCATTATCCATCAGGTTCGGATTTGATGGATGTGCACATTAAAAAGTGAATCTGCATCAAATTGTTGATTAGCTCTGTGCTTACTAGAAGTAACCTATATGATTCGGATACAGAAATAGGGAGCTGATTTTATAATCAAGTAAAGGATTCAACTTATTTTTGACAGATTTTCTGATATGAATTATCAATTATATATTTGGATCCAAATTAGTTCCAGCCCAATCATGTTTGATTGGAACGGAATTCTTTTGCACCTAATTTGACATTGTGTGGATTTTGATTCGGTTTGGCTTCTATGGATCCGGAGAGTATCCAACGTCACTAATTTAAAAGATGAACGACCGAAGCCTGTTTTCCGAAATTCAAGCGGTGCTTGTCTGTAATAACAGGAAAGTTTGATGGTTCAAACCAATTAGGCATGTCCAAGTGCGCGAATCAGAAAGAAGAAACGAGGGAGCTTTTTCTTTTCTTCCCCTTGTTTTTTTTCTTTACAGGGAAAAGGCGGGCGGAAAGAATTTTGTTCGGTAAGCGCCGGACGGGTTTCTGCCGGCCTCTCTCCTTTCTTCGTTTTCCGATCGGTTTTCGGACACATTAATTGTACCTGTTCGCTGAAACAACCGCTCCGTCTCTACTTCTTCTTACTCTGCCTTGTTAGTCTGCGAGCTTTAGTAGGAGAATCAAAACGAAGAGTTCCGCGCTGTCATTTTCGTGGCAGGATTTCAGATTCTATGCGTTTCTAGGGTTTACCGTGTCTTGCTTTCGGTGGACGTAAGGCTACAGATGACAATTCAGTGTTTCGCTCATCCGGCAGATCGATGAAGTGGACATCATTGCTTATTGGTATCAAGGAAAAGGTAGGGCTATCACAGTCTCCGTCGTCCACACCTACTGCATCCGCCTCCTTACAGCCCGTCTGGGCGCTCTGGGATGGCGCATCTGCGTCCTCTGCTAGGTACGTTCTTGTTCTGATTTCAATTACCTCTGTTTTCGTTGAGCTTTATGCTTCGTTTTGCTTGTACTTGTTGTTTTCCTTTATGGAGAAATGTGACGAGAAGTGTGATTTTATCTTTTCATGAAGAGAAAGGAGAAAGTAGTACTCATTGCCCGAAAATAACAGCAGAATGGGGAAATGAATTTGCATAATACAGGAAATCTGTTAAATCGAACGGATTCCAACATGCTGTTCTTTTGAATTTGAAGAAAGATACAAAGGTATGACAAACTAAAATGGCTAATAACGTACTGTTGAATTTTGAGGAGCTAGAAATATGGATGTCATCAGATGGTCGATTAAAAATAAGTACTGCTCACCGTTCCTATGAGATATCATCGAAAACGTACCGGTTTGCTTTCTTATTACCGTTGCACTTGTTCTTTACTGTTTGCTCCTCTGGTGTACGAATGCAGTGAAAAGTGCTTGATGATGTTTACTTTGTTGATCTCAAGGCTTGGCAAGCTAGATAGACGAGTATCAATTGATGAGCGATTAAAAAATACCTTTATGGTTTACTCTGGGAGACTAACCAAAAGTTATGGATAGAGGAATACATAGAGTTGAACATAGTACAATAAGGAATTAGAAGATTTTGTTGAAATTGTTCATTTGGAAACTTCTCAAAAGCTAATCGTAGGTTCTTGTCTCCATAAAAACAAGAGGGCGGTTATGCTCACTACTCAACTTGTGGAAGAGATGAAATATAACTAAGGTGTATCTTTTTTATCAGAGGTTGAATCTATCATTGTCAAAAGAATTAGGCCAAAAGTTAGGATACATTGGTTTACTTTTTCGCTATCACTCTTGCTCGTTGTTGTTGGAGTGTCGTGTGATTGAATGTGATGAAATGTACATGATAATGCTTACATTTCTGAGTTTGATGTGCTGGAAAGTTATCCAGTGACACATTGTATAAGTACTCTAAATATCTAGATTTCGTACTTACATAACAGTATGCTTCTTATTGCGGTTTGCTATGGATTTTCTTGGAAACAATTTGGGTGTTTGGTAGATTAATAGGCATAAGTGATTGACCAAATCTTTTGCTTGGCATTTTACATGCAAATTTTAGAAAATGTTAAAACAGGTAAGTTCTTCTGTAATTCTCTTATGAGCTTGGGTTAATCTGCTGGATTTAAACGAATATGACAGGATCAGTAAGTGTTCTGGACATAGATTATCATTTTATGTATCATGTTCTGGATCTCAGATACATTAAAGAGGGGAATATTAGTGTCGTCCTTTCTTAACGTCTCCTTCATTTGCTAAATGTTACTTCTTTAATGAATTGGGATAAATTGTATACATGTCTTGGAGATAAAACTTTAATGGTGCTGCTGGTTCATTATTTCTGGAGTAGTCCTTGACAATGAACCTTATTTGCAGAAACCGTAGTCCATAGCATCTTTACAAAGAGTCTATGTGCATGGTAGTTGGTACTCGTCACATGCTGAAGTTTGTTACAGCTTACCAAAATTTGTACTTGGCCTTTCACTGAAACAGAGAAAACTATGAACTGGTGTTGGACTTCCAGAAGAACTGGAATCTGTTCCGCTCTTCCAGATTGGAAAAGGTCTCTTCATTTGTTGAACTTGTCACTTCTCACTCAACCATGCCATTTTGGATGCTTATGCTATTCTTTGTTCATCTGCAGGAGAAAGAAGATGCTCTTAATAACACTATCAATATCTTCTACAGACTTGTGAAGATGCAGATTAATGTATCTCGATTGGTCAACTTGTATGTAGCATTCCCCCTCATCTTGCTTTGTATTTGTAGAGGAATTCTTTTCCGGTGCTTTGAGTGAAACCTTAAATGCATTTGTTGGAAGACTAGGGGCTACACATAAAAGCCGTTCCTTGTTAATCTTGTTTCTTAATTTGATATTAGGTTAACGTTCAGAAGCATTCCTTTTTCCTTTGAACGCTATTGACTTGGAGGAGAAAGAACAAGACGAAAGTCATATATAAACTAGGGGTATTTCTTGGTAGTTGATGACAGACAATCCTGACCAACATACAAGAGAGCATGTCGCCGATCACTCAATGATCTGAGTAACTAAGTTCAGTATATCCTGAACTATGACAAGAACATGCTTAAGAGGGCTCATCTGTTCATGTGTAACTTTCACCTAGATAATGTAATTTGGATTATTAATATGATGTACTTCTAACTGTCATAGCTCAAACAAGCCAATTATATCTCCTGAAGGTTTAAGGTAGACAATGACCAGAGAGACATGATCTGAGTGAGAGCTTTATCTTTTGCTGAAAAGTTTTGGCTGTTTATCTCTTTTCATGTGTTTCCCTGCATGCATGCGTGTGCATGGTGTTCATGTACTCTTAACTTATGTGCAGTTCACTACTTTCATTCAAGTAATTCATCTCCTTACCATAGCTATTGAGATTAATCTTTCTTTATTAGAAGAGAAAGATTTAAACTTATACATGGCATCCCATTGAAGAAGATAACTCAAGGAGTAGCCGCCACTTTATTCTTTAATCCTTCTTAGGGTTTCTAAGCTATTTATAGAATCTCTGTATAAGGTTTTATAAATTAAAAGATTAATATACCTTTACACTAATACATAATTAACAATATCAATTAAAAACAAATACGGCAGATATAGGAATAAATCTGGACACATGTATTCCTAAGCACCATATCTCTTAAGACTCCCCTTGAAGTTGGGAGGAGGATACTGATAACTCCTAACTTGCTGAGTATATGCATTAGTCCACTTCGATTTATAGCTTTGGTGAGGATATCAGTGCATTGGTCAACAGATTTGACATAAATTAGTTGAAACGCCTTCTCGGTCACTTTCTCTCTCATGAAGTTTCTATCTACCTTAATATGTTTTGTCCTTTCATGATAAATTAGATTACTAACAATTTGTATAACAACAATATTATTACAATAGAGAGGAATTAGAATTACACCACTTGTTTTCATTCCCAACTTCTTTATCAAGGACTTTAACTATAGTCCCTCACACATCCCTTTATTGATGGCTCTATATTCACCTACTGCATTGGATCTAGCAACTACAACTTGTTTCTTGATCTTGCATGAAACAATATTGCTCCAATAAATGTAATATACTTAGAGGTGGAGTTTCTATCATCCAGATCCAACCCAATCAGCATGTGAGAAAACCTCAATATTGAGATAGCTCTTATTAGTATATAGAATGCTACATCCATGAGTAGAGCATCCATATGGGATTTCGATGGAGCATGCATAAATCGGCTTACAATTTCTACTACAAATGCAATGCATGAACGGGTAATAGTAAGATAGATCAACTTCCCCACTAACCTTTGCTATTTGTTCACATCTTCGTAAAGTTCATCACCAATATACGGTTTTTTATTGGTTTGCATTCTGTCATGTTGGTATCTTGAAGTAAGTCCATAGTATATTTTGTTTGGGTTAAGAAAATACCTTTAATGGAATAGAATACTTCAATTCCCAAAATATAATGTAGTAGACCCAAATCTTTTAGATTAAAAAGCTTATGGATCTTTGTCTTGAAATTGATAACCTCTTTCACATTGTCCCCTTTAACAATAATATCATCTATATAAACATTCAAAATAGATATTTTCTTCTTGCTTTAGATAAATAAAGTATGGTCATTCATGCTTCTTTGGTATCCCAAGCTTATATACCTTCACTATATTTTTTGAACCAAGGTCTTAGAGATTATTTAAGACCATATATAACTTTGTTCAGTTTGGATACCTTGTTCGATAAATCCAAGAAGAAACAAAGAATAATCTTTATTGATAGAATAAAAAAAGGAACAGATTCAGCTCGACCCTCTTGTGGGTGTCGGCCACATGAGACTGTGTTTTTCTTTCTTAAGAAAAACCTAATCTCGGATTACAGAAAGCCAACAATTTACATAAAGGACTTTCTAACTTAAAAGAATAAAATCCCCTAATAAGTGATTATATATACAACCCAAATTAACGTGTAATATTTCTTGAGTGTTTTTCCTTTCTTTCACACTCCCCCTTAAAGTGGCAGTCCACTTCTATATGCTTTATCCTCTCATGTTGGACATGATTTGTAGCTATCTATATTGCTGCTTGATTATTGAAGATTGACTTTGACTTGTAGTTTGGTAATCAATGAAATCAACCATAGTCCTTCACTTGTTCTCTGGGCAATTGCACTATATTCTCCTTCTACATTTGATCTATTAACTATAGATTATTTTTACTTTTACAATAAATTATATTTCTCCCAAATAGTGCAACATACCTTATTATAAACTTTCCATCATCAATCGATCCTATCCCATCATAATATGTATACAATTCCAAATTACAATGTCCATGATTAGTATAAGATACCATTTTATGGAGTATTTTTCAAGTATCTCAAAATCTTGAATACAATATCCATATGTTGTTGTTTTGGAGCATGCATACATCTACTAACGATTCCAACATCATATATTATATATAGCTGTGTGATTGTCAAGAGGATCAATTCCCCATGAGTTTTTGATATCTTCTAACATCACTTATCTCATTGCCATTATTCATTCTCAATATGTGATTAATATCCATGGAAATATCACATGGCTTTGATAAGGTAACACATGTCTCTTTTAGTAAGTCCATTACATATTTTCACTAAGTAAAGAAGATACCTTTTTTGACCTCAACACTTCAATCCCCAAGAAATAATGAAGTAATCTCAAATCTTTCAAATAAAAAAGTTGATCCAACTGGTCCTTCAAATTTTGGATTTCTTCTTCATCATCTCCTAACAATATCATCTCCATACACAATGAGTAGGGATATTCCATTTTCCCTTTTTATAAATAGTGTATGATCATTTTGACTTCTTGTATGCCCGAGTCCAATGATTCCTTCATTGAAACGTTCAAACCAAGCCCGTGGTGATTATTTTAGCCCATATAAAGCTTTCTTAGCATGCACACTTTATCTAGTCCATACTGATGTTTCGGTCCGTATAGAACTTCTATGTACACTTCTTCGTTGAGGTTTCCCTTGAGAAAACATTTTTTTATATTAAGTTGCCACATTTTTCATTCTTTGTTAGCTGCCAAGCTGATAAGAATATATAGAAGTCATTTTTGCTATTGGGTAAATGTTTCATTATAGTCTATGGTATTATTTTTCTTCAATGTATTAATTTTCTCTTTAATAGCAAGTTGTCATTCTTTTGATGAGATTATATCCTCCCATGTTTTTGGAATTACTACTGCATCAACATTTGCCTCAAATGATTTATATTTGATTGACACTTCTCCAAAATCAATGAAATTACTTATGGGATAAACACATTTATGTTTTTCTTTTCTTACTGCGATTGGTAGGTCAAGATCATTTGCCAACGTAGGTGCTAGAGGAGTTGTTGTGGCATGGTTAGAGTCTTCTTGTGGTCCTCTTATGACTCCTAGAAATTTCTTCCTCATTCATCTTGTGTACACTTGATTTGGAACTTATTTTTCAGGTCTTTCATTTTCATCATCTTTATTCTCTCTTCTTTCAATATCTTCTTCATCAACTTCTTCGATAGTAATGGGAGAGGTGACTCCCCTTGTCTTATAACTTGCTCTAGCTCCCCCTCACTGCTATAATAAAATGCGTACTCATGAAATATAACATCTCTAGAAACAAAGAATTTTTGGTACAGGGTTCATAGCATCTATGTCCCTTTTGAAGCGGTGAATATTCAATAAATACACATTTTATTTTCCTTGGGTCCAATTTATCTATACTATTGAGGTGCAGACGTACATAACATAAACATATGAACACTCTAATAGTAATATGAAAGTTTTTCACTTGGAAATATTATCTGCATAGGTACCTTCCCTGCAAGGGTTCATGATGGAGAATAATTTATAAGATAAACATAAGTATGTACAACCTCACCCGAAAGATATTTTAGCGACTTGCTCCCAATCATTAAGGTACATGTTGTTTCCCTATACGACGATTCTTGCGTTTTGCTGCTCCATTCTGTTGAGAAGAATATGTTTGGTGAAGAATTTCATGTGATAGAAGATAGTTCTTCAACGTTCCTGAAGTAAATTTGCCCCCACTATCTAATCTAATAGCTCCAACTTGTGCCTGAAATTGCTTTTCAATAAATTTATGAAATAGTGAAAATATTATAGCAACTTCATCCTTTGATTTCATTAGATAAACAACTGTAAATTGAAAGTAATCATCAATAAATGAAACAAAATACTTATCTCTAGTAACAACACTAATCGGGTAGGGCTCCCATACATCTGAATGTATTAAACTAAATGCACTCTGAGTTCTTGACACACTTCTAGAAAAGTTGACTCTAACATGTTTGCCCAATTGGCAAGGTTCACACTCCAAGCGTATTCTTTGGCTAAACTTAGCTACTTCTGGTATAAGCATATGTAGCTTCGATAGTGGTAGGTGACCTAGTCTTTGACGACATAATACTTCTTTGTTGTGCTGTGTTGAGGACACATGTGCTACAGATTTTCCCAAGTTTTTCTTATATAGATAAAGGCCTCCATTTCTTGTACCATATCTAAAAATCCTTCTTGTCTCCTTTCTATGAAAATAATAATAAGATAGAGAGAAATATGCACTACAATTTAGTCTTGTAGTTCTAGTCTTTGATGTTAGAGTACCACTTCTTTATTGTGCTGTGCTGAGGACACATTTGTTGTAGATTTTCTCAACTTTTCCTCATATAGATAAAGGCCTCCATTTCTTCTATCATATCAAAAAATCTTTCTCTTCTCCTTTTCCTAAAATGTATAATAAGATGGAGAGAAATATACACAACAATTTAGTCTTGTAGTTAATGCACTAATAAAGAGAAAATTCATTGAAATCTTAGGTATATATAACACTAGATGAAGAAGTCCTAATGATGTTCATAATTTCTCTTATAATTACGAGGTTTGTAATTGAATAAAAAGTCTCATTATAGTCGATACATATGACTGACTATATTCCTTGCCTACTAGCCTTGTCTTGGAATGTCCAAGATTGCCATCAACCTTGAATTTAACTGTGTATACCCACTTACAACCCATTGGTTTTCTGTCGAGGGTAAATCAACAATTGTATAAGTATTATTCTTATGCATTACAACTAATTCATTTTGCACGGCCTCCTTCTATTGAGGGATTGGTTAGCTTCCTCATATTTCTAGGTATAAGATGTAGTTCATTTCATATTTCTACGTATAAGATGTAGTTCAACATTTCTTATAGTTTCTTGAAATATTTTGGTAATTTTGGCAAAAGACTGTGAAAAATAGGATAAAGAGTACGAAACCTCTTATCTTTTCGGATAACAATGAGAAGGTCAGATTCAGGAATGGTGGGAGATACCTAATTTGAATTTGAGGATAAATCATTAGTCACATTGACTTAGCATGGAACATCACCACTTTCCTTTCTCCACGAACGTAAGTCCGAATTTTCTTAAGAGCAGCGTCAATCTCTTCATTTCTTTTGAGATCAAATTTTACTTCGATGACACTTACAGAAAGGACATGGGTAGATTCTACTGTAGGACCAGAGGACTCTCCCTTGAAAGAATAATAGGGAGTCAAAGAAGATAACATCTAAGGAAAGACAAGTCTTTCGATGCACTGGATCATATCATTTATAACCCTTTTGAGAAATAGAGTATCCAATAAAAATACATTTTATCATTCTAGGATTCAACTTATCTCCGGCATGTGAGGTGAATATGAACATAATAGACACATATAAAGATACTGAGTGAAATATGAAACAATTTATTATCTCGATTAATAATCCTCCATGGAGACTTACCATATAGTATAATACTAGGTATCCTGTTACCGTGATATTAATATCGTACCACCCAAATAAGACTTAGGAGCATTACATCCAATGACTAAGGTTCTAGCGACTTCAAAGATATGTTTGCTCTTCCTTTCTAAAAGACCATTTTGCTGTGGAGTATTATGATAAGAAGTTTGGTGCATTATCCCATGTTCACAAAGAGACTTTTAATTCTTTTAATTTTATTAAATAAACTATGGTGAATTGGATACAACCATCAATGAAAGAAATGAAATACCTATGACCACTTAAAAAAGTAATTGAATAGAGACTCCAAACATTGTAATGAACCAATTCAAAAGATTGCAACTTTTGAGATTCACTATACAACAACTAAGCCTTTTCCCCTTTCCCATACTAGATGGGGTTGACTATATGAATTCTTTGTTGTTGAAAGCCTAACGCAACTCTCCTCCTTTATCCTGGCTTAAGACCAACCATGCAAGGGTGATCCCTTACATGGGTGAACTTTTTGAGATTCACTATAAGGAAATAAAACATGTTAGGTGTTTTGATCCCTAACAAACATCACAATCAAGAACTACATTACTAGACTCAAGAGAAATACTAAAAATTACACTCCTAATCTTTGACACGGGTAAATGCCCCAAGCGATTATGCCATAATCAAATTTCTCCTTTTATAGTAGTCATGGCTAAAAGAGTATGAGTTGTGGATGTCACCATAAGATTTTGAAGGATATAGAGCCTATTTTTCAAACTACCATGGCCATAGATTCTCTCTGTTTTCAGATCTTTAAAGATACAACCGAAGAAAGAATAAGTAAATGACAATTTACATGTTTAGTGAGAGAGATTACAGACCTTAAATAATTTTAACATAATTTTATTGAACGTACAAAATCCATACATCAGCTGCCATTAGCTCACAATTTACACAACACCAAATAGTGCATTTATACACAATAAGATTGAGAAGGACAACTAACCTGCTAGCCGTTAGGGAGACCCCTAATGAGTATATTGACTAGCCATTAGGGTCTCAATGGTTAGCTGTGGATGGCCAAGGCCCTGATGGCCATCACAATCTGTCACCAAACACGGGCCCTAATGGCCTGTCCTATTACATACTTTTTAACACCCTCTCTCAAACTTATGGTGGATACCGAAAGTTTGTTTAACAAAATTTTGAATCTAGGGGGTACTCTTTGTTGAAGAATATGAACGTCTATTATTTTTAGTGTCAGTTTTAGTAATTTTGATGGTTTAGGTATTATTGTAATTGTACATAGTATTAGGGGCATTTTGGTTATTTTATGTTTAACAACCCATTATATAAGGGTTGAACTTCTTGTATTAGGGTTAAGAGACTAGGATTAAGAAAGAGAGAGAGTGAGGGGGGCAACCTCTATTAGAGGGCCTGCCACCTCCTTCGATCTCCACATTTTCTCTTCGTCATTGTTCTTGTGTGTGTGATATTTGATCTTCCGTTGCGCTTCCACATTTTTCAACATGGTACCAGAGTTGTTCGATTAATGAGAGTAATGGGTAATGGTTGTAGACGTGCGGTAAAGAAAGAAAAAAAAGACTTCGTGCAATTGCATCCTCCTTGGCACACAAGCAGCTTTTATGGAGGGTTCTTTCTGAACTATCTATGCTTCCAATGAGTTTTTTTTTCAAGTACCGAAAAAGAGATGACAACCTCTGTAAGTTCATATCAAGGTTTGTGCCATAGGGTTATGGCGGTCGGTTTGCGGGGAAAGGAAGGAGAGAGAGAGAGAGGGCGAGTGAGATCGATCGATCTTCCTATCCATTCCATTTCTTCTTGCTTCGCTGGGTTAAGAGTTCACAAATCTCTCTCCGTCTTGGTTTATGAGCTCGATGGAGAAACCCACTCTTGGTGGTACGTGGATTAAGACCCAGAAACGGAATATTGCAGCTCCTTTGGACCCTGCAGATGCAGTGGTCCAAATTTATTTGGATAATGCTGGAGATTTGGAACTTATTGCCAAGAGTGTGAATCATCAGAACTTAACTTCTCGAGATATGGTGACACCTTCGAGGTGGTCTTCATTGGTGGTCATACACAACCTAGCACAATAAAACCAGATGAAGGAGAGAGGCACTCATACTCGATGTTAGATTATCAACCAACACATGAAGCAATCCTCCCCTTTGTCCTTTACATACAGAAGATCTTGCGCAGAAGGCCATTCCTTATAAAGAATCTTGAAAATGTTATGCAAAAATTCCTTCAGTCACTAGAGCTGTTTGAAGAGAATGAAAGGAAGAAGCTCGCTATTTTCACAATGCTTACATTTTCTCATAAGCTTTTTGGGCTTCCACCAGAGATGGTAGTTGCTGCTCAAGGACAACCTTGTGTTCAAGGGCCTCGTTCTTTTATTCATGATAGATTTTTTTCAAGGAGTATTTTGTTGAGAATAGTCTTGATGATCTGATATCACTTCTGAAACAAGGAAAGATGGAGGACAATCTTCCAAAAATTTTCCCAACGGCAAAATGATCTGTTGAAGGTTTCTCTGAGCACTTCAAGGGAGAAGGGCTCATGGCTCTTGATCTGGGGTTTGCGACTTGCTTATGTAATCTTTCATCACTTTTGTTTTGATTTCGCCTTTCAGGTTAAGTGATGCAGTTTTTTGCATTATGATAAGGCGAATAAGGAGTTCCGCGAGTCGAAATATTGGTGAGTTGTGCAATAGTTCTCTGATCAGGTATATGATGCCTAATTAATTGTTTGATGAAATGCTTAAGAAAAGATGATTTTCAAATGTTTGATTAAATGCCCAAGAGAGATATTTATGTGCACATCAAGTGTTTAATGAAATGTTTAAGAGGGCTGAAAATTCAGAAAAAGATTGCAGAAGATATGAAGTAGTACATGATGATTGTCTCCATTGGAAAAACAATAGAATGCATATAGAAGGAAAGATAAAATATAGAAAATAAGTTTTTTTTACTAAATATTCTTGACAAATCAAATCAGAGAAGAGGCAAGAGGAATTTGTTGGTATAAAATGCGACAGTATCACCAAGAAGCATAAAAATTAAAACCTTGAGTTGCTGAAGTGAACAGCTAGGAGGATTGGAAAAAGCGACTGCATTCACTATGTAAGAGTGCAAACCGATTAGTCTATTTGAACGGTAGGGAGATGACACCCAACCAACACATCGACAATAACTACCATGTAAAAGGAGTGCAGAAAAAGCTGTTTGAAGTGTGCATGGTGGAGATAGTACCTCCTACCATAAAAATCAATTTTCTCAAGAGAAGAATATTTTTTTGAGGTATTGATGCCTAGTCATTTTATTGAGAAGAAAGAATAAGAGGAGCGGCCGACACCCATAGAAGGGTTGTGCGCTACCCAAGTATGATCTTAATTGTTCAACTTGATTTAGAAAAACCTCAGATAGATCATTGGTGAAAGTTTGGTGAAAAAAGAACTAGTTTTTGTGTAAGTTTGGAGTTTGAAGTATCTCACTCCCAACTTGAGGGGGGTGTTGAAGAATATGAATATATATTGTTTTTAGTGTCAGTTTTAGTAATTTTGATGTTTTAGGTATTATTGTAATTGCCCGTAGTATTAGGAGCATTTTGGTTATTTTCTGTTTAACAACCCATTATATAAGGGTTGAACTTCTTGTATTAGGGGTAAGAGACTAGGATTAAGAAAGAGAGAGAGTGAGGGAGCGGCCTCCATTGGAGGGCCTGCCCCCTCATTCAATCTCCACATTTTCTCTTTGTCGTTGTTTTTGTGTGTGATATTTGATCTTCCGCTGCGCTTCCACGTTTTCTAACCACTCCTCTATGGTTTAGTACTCAAGAAAAGTCAGGTACTTGTGGCATTGCATTTTATAAACCATATTTGGGTCGTTATGCTAATGGAGGATTGTTGGTGGGTTCTGCATTTGTAAGAGAGCCTATTCTCCCTTGTCAAACCCTAATCTCAGCAAGTACAAGTTCATAAAACACTCAACTTGCATAGACAATGGAGCCCTTTGTACATGCAGCAGATGTTTTGTTATTTATCCTCTCAAGAAAGCCATGACAACAAGCTGCAATTCATTGCAATGAAAAAGATGATACATCATGAGTACATCTCCAGAATCATCTAGTGCATGAAGCACTCACTAGAGCAACCCTTTTGGCACATGGTCGAAGGAAAGATACATGGACACAATATGGCATGGGGCAACAATGGCCAAAATGGCGATGACTGAGATAAGGCAGAGAAGTCGGAGCTTGATGAAGTTTGCCCAAGGGATCAATTTGCAGATAGTGTAGCACTAGTGGTGCAGGAACTAGGTTGCATGGAAACGTGTGCAGGGTCATGTTTCCCATTTCAAAACCTGACCAAAATGCTGCCAAAACATTTTGGAGGCATTTCGGTCTTCTGTAAATATGTATGTTATTAGAAAACAGCTGTCATGTAGTCTTGTAGCTCGATTGGGTGAGGGTATCCAGCTTGGAAGCAGGTGTTCTACAGTTCAAGCCACAACATAAACACTCTTTTCTCTCATAGTGAAAGGAAAGAGTGGTGGTTTGTATGAATCGGTTGACCTTTTTTGACATTTGTTTTCAGTTTCTACATACACACACATATACATATAGTGCAGCTTCCGAATTTATTAAATTTTTGAGAGTTGATGTTTCCCATGTCTCGTTTCCATGCAACATATGCAGGAACAGAGTGACAGCAGGAATCTGAATCAATGTTGTAAAAATTGAATAGGACACCATATCATATAGTGTACCATACTATGCAGATCATTCTTCAAGTTATTGTTGAGAGATATGGTGTTGAGGAATACGTGTCTAGATCTATTCCTATATATGTTATATTTGTTTTTAATTGATATTGTTAATTATGTGTTAGTGTAAAGTCTTATTAGTCTTTTAAGTTATAAAACCTTATATATAAGTTTTCTAAATAGATTAGAAACCTTAAGAGGGATTAAGAAATAAAGGAAATAAAGTGGTGATTGCTCCTTGAGTCATCTTTTTCAATGAGATTTCTTGTATAAGTTTGAATCTTTCTCTTCTAATAAAGAAAGATTAATCTCAACATGGTATCATAGCCTCTTATTATTGCAAATCAGTGATTATGATGGAGTTTATGTGGAAAGAAAATATCTTCTTCTATTGTCACTATTGTTGTTCGTGTGATTGTTGTAAAGACCAAAGGTGTTGATGTTTGAAGACCATTCCAAGAGGACCACCATGTTGCTATTGAAGTGCCCCCAGGAGTTGAGGACACATTGCTACAAGAAACAAGCTGCAGTAGAGTGTTGTGGTGGGGTTTGTTGCAGAAGACAGTAAATTGTTTTGCAGTAGAGTGCTACATTGGGATTCGTTATATAAGACAACAAACTATTTTGTTGTTATCTAGTTGATCAAGCAAGCAAAGCTTTGTTGCAGTAGCCGTTGTGAAGCAGAAGGTATTTTACTGCTTTGTGTGAAAAAACAAAAAACAAAGAGGGCGTTTCTTGTTTATTGTGTTTCTTGATTAATTGATGTGTTGTAAGAAGGGGGAACAAGTAGAAGATTTATACCTAAGTTATAAAGCTCATTAAGGAGAAAAATTGGACTCTTTTCAAATTATAAATGTTAAACTAGATGGTAGAAATTATGTAGAATGGGTTAGGTGTATTGAACTTATACTTCTTGCAAGAGGTAGATGGAAATATCTTATTGGCATTCAGCCACATCTTAAAGAAGGCAATCCAGCCTATTTTAAATGGAGAAGAGATGATGCCTTAGCGTCCTTGTGGTTGCTATAGTCTATGATTTCTTCAATTGGAAGAATATTATGTATTCAGATTCAATTGTTGATATTTGGAGGACTGTATCTAAAGCTCACTCTAAATAGAAGAATGTTGTAAAGGAATATGAAATTCTAGAGAAAATCAAAAAATAAAGACAAGAAAAGTATACGATCAGTAAATATTATGTAGAATTACATGGCTTATAGGATGAACTATAATTCTACAAGCATTAAGTGTCCCCTATGTTCTAAAGAAAGAAGCAAAGAGGATGGAAAACGTAAGGTGTTTAACCTATTATTGAGAGTCTCTTCTGAGTATGAAGTTGTTAAGGTTAAAGTATTGGGAAGGAAAGAACTACCTTCCTTAGGTACAATTTACTCTTTAATACTTAGAGAAGAAGATAAAAAGGAAGATGCCTCCAATCCTCATAAGGCTGCATTTTTGAAAAAATTCAATATCACTTCAATCGTGGGAGAAGAGGATTTGTTTCTAAGGTAGAGGACACACCAACCTCTTTGCTGAGAAAAAAGAAGGTTGAGATGCTCTTATTGTTGTAAGCATCACCATAGAAAAGAACAATGTTGGGATCTAATTGGTAAGCCCAATTTCATCAAGAATAAGGGAAACCACACTAATATCTCAGAAAGTTCAACATAGAACACAAATATGAGTACTAGTATTGAACTGTTAAAGTGTATAGAGAGATTGGAATCGTGGTTTGATGAGCAACCTTCCAATTCCGTGTCCCAAGCTTCCTTATTACAAAGTTGGTAATTAGACAAACAATTTTGATCCCCAACCATATGGTTAGTTGCACCAGAATCTACAACGCATAGTGGGGAGGCTATGTTAAAATGGATACACATACATTTGGACAGGTTACTAGGGCTCGTGTTTGGTGATAGATTTTCAGGGCCATGAGGGCCCTAGTCATCCACAACTAACCATCAATATACTCATTAGGGTTCTCCCTAACGGCTAGCAGGCTAGTTGTCCTTCTCCATCCTGTTGTGTATAAATGCACCATTTGGTGCTATGTAAATTGTGATCTAATGGCAAATGATGTATGAATTTTATACATTCAATAAAATTACCTTAAATTTATTTATATCAAAGCCAACAGCGATGGCAACAACACTTGCGGTGAAGATGGTAGAGCAAGAGCTAGCGGTGAAAATGGCAAACTAGTATCAGATTAGGAGCGACGGAATGCCAAGGGAGAGAAGCTCTCATATTTCAATGGTGACGATGTCAAGGCCCTCTTCGATACAGCGGCATAGTTAGAGGTTGGCTGCCAAGGGTGGACCGGTGAAGTGGGGGTCCTTGATGGTGGCGAAGGGTTGGGCTGACAATGGAGATGGAAAAGTGACAATGGAGTGGTGAGATGGGTGATTCGAGGGGTTTCAGATGACATCTATTTTTAGGCTAATCAATGGTGGTTCATGGTTGAACGAAGGGACTGGATGGAGAGGCAATGGTAGTGTGATGGCAGTACGTGGCTAAGAACGGCAAGGTCAAGCAGTGGCAATCTTGGGTGCATGTTTTGGTGGTGTATAAAGAGGGTTTGGTGATTAAGGAAGAGTGGTGGATGGTGGCCGAGGATTGCTGGGTCGATGTTGGACGATGAAGGATGGACGATTTAGGTTATGAGGATGGTGGTCAGGTAAGTGGCAGGTGGTCAGGGTGAGTTGGTGGTCAGGTAAGTGGCAGGTGGCAAAGAGAGGGGGAGAGGGACTGAAGGAAGGAAGGAAACTGATGGCGGTGGATTACGAAGGGCTAGTGGTGACGATGTAGCTTAACGACGATGGCGTAGCTGGATAATGATGAAGGGAGCGATAGCACAGGCAGAGAGGTGGAGTCGATGATGCTGCCTAATGCCTCTTCCTCTTCTCTCTCTGATCCATGATGGCAGAAGGGCACACTCAAACATGGAAGACCCCTCTGCTGCATCGTTTATATGCAGGGGTGATTCAGGTCATGGATTGGGTCTTGAATCCAGACCCACTGTGAGTTAGATATTGGATTGTTCTTTGTTTGACCGGTCTTCTTTTAAATTTTCACGTTTATTTAACTTGACCTATGGTCCGATATGGCTCCTCTTTCAGTGTTAGTCAAAGTCCATCCATGTGTGTTCTTTCTAACTTCTTTAATTTTAACATATTTTGGATTAATTGTTTAGTGTCTCGTTTAGAAGAAAAATGTGTTTATTGATTGTTAAATAAAATGTTGCATCTTCCTATATAATTGATATTTGAAGCACACTTATTGTTATTTGAGGATTTGTGATCTTTATAACTTTAAGGTTACTTTTTCATGAGATTATGATCTCCGTTTGTTGGCCTTTTGTTGGAGATCTTTGTGATTAAGGTGCTCCATGTTGTTGGCCTTTTGGTTGGAGAGTAATCAATATTAAAAAAACTTATAGTTATCTTGATTAGCTCGTATTTGATAAAATTATTTTAAGAGAATTTAAGACAAACCTTGTGAGACTTTTTGAGAAACATGAACTTGATTCCTTTGACTTGTTTTGATCATCTTAATGGATTGTCTTATTTTTGGAATTGTAAAATCACTTTTGAGTTTAAAGGATATTTAAGTGCCTTGAGAATTATATGTATGAAGGTTTTGAGCTTTGTCTTAAAAAGTTTGTTTGGGTTCAAGTTTTTCCTTAAACCTAAGGTTTGAGCTTACCCTTAAAGCTTATTTGATTTCGGGTTTTGAGCTTAACCTTAAAAAGCTTGTTTGGCTTGAAAGTTTTGAGCTTTGCCTTAAATTTTTTTTTGGGTTTGAGTTTGTCCATAAAACTCGGGTTTTGAACTTAACCTTAAAAAACTTGTTTGACTTGATGGCTTGAGCTTTGCCTTAAAAAGCTTATTTGATATACCAAAGTCTCCTTATAATATCACAAATTTGTAGTGATTTACGAACCTATTTGTTATAATAGACAATCCTATTTCGATGATACCAATGTTTTCTATTAAATGACTTTTTTGAATTGGAGTAAATCAACTTCATGAACTTTTTTGACTCATTTTTAGTTTGCCTTCTGGATTAGATATTATAAATTGTCTTGTTAGTTTTACAAATTGAGTGAATTTTTTGTATTGATATTCATTGGTCTTTATGTAGGATCGAAAACAAATTGATGCTTAAATAATCTTGACAAAATTTTGGAGTTGTTTCGAAGAAAGTTGTGGCAACTTGGACATCGATACTTTGTTCGCGATTGACAATTATAGAAATACCAAGCCATAAGCAAATACAAGAAGAGTGTTGAAGAATATGAATATCTGTTGTTTTTAGTGTCAGTTTTAGTAATTTTGATGTTTTAGGTATTATTGTAATTGTTCGTAGTATTAGGGGTATTTTGATCATTTTATGTTTAACATCCCATTATATAAGGGCTTAACTTCTTATATTAGGGTTAAGAGACTAAGATTAAGAAAGAGAGAGAGAGGGGGGGTGGCCTCCATTGGAGGGCCTACCCCCTCCTTCGATCTCCACATTGTCTCTTCATTTGTTCTCTTGTGTTTGTGATATTTGATCTCCGCTGTGCTATCATGTTTTCCAACAAGGGTTACGATATGAAATTTGCTCAAGTTTTATTTTACTCTTCATGATGACAAAACAATTAAGTGGAGAAAATACCTAGATGGCAATTGTGGACATAGCTCTTCCCACAGAAAATGGGAAAAACTGCAAAATGTTGTTGAGAATGATTAATGGGATGAGCTTATAACATGTAGGACAGAAGTTCAATACCTAGGATGCGCATCCGGAAATGCTTATCCTTAGGTTGACAATAAGAAAATAGTTGATTGGTTTACCAAATCCATACTAAGACGTATGTCAAGGATTAGCATGAATTTCCCCCTCATTTTCCATACAAACCCTACTATGGGGGATGGAATGGAATGGTCCAGCTTGACAATATAAAAAGAAATGATTTATTGGGCAAACTACATAGTTGACATGTTTGAATCCTGCGTGGACTTCCCCTTCATTTCCATAAAACCCCTTTCATATGCTTCCTTCCATATTGGGTTTGGTATGGAAGGAAAACCATGCATGACACCTTCTTCTTCTTCTTCCCTTAGTTCTTGGGAGGGGGTACCTTTCCCTTCCTATGTAACAGAATGCCCCATTAAGTTATTAGATTAAATTTATAGGGTTAGATTCTACTGTCTGCCATACTAGGTGTGTGAACTTTTTTACCAAATTGTCTAATTTATCATCTGGTACTTACATTTTACTTTTTCTGAATTTGTTTGATGTCATACTAGAGTAACGTTTAGTGTTCCTTTCATATTCTCTGTCAACTAATACTTTATGGTCCCTGCAGGTTGGTTGAGCCAAACATATTCTCTTTTGTTATCGGGAGAACATTTGTTGCAGATCTTGAAAAGCTAAAGAGTTTGAGCGAGATCAGTTCCTTGCATGTTTCAACTATATTACATTTTTTCACCAATGTGACAAAGGTCCAGAGCTGATCCGTGGTGTATTTTTCTTATATGTTAATCTTCCTCATCTTACAAAGCGTTGCTTTTTGACAGGATGGCCTTAATCCTGGATTAAATCTACTGTATACTATTCAGTCTCTGATTTCTGGGGTATGGTCTGTTACTTGAAGGATTGATTCTTGTAAATTACTGTGCCTGATACACTTCCTTACTCTTATGTGTTATTTTCAGCTGAAGAGGTCTTCACTGAATAAACATTAACTGAGGTTTTTAGTTCTCCATCCTAGTGTGTCACTAACATGGGGTCATAAATATTCAAACTCTTTGGATTGATTTTAGTCATTCTCTCATCAATGTGGAAACTGTTCTGTATGAATTTATGAGGCATGCATGAAAGCTTCATTCCAAAATATTCACTTTCAGTTTTGTTGTATACTCTCTTAAGCTGGGAATATGCTGGTATAAGGAAAGTAAATCATGAAATATTACATATTGAACTGTTTTTTTTTTGCTTTGCATTAAAATTGAAGCATGGATCTGCAGCTTTTATCTCTTTCTCATGTGCCTCTTTGTTTTCTATTCACAGCCCCTCGATAAGCAACCTCTTTTGGATTCTGGACTTTTTTGCTGTCTGATTCATGTTCTTGATACGCTCCTAACTCCTGATAATACAAATACAAATGATCAACCCAATGTGGTTGTTTCAGAAGGAGCAGAGGAGAAAGGTCTGGATGGGAATAACGCACATGATTGCCAACTTGAGGTGAGTTATGAGTATGTCTTAGTATTTGCTGTACACTAGTGCAGTTCCCATGATGAACTCATTGATTCTATTTCAAAAAAACAGGTTGTTACCAATTTCATGGATAACACTTGGTGGCATAATTTGCTGATATTTTTTTGACATCCAAGGGAGGTCCTTGTTTGTGGGGACTTTGTCTATTAGGTAGTGAAGCATTAGGACTTCATATGTGACAATTGAGTAGACTGACATGCATTGCAACCAGACATGATGAATTAAAACATTCACTTCTTGGTGAAAGACCAAGGAGTGATATCCTTGTTTTTCCCTGCCGCCTCTTTTTGGATGAAAGGCTAAGAAGGCATATCCATAAAAATCAATCTTCCCAAAGCACTTAAAGCAATCAGGTTGAATGGAAACATTCACATCTTGATGAATCATTGCAGTGTCTGGTTTGCTTTCTTCGTTTAACAGCAGTACCCAAGGCATATCTGAACATTTTCTGGTGGTACATGCTCACATGTATAAAGTGTTAGAGATTGTAATGGGTCTCATAGGAGACCCGTTATTATCCATATTCATACTTTAGTTTATTTAGTTGTACTTAATTCAAGTTAGGGGTAAATTAGTCATTCAAGTTAGATTGTACTTATATATATTGTGATTAGGGTTAAGTGTAGGTTAAGTAAGAGAGAAAAGAAAGGGGGAGAGAGGCGCCAAAAGCCTACTCTGGCAGATTGGAAATTTGGAAGGGATGCCTCCAATCTGCTACTTTCTATAAGTTTGTTATTATTGCTTAATGATAGATTATTTTTAACATGGTATCAGAGCCTATAAGGCATTTACATGGAGAGAAATAAGCTCAACTTTGAGTAAAATCAGTATGTGAAGCAAACACAGTTTTTCTGCGCTTGAAATCAATTGGATTTTGGTGTCAGAAATCATTGTTGGAGGATATTTAAATCTGGCACAGTAGTTTGATTGTTGACTCCGTTCTACAATCTGGTGGATGAGATTTTTGTTTTATTATAGACGTGAAGATTATAAGAATTTGTGCGTGTGATTGCAGGCGTGAAACTGCAGTTTACAGACACAAATTTTGATTGTTTCATATTTTGGTGTGAAATTGTAACTGTAGACGTGAAGATTCTGATTATGATCAGATTCTGGCGGCTGACTCAGAACTAGACAATGATCAGATTTTGTGCGTGTAACTGCAGAAGTGAAGATCATCTCACAGTTGATATAAAATTACAGATTTTGGTGACTAATTTAGATCTTGATAGCGAACAGATTATGTGCGTGTGATTGCAAAAGTGAAGATCATCTCACGGTGGATATAAAACTTGTTGTGTTCATTAAGTTTTGGTATATTATTTGATAAATGGTTGGAAAAGGAAAGGGGATTGAAAGCCTTTTTATGATATCTAAACATTTCTCAAATGAAAAATTGAAAAACTTTCAGATTACAACAACAAAGTTAGATGACAGGAACTACCTGGAATGGTATAGGTATGTGGAAGTGACTGTTATAGCAAGGAGGAGATGGACTCACCTAATAGGTCAGATTCCAAGGCCAGACACTCATGATGTACAATATTCGAGTTGGAGAAGAGAAGATGCCTATCATTGTGGCTACTTCGGTTTATGTTCCCTTCGATTACAAAAACATTTATGTTTCTTGAATCTGTCATGAAATCTGGTGTGTAGTTTTAGAAGCATATTTGAGAAAAAAGAATATAGCAAAGGAATACGAAATATTGGAAAGAATAAAAAAATGCAAACAAGGAACTCGGTATATTAGCGAGTATTATGTAGATCTTTGTGGATTATGGGATGAACTTCTTTTCTATACAAATATCAAGTGTTCATCTTGTTATACTGAAAGAAACACTTAAATTTAAAAGAAGAAATTCTTTGACTTGCTGTGGGGCGTAAATCCAAAAATTGAACCAATAAAGATTAATATTTTAGGTTAGGAGAGAAGAAGATCGCAGAAACCTTTAGAAGGACAACTCCACGACTACAAAACAATATGCACTTCAAACTAGAGGAGAAAACTCAGAATATCGTGGAAGAGGTGGACAACACAATCGTGGATGTGGGCGTGGTCGTTTCTATTCTTATGAGAAGAATAAAATGGTGTGTTCATCAAGACACTTAAGAAAAAATGTTGGGAATTACATGGTCGACCTGACTTTCCTAGACCTCGAAACAACTCTGCCCATGTTGCTGAAAATTCTATGCCCAATACAGATGACATTCAAGAACTTATTAAGAGGATTGAGGGCCTAGAAACAAAATTATCTGAAAATTCTCATCCCTCCACTTCTTAGGCTATTTTACCATAGTTAACACATACTGTGAAAGGTAATAAATTTTTTCTTTTTAATTCGAAAAATTGAATTATTGATTTTGGTACTACAGATCACATGGTAGGAGAGCCATCATATTTTTTAGAATATCATCTTCTTCAAAAAAGAGCCAATCAAGTTGTCCGATGGCTCACATTCTTATATGATTGGACAGGGAAGTGTACCCACATATTTTATAGATTTAAAATCAGTCTATTATGTGCCTATTTTTCCTATAAATCTTCTTTCAATCAGCTCATTGACACGTACACTGAATTATAGTGTAACCTTTAATCTAACTAGTTGTGTGTTTCAGCATCTGAAGACGTGAAAAATCTTTGGTCACGATAGTCTACAGAGGGCTTTATATATCCTAGAAGACAAAGTACAACATATTGCTTCTTATAGTACTTCCACTTCAATTGCTCATCAACTTTGGCATCTTATCCGGAGATCCACCTTTGGCATTATCGTCTTGGTCATCCACCTGTGTTCAAGCTCCACTATGTTTTACCTCATCTTAGAGTGAGTCAAATAACTCTCATTTTGAATGTGAAGTGTATCAACTTATGAAGTACCAACGAACACCCTATCCCTCGAGTGAGTCTAGGAGATCCCAACCTTTTGAGCTTCTTCATTCTGATATATGGGGTCTCAGTCCAGTTACTTCTTTGTTTGATCAAAAATATTTTCTCCTTTATTAATGATTGTACGTGTCTTATAATTGTTTACTTAATGAAATCAAAATCAGAGGTTTCTTCTATCTTTCTTATTGTTCATAAATTTATTCCCTCAATTTAATACTTTTGTGAAAGTTCTTCATTCAGATAATGGAGGTGGATATATCATGGTTGGTAATTTCCAATAACTTTTTTAGCTACAACATCTTCAACTCAACCTTCCTTATTGTTCATTTTCATTAGCTTTTTTGGGTGCAACATCATCTTTAACTCAGTATTCGTGGCTGGTCATTTTGAGTTGCTTCTTTGGCTGCAGTATTTTCAGCAGCTCCCTTGGCTGCAGTGTCTTCAACTCAACCTTCTTAGCTGATCATTTTCAGCAGCTTCTTGCCTGCAACATTTTTAGCAGTTTCTTTTGATGCAATATCTTTAACTCAGCCTTCTTGGCTGGTCATTTTTCAGTAGTTTATTTGGGTGCAATATTTTCAACAACTTTTTTGGCTATTTTCAACAACTTTTTTGTCTGAATTTTCTAGCAACCTCTTGGTTGCAAAACACATTTCAGCAATCCTCATGACTGCAATATTCACTTCATAAAAAATAACAAGAAGTTTCTTCACATGTAATATGAAAGCACATCACACTTGTATTGCTCACACACAGACACAAGCGTGCACAGAGATTCACCTAAGAAGACCATGCTCACCAAAACTTCGAACTGAATCAACAAGTGTTTCCTCTAAAGGCCTGCAACTGTTTCATTTGCATCATTCACATTCCTCTCTTCATTGGAGGCTTTCCCTTGCGACCACCTTTGCAACAACTTCTCCAGGAGGCGGATGGTCAAATACGCATGCTGCTCCATATTCGCAGGTTTCGGTCTTCATGTAGAAAGCACAAATAGATTCGCCCTCTCTCCTTGGAAGCCCAATAAGAGTAAGTCTCACTGGAGCTTGTGCAGCCTTTGCTACTGATGGTGTTGTCCTATCAATTGGATGGTGGAATCTACATCATTCACCAAACTTGCACTGCCCAATTTTCATATGGTAATCACATTCAACTTGCCCTAGCCTTTGAGGATAAACACTCTCTCCTAAATATATCGCAGTTCGAGCCAAAACCAGGTTCCAAATTTACCTGAGGAAGAGTAACGACAGGGTTTACTACTCCTGAGGGAACTGAAGAGTTGATAATTGCTTGTGTTAGAGCAGTTGCTGGAGGGTTGATAGCATTCCGGTCAGGATGATTGAAACGACATGTTGTACTATATTTGGAACTGCCAGTCATGAGGTAGAATGGGCAATCAGCTAGCTCTTTGAGTTGTACATAAGTGCAGGAGTGGCAGGAATGAATGGCTTCACACCCTTATCCGTTTGATCCACCATTGCTGCAGCAGCTGACTTAGATTCGTCCACATTAAGATCATTTTCCACCACAGTATGGTCTTTTGGATGATGAAACTTGCAATTATCCCCAAATTTACAAGTTCCAGTCTTCATATAGTATGCACAAGTTGGTTCAGATGGCCTTTCCGGCAACAAGGTTTTATCAGCTGCCTCAACACTTGACAAAACTGAGGCATCCATTTTATCCTTTGGGTGATTGAACTTACACCTCAACCCATACTTGCATTTTTGCGTCTTCAAGAAATAAGGGCTGTCAGGTTGTGGTCAACATATTGTGAGCACAATCCTTCTCTCCCGAGCACTCACCTACTTCAAACTCCAACGAGGCGGAAACATCCCATGGTTATCTAGTAGGCTCCAGGACGATTGAGAATACAACGACAGAACTGCCGATCTCGTCGTGTAGCTCTCAAGCCTCGAAATATCGCTACCGGCGTACCTCAAACCATCGGCGTACATTGATGCCTTATCCAAAACACCGTATCTTGAATTTGAAGCGAGATAGCAAGACGATGGCAAATGCATCGTATCCGAGTTATAAGGATCCAATATCGAACCACTGGCCGTCAATCACGAAGTGTAGGCGGAAGAAAGATCGGAACCTCCATAGCCATAGAGATGGCCTGCCATCACCGAGATCTAGAAGAGATGATAGATGGGCGGAAAAGGCAAGGGAAGGATTTGGCGAGAAACCCTAACTTTATACGCGGCGGTGTGACGAGAGGCCTCCGGAGTCACTTTGCCCTTCCACATCACATTGGAGAATGACGTCTGGTTTTTCGTCTCGCTATCCTCACGTTGTGCGCTTGGCTGGTGACGGAATCCATTCGTTCATTTCTGGAATGCGGTTTCTTGGGCTACGCAAAGGCACTGGAGTATCGTAACGATGAAGCTTGCCCGGGCTGTGGGAGACACTTCGTCTGCGACCCGTCACTCGTCCACATCGCCATGACTTTCGACAAGGAGTACCTTTCGGGATCGATCGCGGCCGTCCACTCCGTCCTCAAGCATGCATTCTGTCCAGAGAACGTATTCTTCCACTTCGTCTTCTCCGATGGTAGAGATCATCTGAAAATCGTTATCCGATCAACTATGGTGCAACCACTCAATTATGCCACGACGTATGTGGCTGACTTGCTTGAGCCCTGCGTCCACCGAGTCATCTATCTCGACTCTAATACTATGTTAAAAAACATGGGTGGCACAACGAAATATCAAATATCACAAACATGATAAAATCAATGAAGAGAAAATGTAGAGATCGAAGGAGAGGGCAGACCCTCCAATGGAGGCTGCCCCTCTCTATCTCTTTCTTAATTTTAGTCTCTTAACTCAACCCTTATATAATGTGCTGCTAGACATAAAATGACCAAAATGCCCTTAGTACTATATGCAATTACAATAATACCTAAAACATCAAAATTAATAAGACTGACACTAAAAACAACAAATATTCATATTCTTCAACACTTGTGCACGATATCCTATCTCTCACTGTGTTTCTTATGCTAATACCTCTGAGAATTATCACAAAATTTGAAGAAGCAAACAAGTGTCCGTTGTGGAGAGTTGCAATAGAATAAGAGTTGAATGCACTTGCGAAAAATAATACTTGAACCTTCACAAGACTCCCTTCGAACAAAAATATAGTGGGTTGCAAATGGGTTTTCACAATCAAATATAAAGCAGATGGCATTATTGAAAGGTATAAAGCAAGACTTGTTGCCAAGGGCTACAGTCAATCATATGGAATTGACTACAATGAGACCTTTTGCACCTATTGCAAAGCTTACTTTTATAAGGATACTTTTGAGTATGGCAACAAATTTGGGATGGGATCTATGGGAACTAGATATAAAAAATGTTTTTCTACAAGGAGACTTGAATGAAGAAGTTTTTATGGAACTTCCACCTGGAATGAATATTAAGGCACATGATGATACAATTTACAAATTGAACAAAGCCATATATGGGTTGAAACAATCACCAAGAGCTTGGTTCTAAAAATTCAATGAGGCAGTATGCGGCTTGGGATATCAAAGAAGCATAAATGACCGTACTTTGTTCTTCAAGAAAGGTACTAAATTATCTATTTTGGCTGTTTACGTTGATGATATTATTGTAATAGGTGATGATGTTGAAGAAATATCAAAATTGAAAAAGAATCTTCACAAATTATTTGAATTGAAAGACTTGGGCTGACTTCACTATTTCATGGGAATCGAGGTATTTAATTCCAACCAAGATATATTCCTAACTCAGAGAAAATATACTATGGACTTACTACAATAAATAAATATGCTTGATTATAAACACAATGATATTCCTATGATGGTGAATCAAAAATTGTTCATTAAAGATAGTGAAAATTTCAGGAATATTTACAAATACCAGAAGTTGGTGGGCAAACTTATGTATCTGAATGTTACTCATCCAGAATTCACTTATGTTGTGGGCAATGTGAGCATATTTATTCATTCACCAACCAAGAATCTCATGGAAGCTGTGTAATCTTAAATCAATACCTGGAATGGGTCTTCTTTATTTAACAACAACAACTAAGCATTTTTCCATACTAGACGGGGTCAGCTAACGTCTTCTTTATTTAAAATCCTGCAAATTCAATATTGAACTTTATTCTAACGCAGACTTAGCTGGATCTAAAGATGACCAAAAATCAACTACAGGGTATGTGACACTACTTGGTGGTAATATTATATCTTGAAAGAGCAAAAAACAAATAATTATTGCCAAATCTACAACAAAAGTTGAATACAGAGCTGTAGCTAATGTTATATATGAAGGAAAGTGAGTATCTTCTTTGATGTATGAGCTGGGATTTAAGTTTGCTCAGCCTATTCCGTTATATTGTGAAAGCATTCCGACTATACATATGACTTCCAATTCAGTATATCACGAAAGATCCAAGCACATATAAATCGATTGTCACTTCATCGGAGAGAAGATTTCAAATCAGGAATTCAATATGGAGTATGTTAAATCATAAAAGCAGAGAGCAAATTTCCTAACTAAAGCCATCACTAGCACAAAATGTAAGGATATTTTGTCCAAGTTGGGTGTTCTCGATATCTTTTACCCAACTTGAGGGGGAGTGTTAGAGATTGTAATGGGTCTCATAGGAGACCCGTTATTATCCATATTCATACTTTAGGTTATTCAGTTGTACTTAATTCAAGTTAGGGGTAAATTAGTCATTCAAGTTAGATTGTACTTATATATATTGTGATTAGGGTTAAGTGTAGGTTAAGTAAGAGAGAAAAGAAAGGGGACGGCTTTAAGAGAGAGGTGTCGAAAGCCTGCTTTGGCAGATTGGAAGGGATGCCTCCAATCTGCCACTTTCTGTAAGTTTGCTATTATTGCTTAATGATAGATTATTTCTAATATAAAGCTCTTTGCAGGTTGAAGGAATGATAGTCCATGTAATGAAAGCCTTAGCCAGTCAACCTTCAGCTTCAGCTTGCCTAATTGAGGGTGATTTGCTGCATGTTTTGTTCAAAATGGTGGCAAATGGATCTGTTACTCTCTTTTCACTGTATAGACAGAATCTGATTCCTTTGCGTATGATTCAGCTCCATCAACATGCTATACAGGTGCTGTTTCTCGGATGGAGCATTTTATTTGTGAAACATCATTCAATATTTGTCATCACTCATTGCCTTATCCTATTTATGATGCTTTTAACAGATACTTGGTCTTCTTCTGGCGAATGACAATGGCAGCATGGCAAAGTATATACACCAGCATTATCTGGTTGGTCTTCTTTCATCTTTTACCAAATTCTGACCACTGAATCTCTTATAGACCAACTGAACTGGTCAGATGCATTCCTAAATGCCCTTGCTTTGTAAGAGTGGTAGGGTTAGGGTGACCTCTACCAGATGCAGACCCAGGTATTGAACTCCTAACTCCCACTGGGGAGCTGACCCTCTAAGCTAGTTTCTAATCCTATGTTTGGGGAACATCTTAGAGGCCTCTATGCAAGATGTATTATTTGAAATTCTCTTCACCATCATGAGAAAGTAGTCTATTTGGGCTCGTAGAGGAGCCATACAAATGGTTTATGGAAGACCTTGGTAGTATTAACAAGTAGGACGACGCCTAGTTAGCTTGGTGGTGCTTACGTCACTTATTGTATTGAAAGAACCTACAATATGAATGTCTATTCAAATACTTTGTAGGTCAAATACTTTTAACTTTTAATAGGATACGAGCTTATGTATTTTGGAAGCTAGGATACGGATTTGGTTTCACTTGTTTATATGAATAAATGGAGGCTGATTTGAAGAGTGATGATTTTTGGGCTTATTTGATTCTTTGCTTGGGTCTCTGCAGTTTTAGTCTTCCTTCGAGGTAGTAGTCTGATGAAAATGCTGGTAATATCATGATTATCTGATGATAGTTAGAAAACACTTGCCTGACAAATTACGTTGGGATTAACTTTGGCTTTCTTCATTTTCTGCCTCAAGTTGACACCTGCCAAGTTTGCAAGCTTTCCTTGTGCAACAATGACTAATGTTGATGCACATTTCATTACCCTATCTCTTCTGTTGAAGTGTCTCAAAAGTGAGGGCTTTCCTGTTAATTGAATTCTCTTGTTCCGGTTGCTACCTTCATGCTACTTTTTTCTTTTTTTCTGTTTCAAATTTGTGCATGGCTGTCATTCTATCAGATTTCAAGCTGGCATGAACACATGAAGAATTCTGAGTGATATTGTTATCTTTCCTTTTGGTGCTGCTGAATTTTTTTTTATCTGATTCAGTAGCATATAGTCTTTCTACATGCTTGACACCCTCACAACAGTCTTTGCTGCTGGCTACTTTCTAGGGTTATCATATGGTAATATGCTTTGCTATGTGCTCTCATTCAGCATCTGTTTTAACTATTTCCTCTGTTCTAGAATCTGTAAGGAGCTCTGCCTTTGTGTTTATCTACTATACGATACATAAAATGAACGTCATAGGTCAGTATTCATGGAGGAAAATCGTTTTATGACACCAATTGTTTTCCTGCTGCTGATAGTTGGACGAATTTTGCATCACACTTCAGGTTTAGTTTTCATTCTAAACATAATAAATAATGGGAACCCATTGTGATTCTGAGTTGGTAAAATCATTCACTAAGCTCATTAAACAATGACATAAGTAGCTGTTACAGCAGCCACCTTGTATCGCTTATGTTTCTTTTTTTCATTGAAGTAGTTGAGTTCCAGTTGGCCACTCTTTATCCAACCTGTGCTTGAAACTAATCAATTAACCTTATCGAGAACTGTAGAAAAGATGTGTTTTCTTTCAAACTGTCTCAAACTAAGATTGATTACCTGGGTTTTGGTTATACTCTTTTGATGTACAGTCCTTAGCCCAGCTTCTGACTACTTGTATGTGGATTCTTATTTCATAGAGCATGTTCTCTTTTCCAAATATTTTCATGCATCATTTTCTGATCTTAATAGGTTGTTGGAATTCTTCCAGGTAAAAGTTCTCCTCATGGCTGTGAAGAATTTTACTCCTGAGACTGGTGATTCTGAATGTACTATGAGCATAGTAGATTTGCTTCTTGAGTGCGTGGAATTGTCATATAGGCCAGGTTTGCTGGATTTAAGATATGGCTTAAATGTTCAGTACTTATTTTGGTATTCATTATGGAGCTTGTATCTATTAATGGTAAAATAATATAAACTAAGTAAAAGCATACTTGCTTCAAATGATTAACTTTCTGGTTGACTATGTTCATCCCCTTCATGTCTCTTATTTTTCTATACATCGAGTCATCTATCTTAATTTGCAGGAGCTGGAGGCCTCAGGCTTAGAGATGATATACACAATGCACACGGATATCAGTTTCTTGTGCAGTTTGCTCTGATATTGTCGTCTCAGAAAAATCAATCTGGTCCATTTGATGGCAAGTTAGCCTCTGATGATCACATTCCTTCAGATGGTCCCAGTGTACTTTATGGAATCTCAAGGCAAAATCTTCATAACAATGCAGACCCATCTCAGTCTCGACTTTCACTTTCATTGTATAGGTTACTTGATAGCTTGGTATGCTTAGCACAGATTGGGTCATTTGAAAGTAACACAGTTGGAGGTGAAGTTCCCAAATCCTCAAATAGAAAGATCAGTGATCATCATGGTCTAGTTTCTCCTAAAAAAGTTGGAGAAATAAGGGAGACAGAGAGCACCAAGGTGAAAGATTTAGAAGCTGTACAAGTGTTACAAGATATTTTCCTTAAGTCTGACAATGTGGATTTGCAAGCTGAGGTACTGAACCATATGCTTAAGATATTTTCTAGCCACATAGATAATTACAGAATATGCCAGCAGCTGCGGATAGTTCCTCTTTTCGTCCTGAACATGGCAGAGTTTGCCCCCTTATTACAAGAAAAGATCTTAAAGATTTTGGAGTATGCTGTGACTGTTCTTAGTTATGCCCCTGAACAGGAGCTACTTTCTCTTTGCTGCTTGTTGCAGGAACCTATAACAACAGAACTGAAACATTTAATTCTTTCTTTTTTTATAAAGCTCATATCCTTTGATCAACAGTACCAGAAAGTACTGAGAGAAGTTGGTGTTTTGGATGTTCTACTGGATGACATTGAGCAGAATAAGTTCCTCTCTGGCATGGAGCATCAAAATACAAGTTCTAGTCTTTATCAGCAAGGACTTAGTTCTAATAGTTTCAGAAGACGCAAAGGCAAAAAAGATGCAATTCTTTCATCAGCCAGGGTGCAGGAATTTGGTTCAGTGAAGTCCCATGTGTTTGAAGATAATGGAACTGTTGATGTTGCATGGGGTTGTCTTGTTTATTTACTAAAGAATGCAGAAGCAAATCAATCCTTTTTCAGGATGTCCAATGGTGTAACTCTTATTTTGCCCTTCTTGGCCTCAGATATGCACAGGATTGGGGTCCTCCGGTTGTTATCCTGTTTGATTATGGAGGATGGCCGACAGGTTACTCTTGTTCTCTTTTACATATCTGTCATTTCTCCTGGGGAATTAGGACAAGTTTTCACATCAATGCTGTAATGCTTCAGTCCATAAGTAGCTGACTTATGTATTTGTTCAAAAAGGCATTATTTTACTGTAAGGTATACATGCACATGGTTTTGAATATAGTTTGTGCTTACGCACCCCAAGTAGGACTAGAAGATAGTATAAAGACTTCTTTTTGGAAAGAGTTAGATAAGGTGATTCAAAGAGTATAAAGTCTGCAAATTAAGGCCAAGACCACCAATCAATCCGTACACTTGTCATTGCCATCAACCTTTCGTAGCACCTCAATTGGCTTCTCATGCTTTACACTGAACCTGTGTTGCACTGCACCTCTAGAACGTTCATGATTTCCTATCAAATTTCTTTCTGAAGTGCACTCTTCAGTAGTTGCATGATCGACTTTCTTGCTGGCATAATTTAATGAGCACTTGCTGCAACCTGCAGCTTTAATGATCTCCCTCCTGAAATGCCATATTGCCAAATGCATACACGGTCTTCTAATGTGTTAGGTTGCAGTCAATAAAGTCCTGCTACCAATGACACAAAATCTCTAACAAATAAAGTTATCATTTTGACTTTCTTGGGAATACGAATAGTACAGTACATGCAACACTGCCATAGTCTGTTCACAACATTAAATTCTCTGCCCCAACGTAATTGCCTCTTGTATCTTTACAACATTGAATTCTCTGCTCAACGTAATATTGCATCCACCATATGCAATAAATGCAACCACCATATCCTCTTCACAACATTGAATTCTCTGTCCAACAGCTTTTGGTGATCTACAAGGGCATGCTATGCAGGAATTGAATGGCCAACCCTTCCATGGCCCACCTTGCTCATAGCTTCGACTATCATATTTCCTATCTCATAGTTATTACCAGCACTGACTGCTGCAACATCTGCTAGTTCACTGTCTTCAACCTCCTTTGACATTAACTTCAAGTCTTCAATTCATCAACCAAAGCCTTTGTAGTCTTCTCATTGCCCCGAGTAATCTGAATGGGATTTGCTCCAGCTGCAACCACCTTTACACCAACATTCTTTGCAATAAGCTTCAAGGGATATCCTAGGGCCCTTCTTACGATCTCAACACCAACCTTCTGTTCTTCGTTTTCAAGCAAATCTTTAATTGCGTCCACCTTAGATGCCAACCTCAATAGGGTGCATCCTCCACCAACAACAATTCCTTCCTCAATGGCTGCCTTTGTTGCATTTAAGGCATCTTCCACTCGCAACTTCTTCTCTTTGAGCTCCATTTTGGTCTGTGCCCCAACCTGAATAACAGCAACACCACTTGATAGTTTTGCTATACGTTCATTTAGCTTCTCCTTCTCGTATTCTTGTTTAGCAGCCTCAATATGTTTGGGACCTTCAGCTGTTTCAGTGAGGCATTGCAAAGCTCATAGTTGTATCAACACATTCCTCATTGACATTCACCGTAGGTGCACCAAGTTTTTCTTCTTCTTCAGTTGCATGGCAATCTCCAACCCTTTCTTCAGCGATAGAAAATGTATTCATATCAGGACATGGCTCCATATCACGCCTTTCACCATTAATATCTACATGAATAGCTACATCCATATCATCACATTCGTTATCCACAGTAACTGTAGCTCTAGGAAGCTTTTCTTGTCCTTCAGTTGCATTTCCAGCAACAAAAGTTACTCCTGGACCAGCACATGGCACTGCATCACTCTTTTCACTTTTAGCATCACGTTCATCGGCCACATTTGTGGTAACCTCAGCGACAAGGCACTTCTTAGAAACGGAGTAGAACAATCCTTATCTAAACTTTCCACACATTCTAGCAACAAATCTGCCGCTACCTATTCGTGCTCAGCGATCAAAATATGCTCTGATACCATATAGAAATTTGGAATAGCATTGCAGAAAATTAAAACAATAAATATCACTAACATTAAGGAAGAAAATATTAGTGATCGAAAGAAGGGGCGGACCTCCAATGTAGGCCGCCCCCTCTCTTTCTCTCTTTCTTGCACTCAACCTCACTTCCCTAATACAACCTATCAGCCTTTATATAATGAGTTGTAAAACAGAAAATGACCGAAATGCCTTTAGTACTACAGACAATTATAATAATACCTAAAACATCAGAAATTACAAAAACTAACACTAAGAACACTAAATATGCATATTCTTAACAATTTGACCTCTTTATAGTCAATACAATCTTCAAAAAACGAGATGAACATTTAATTACTTATAAGAATGGCTTATCACAAACATAAATTGATTACTTTATTTGTAGAAGAAAAGATAGAGCGTGTTGTAAAGATTGCAAGGTAATTTCAAGAGAAAGCTTAACCACCCAACATCAGTTATGAATTTACAAATATAAAAATGTACAAAGAAGAAAAGAGTGCATAGAGCTATTCAGACTAAATGGTGGAACCTCAAAAGCGATAAAGAAGATATATTTAAGCAGAAAGTCCTTCAAGGAGATGCTTGGAATTATGTTGGTACACCTTGTGATATTGGAACAATATGGCTATACATATTAGGAAAGTGGTGAAAGATGTGTTAGGTGAATCTGAGGGAGGTGTACCGGCACAAAAAGAAGCTTGCTGGTGGAGTGAAGTAGTGCAAAATAAAATCAAGGCAAAGAGCACATATTACAAATTACATTATGCTAAGAAAACTAGTGAAACTTTAGAGGCTTATAAGAAAGCAAAAAAGGAAACGAAAAAGGCCGTCAGTGAAGCAAAACCTAAAATTTAGGAGGATTTATATAAAAAAACTCAACTCAAAAGAGGGTGAAAGAGATAGTTTTAGGATAGCTAGGGTTAGAGATAAGAAAACTAAAGATCTTAATTCTGTTAGATGCATCAAAGACGAGGATGAAAAAATTCTAGTGGTAAATGATGATATAAGAAATAGATGGAAAAACTATTTTTATAAGTTTTTTAATGAAAATAAATACGTTAGTATTAGCTTAGGATAGTTAGCCAAATAAAAAAAGTATATAAACCACAATTTCTACTGACGTATTCAAAAGAATGAAGTCAAATAGGCTCTTAAACATATATGAAGGGTGGTAAATCGGTAGGACCATACAATATTGTTGAAGTTAGTGTTCTTTGTGTTAGTTTTATAATTTCTGACGGTTTTAGGTATTATTGTACTTGCCCGAAATACTAGGGGCATTTTGATAATTTTTCTGTACTAGGGGTATTTTGGTGAATTTTCATTTTACAGCTCCTTTTATAAGGACTGGTAGGTTGTATTAGGGTTTGAGGCAGTGTGTAAGAAAGAGAGAGAAAGAAGGGGGGCGACCTCCATTGGAAGTCCGCCCCTTTCCTTCAATCTCTCTCGTGTTTCCTCCTTAATATTAATCATATTTCGTGTTTTAATCTTTTGCGATTCTACAATGAATTTCAACATGGTTTCAGAGCATAAACCCTCAAGGATCGACTAAAATCACGAAGGAAGAGTGAAATCAGATCGTGCACAGTGAAGACGCTGTTCAGAATTTGTTTAAGGTGTATTCGTTTCTTATTATTTGAGACTGAATATTCAGTGGTTTGCAGATTGCATTGTGAAGAAAGGAAGCATTGATTTAGAGTCTTGCCTTACACGTACTTTAGCACCAGAATCTACTGAACGCACCATTACTATTAGTTCTGCTACATCAATATCCTGAATCGTGTATGTCGAAGGAATATCCACATTGAGAAAAATGTGCATTCACAAACTTGGGGTGCTTCAACTGGTTGTAGCTGTTGTGTTGATTGGTGAGGCTAAGTATTCAGATCGGGCAGTTCATATGATTTATTATCTTTAAGGTCTAGGAGGAAAGAAGATAAAGGCACTTGTCCTATTAGACAGAAAGAAAGCCTTTTGTGAAGGAATACACATTGGTAGCATAAAAGATGGAAGATATCACATCCGATTCTAATATGAACACAATTCAGCACTACTATTGTGGTTTCATCGGCCATGAAGAAAGGATGTGCACGTTGACAATCAAAGATCAGAGATAGGATGGGTAGTTAGTCCATGGCTCAGGGGTGGAACAGATAGGACGCCAAATGAAGGAAGAAATATATCAGTCTTTAAAGTGAAAAAAAGAGGGAGAATAGAAAGAGCAGTTGATGCGATTTGCTTGAAGAGTCCCTGGAAAATTCATGCATACAATATCGAAGGCTGGAAGGGAACATGTCTGTGCTTGCAAGGGACAAAGCTGTGAAGGATTTTAAAACTCTTACTGAGGTCACTGTTTATGAATCATGCTGCTGAACTAATATGGGTGGATACCTTGTTACTGATCATCTTAAACATTTATTGCTTTGCATTCATCGTGAAAATACTGAAGGTGCTGTCGAAGATGACATTGAGTATGATGATGACATGTTAATAGTGATGAAGATGAAGACTTTGGTAGAGAAAGTGATAATGTTAAATTGGTCGAGTTGGAAGGCATTGATAATGTTGAAGATGATTCTAATGTCGAGGGTTATCAAGATGATTCTGGTGATTATAAGTATTTGATTTTTGGTGCTCCAGCTGGAATTGTTGGGTTAGGAAAAATTCCATATTGGTGCAGTAATCATTATTTCAAAGGAGCAGAATATAATAAAGCCAACTGGTAGCCAAGACAATTCCTAATGCAATTCATTGTCTGCTAATGTGTTTAACATGGCTGTATTTATTACGTTGCGCAGAGAATTCAATCCTGTGAACAGGCTATGGTGGTTGCATTTACTGCACTCCTCGTATTCCCAAGAAAGTCATTAAATCATGTGTTTAAAGGCATTTATTAGAATGATTTGCTGTAACAAGCATGGCAGGCTGCACTTATTGGAAAGGTGGTTGCATGGGCTGCTTTAACTGCTTGCACTTAATGATGAATTCCAACCTATTTTTTAATTGTCTAGGTCACGATGACATTAATGAATGGCAGTGGCAAATCCATATGATAACAGAATGATGTTTAGAGGCATAATTGGCTGCATTTATTACAAATGGTGGCTGTAATATTAGGGAATTTAATGTTGTGAAGGCTAAGGTGACCATCATTTATGTTTTTCAGGGGCCAGTAAAGTTACAGGTTGCAATTCACGCAAGACATTCTTTATGGGAAAGTTGTTGAGGGAATTAATGGCACATGGGAGTTAGAAAGTCGTTGGAAGGTTTCTAACATTGATATTGATCTGACAGAAGAGACCTCTAACAGGTCGATGAATGAGACAGCCTGTGACTTGAAGAAAAGCGTCCAAGCTCTTGAATATGATGGAAGGTCAACAATTATGTGCAGAATGAAGAGTCGAACAAGGAGAAGAAAGTTGGTTGTCATCTGTAATATTCTTTAGAGGCTGGCAACCGTGACATCCAATGAAATGAATAAACACTGAGTCTCATTGCATTATGAGAACAAGATTTGTGCTTGACTTAAAAGATCTTGTATGGATTCCCTTGTATACAAAGCAGCCCAAGAACCTTAGGAAATGGGAGATGAACTTACAAGGGCTGTTATAGGGGCTATAGTTGCCAAGTTACTTAGTGCCATTTTGAAGGCAAAGGATGTATTCATTTCAGACTTCGAAGTTCACTTTGATAGGCTAAAATGTACATTAGAATCTTTACTTTCTAGAATTTGGGAAGCTGAGCAATTAGAGGAACTAACATATAGCAGCCATAATGGTATGTTGACTAGTCGCAGACAGAAAGATATGCGGGAACTGATGGAGTTAGTTGATGAATGTTCCAAATTGTCCTACTGGAACTTGTGGAAGAGGCACACATGTTGTAAACGATTGCAGGAATTGGATACACGATTGCTCAGGTTTGCATAGATCAACACTCATGCTAATATATGGGTTGATACTAAGAAGCTTGTTCTGTTGGATGGTTAGCTTATGTGATTGATATAGTTTGGAAGGACTTTATTTTAGACACTGGACCAACTGGATAGTCGATCAGATGCGCATGGAGCAGCAGAGGACAGAGTGATGCGTAGTCAAGTCGGGTAGTGGAGAGTTTAACATGAACATGAAGTGTTTGAGGAAATGTTTAAGAGAACTATAAAATTCTGATGAAGTTTGCAGTCATGAGAACTGCTATAATGTGTGTTGCAACCAAAGTGGCTGCTTATGTTGTTGTTACAGCCAGGATGGCTGAGTTGTTGAGATAATGTTGTGTTACAGTCAGGAAGGCTGAGTTGATGTTGTTACAGCCAGGATGGCTTATTTGATGTTGTTACAACCAGGATGGCTTATTTGATGTTGTTACAGCCAGGATGGCTGATTTGATGTTATTACAGCCAGGATGGCTGATTTGATGTGGTTACAACCATGATGGTTGATTTGATGTTGTTACAGTTTGGATGGCTAATTTGATGATGTTACAACTAGGATGGCTGATTTGATGATGTTACAGTTAGGATGACTGATTTGATGATGTTACAGCCAGGATAGCTGATTTGATGTTGTTACAGCTAGGATGGCTGATTTGATGTTGCAGCCAAAGATGTTGCTTGTGATGATAAGTCAGGAAGGCTAAGTTGAAGATATTTTCAGCCAAAGAAGCTGGTGATGATCAGATCGGTGATGAAAACAGACGAAGAATGTGGCAAACAGATATGAAGTTTTTTTGGCAAGTTTGGAGTTCGAAGTATCTCACTCCCAACTTGAGGGGGGTGTTGAAGATAGTGTTCTTTGTGTTAGTTTTATAATTTCTGATGTTTTTAGGTATTATTGTATTTGCTCGAAATACTAGGGGCATTTTGATAATTTTTCTGTACTAGGGGTATTTTGGTCAATTTTTGTTTTACAACTCCTTATATAAGGACTGTTAGGTTGTATTAGAGTTTGAGGCAGTGTGTAAGAAAGACAGAGAAAGAGGGGGGGCGGCCTCCATTGGAGGTCCGCCCCTTTCCTTTAGTCTCTCGTGTTTCCTCCTTAATATTAATCATATTTCGTGTTTTAATCTTCTGTGATTCTACTCTGAATTTCAATAAATATTCCCATAGAAGTTTGGAAAATCCTAGGAGAAACAAGAATCGTTTGGCTCACAAGACTATTTAATGAAATATGGAGAAACCAAAAGATCCCAAGGAATGGAGAGCGAGTACACTTATACCCATATATAAGATTAAGGGAGACATTCATAATTGTGCGAATTATCGAGGTATCAAGTTAATGAGCCATATTATGAAATTGTGGGAAAGAATTATCAAATGTTGGTTAAGATAAGTATCGAGTACAATACAGAACCAATTTGGATTCATGCCAGACAAATCTACTGTTGAAATGATTCACCTTTTGAGACATCTTATGGAATATTTTAGAGCAAAATAGAAAGACCTTCACATGATATTTATTGATCTAGAAAAAGCTTATGATAAGGTACCGAGGGAGGTTCTTTGGAGAACCTTGGAAAAAACAAGTATCCCATTGACATACATAAACCTTATAAGAGACATGTACGATGGTGTAAAAACATGTGTAAAGACTCATGAAGGAATGACAGACTTCTTTGAAGTTAGTATTTGGTTACATCAATGATCAACTTTAAGTCCATACTTATTTATAATGGTGATTGATGAGTTAATAAAACATATTCAAGATTAAGTATCTTGGTGTATGTTATTTGCATATGACATTGTGTTAGTGGAGGAGTCTAAGGGAAAAGTTAACAGAAAATTGGAACTATGGAGAGAAACATTAGAAAGTAAAGGCTTCCAACTTAGTAGAACAAAGATAAAATATATGAAATGTAAGTTTGATCATTTGGTTACTTTAGAGGACATAGAAATTAAAATTGGCACACATTGCATTCCCCAAAAGGAAAGTTTTAAATACCTAAGGTCAATTTTTCAGAGTGATGGAAAAATTTATGGAGATGTTACGCATAGAATTAATGTTGGTTGGTTAAAATAGAGAGGAGCATCAAGTATTCTTTATGATAAGAAAATATCATTAAAGTTAAAAGGTAAATATTATAGAGCAGCAATTAGACCTGTCATGTTTTATGGTTCTGAGTGTTGGGCAGTTAATCATCAACATGTACAGAAGATGTCTGTGATAGAAATGAAGATGTTGAGATGGATGAGTGGTCATACAAGAAAAGATCGTATAGATAATGAGGTTATTGGAAATAAATTATGTGTGGCACCAATAAAGGATAAACTGAGAGAATATCGTTTAAGGTGGTTTGAACATATAGAAAGAAGATCAAAAGAAGAACATATAAGAAGGTATGAAAAACTAGATTTTTGAAAGTATTAAAAGAGGTAGAGGACGACCACAAAAGTGTTGGAAAGAAACAATAAAGAATGATCTAGCTTATTGTGAGTTAACTGCTAACATGGCACATGATAGGGCTCTGTGAAAACAAAGAATCCATGTAGCCGACCCCGTCTAGTATGGGAAAAGGCTTAGTTGTTGTTGTTGTTGTAAGGTGTACATGCACTTTTGAAGTGGTTATCCCCGCTTTGCCTACCAAAAAGGCTTCTCCTAATCCAGAAATGACTGTCACCATTGTAATTCAATCATTTGGAGACATTGCTTGAAAGTATCCTGCTTACCTTGTTTTGGTGTATTCTAGGCTGCTTCATAAAGTGCTCGTCATGGTATCATGTTCAAATTCACTTTGAACTATCATGCTTGAGAAAAGAAATGATCGACTGGGTATAGTACTGCATGTGGATATGAATGCTCATTATGGTATGAGCAGTTTCCTTAAAATCTTTCTTTATGTCCCTTGGCTTGTAAGCATTTCTAAGGGCTAGATTTTGAGATTCCACCTGTGGTAGCTATGACTTTTAGAAAAGCTGCATAGATGATTTCTTGAAAGTGAGAAATTTGTTTTCTAAATGGCAATTGCAAGAGGAATATTTAAAGAAATAGTTTTATAGCAAACAAAATTAAACAGTTTCTGGTAGTGCTGTGGAAAGAGTGATTGCAAGTCTGTTTCATCTGTAGCTTATATGCTGTTTTGAACCATCTTATAGTGGCTCGTATTAATCAGTTTTTAGTTGAATACCTTACTATCCATGATTATGTTCACAGTTGTGCATAGATATGCATATATGCTCAGGGCACAGAAAAAGTACAAAGGGAAGATAACACAAATTCTTGTTGTTGTTTCATATATAATAAGGAATTATATATTCTTTTATGAAATCATTTTGATTCTCATAATTAAAGAAATACTGAGGCTCTGAATCTATTTGATAGAATTTCATGGTGTTCTTTAAATAGTAATGCTTACAAAATTTCAGCTAAACCATCTCCACATATTTGTGCTCAACGATAACATACTAATGAGATCCTTAAGAGTGGTGGCTGATATGATATATTTTCCCAGGCTCACCCAGAAGAATTGGGGACACTCACTGAGATCCTTAAGAGTGGTGTGGTTACAAGCATTTTGGGACATCAGTACAAGATCCATGATGATGCCAAATGTGACATTTTGGGTACCATATGGCGTATCTTGAGCACTAATCGTGTTGCTCAGAGAGTTTTCAGGGAAACCACTGGATTTTCACTTCTACTTACTATGCTGCACTCTCTTGATGGTGATGCTGCAAATGATGATAGTCGATCTTACTTAAAGATTCAGATGAAATTTTTTTATTTTCTACTGCATGTTATGACAGCTGCAGTATACAATAATGCTGTGAACCGTAACTGTTTGCATGAGATCATATCATCACAGGCTTTTTATGATCTTGTAACTGAATCTGGTTTGATTTGTGTTGACTATGAAAAAGAAGTTATCCAGTTGTTACTAGAGCTTGCCCTTGAAATTCTTCTTCCACCCACCTGTCGTGATAACGTGCTGCAAGTGGAAAATGATCCATCTTTTATTTGTTCATTGCCGGAGACCTACAGGCCAAACAAAGATCGAGTATACAATGGAGGTGCTGTTGCAGTACTTATCCGGTTACTGCTGCTCTTTACTCCAAAGGTGCAGCTTGATTTACTGGCCATGATAGAGAAGCTAGCTTATGGTAGTTCCTTCAATCAGGAAAATCTTACTTCTGTAGGTATGTAAGCTTCCTCTCTCTCTCTCTCTCTCTCTCTCTCTCTCTCTCTCTCTCTCTCTCTCTCTCCCCCTAATATTCTTCTCTTCTCTATGTCAGGTTGTGTTGCACTGCTTTTAGACATAATCCGTCCATTTCTGTTGGGTACTTCACCCTTGCTGTCCCATGCCTTGAAAGTTGTGCAGGCACTTGGTAGACACAGGTATGATGAAACAAAAAGCAAATAATTTCATCCAACCTTAGTATTATTACTTTCATTACTTTGTCTTGTTCACTGTGACAGATTGTCTCCAGAGGAGCTTCAAATCGTCGTTAGATACATCTTGCAATCACAAATGATGAATCGTGGTGACAACCTCCTTGGGTTGATCAAGGGGTTGTTTAATATGGATAAAAATACTTCAGACAATGTTCCGTTAGCACCTTTTCTAGAAATGAATATGAGCAATACAGGGCATGCATCTGTTCAAGTATCTCTGGGAGAACGAACATGGCCACCTGCTGCTGGTTATTCATTTGTGTGTTGGTTTAGATTTACTAAATTCAAGAGAGGCCACACAAAGTATCATGATCGGCATTCTGGGAGTAGCACCACAGAAATTTCTGGAGTCGAGAGCATGGGACATCATGCACTCCGGATCTTCTCAGTTGGGACTGTTGAAGATGCAAATACCTTCTATGCCATGCTCTATCTTCAGGATGATGGTGTTTTCATCCTTTCAACAAGCAATTCTTGCTCCGTGTCATTTCCCAGCCTTGATCTGGAGGAGGACAAGTGGCATCATCTTGCTGTTGTACATAGTACACCTAATGTCTTGTCTGGACTATTTCAAGCCAGTGTAGCTCATCTTTATCTCAATGGATTGCTGAGGCACACGGGGAAGTTGGGGTATTCTCTTTCTCCATTGGGAAAACCATTACAGGTAATAATAGGAAGTCCCGTTTCATATGCTAAAGTTTCTGAGTCATCTTGGAGTTTAAGATGCTGCTATCTCTATGAGGACATACTTACTTCGGGTAGTATTTGCTTCATGTACATTCTTGGAACAAAGTACCAAGGAATCTTCCAAGATACAGACTTATTGCAGTTTGTGCCAAATGAGGCTTGTGGTGGAGGTAGCATGGACATATTAGATTCATTAGATGCAGGGTTGTCTGCAACACCTAATAACCAATGGCTTGACGGTCTTAGCAAGAAGGGAAACTTTAAGGCGGATAGGGATGGGATGCCGTGGGATATGGAAAGGCTTGCTAACCTCTCTTCTGAACTCTTTGGGAAGAATCTTATATTTGCTTTTGATGGATCATCTGAGTGTATACTTACATGTGGCACATTGTCTATGCTCAATCTGGTGGATCCAATGTCTCCTGCAGCATCACCAATTGGCGGTGAGGATGCTCTTTGAGTTTTCTTCTTGTTTTATGTATCTTGTTGGCCTGTCTGGGCAATCTTTTGAAGTGCTTCTTATAGAATTTTCTGAAAAAGTTATATGCATGATTTACAGGAATTCCACGTTATGGTCGCCTGCATGGTGATATCTTTGTCTGCCGTCCATGTACAATTGGGGATAACATTTATGCAATTGGTGGAATGACCATTATACTGGCTATAATTGAAGCTTCTAAGACTAGGGACATGCTACACATGGCACTCTCTTTACTTGCTTCTGCTATCCATAAAAGCCCTCAGAATGTGCATAACATGCAAGCATCCCGGGGATATCACTTGCTTGCCCTTTTCTTGCATCATAAGATGGCATTGTTTGATATGCAATCACTTAAAATATTTTTCCTGATTGCTGCTTGTAAGGTTTCCTCTTGTGTAAGGAAGAAACTCAACGAAGCTGGAAACATGTCATCCGATGGTGTAACAGATGAGTTCACCTATGGTTCTATGACAAAGTTTCTAGATGAAGTGTCTTCGTTTGGTTCTCATGGTGATATTGAGGACTTTATGGAGAAAAGAGATGTGTTCAGTACTATTTCAGAGGTTGAAAGCGCTGATATGCTGGAGAAGACTTCAAACTGCTTAGTTTTGTCAAATGCTGACATGGTTGAGCATGTTCTGTTGGACTGGACATTGTGGGCTGCTGCTTCAATTCCTATCCAAATCTCCCTTGTTGGGTTTTTCGAACATCTAGTTTCTGCAAACCAGTACAAACAACACAATCTTGCAATCTTACGTCAGATTAACCTTGTCCAGCACTTACTTGTGACCTTGCAGAGGATTGATATTGAAGTTCCTGTTTTGGAAAAATTGGTGGCATTGCTTGGAATTATGCTCAGGGACAGCTTTTTATTTTCTGAACTGGAACCTGTGGTCAGGTTTGTAATTATGACATTTACACCATCAGAATTGATGCAACACCATCAAGTCACCCGAGAAACTATGGGGAGGCATGTCATTGTCAGGAATATGTTGCTAGAAATGCTTCTTGATTTGCAAATGGCAACAAAATCAGAAGAAATACTTGAAGAGTGGCATAAAATTGTTTCATCAAAATTGATTACCTATTTTCTTGATGAGGCTCTTCACCCAACTAGCATGAGATGGGTCATGACAATTCTTGGAGCTTGCCTTTCTTCTTCTCCTCTGTTTGCACTTGAATTTCAGAGTACCGGTGGCTTCCAAGGTTTGATTCATGTTCTTCCAAGTTTCTATGATGTTCCTGAGATATATTACACACTTTTCTGTTTAATATTCGGGAAGAATGTTTATCCAAGGTTACCAGAGGTTCGCATGATTGATTTCTATTCTCTCATCCCAAATGATTTAAGTAACAGCGAGTTAAAGTTTGTGGACCTTCTAGAGTCTGTAGTGGCCATGGCCAAGGCTGCATTTGATAGGTTGAGCTTACAGTTGCTTCTAGCATGCCAAACTGGTGGTCTGTCGCAGATCAGTGCTTCCCTTGTGGCCGAACTTATTGAAGGAACAAAAGACATGGGAGGCGAGCTTCAAGGAGAAGCTTTAATGTATAAGACATATGCTGCTCGCCTAATGGGTGGAGATGCAGCAGCTCCGGTGGTTGCAACTTCAGTTCTGAGATTCATGGTTGATGTAGCGAAAATGTGTCGCCCATTTTCTGTCATATGCCGACAACCGAGTTTTCTCAAATGCTGCATCAACTTGTATTTCTCTAGTGTCAGGTAAGTCTCCAGACAAGATTTATGTGCCTATCCACAATTTGAGTAAATGTCTTTCATTCTTAAAAATCTCCAATAACCTTCTTGAAATTTACATTGCAGTGTTCATACAACCAATACACTAATTAATAATTTCTTATCTGTTTACTTCATTGCCTTTCAAAAGAAAACTTTTTTTCTCATTGTTCATTCGCTGATCTTATCAATTATTTGCACTCTAGGGTTGCTTGTGCAGTGAAAATGGCAAACTCTACTACTGTTCAGACATCAACTGTCAAGAACTATAATGATTCTGATAACATGCATAATTGTCAACATACATTCTCCAGCTTGTCTCATGAGCAAGACCTGTCTGCCAATAAATCCACAAGTGTTGAAAGCTTTCCTCTAGGCCAAACTAGTGGCAGTTTCAAAATTTTGGCTGGTTTTGGCCAAATCAAGAGTGAAGGCCATACAGACCAAGTTACCAATTCCAATTCGGGCCAACCATTTTCCATTAATGAGGAAGATGCTAGTGGGCGTATTCTTGAGCACAGTTATCACAAGACTTTTGGCTCTCAAGACTTTGGAGTTCAGCTGCAAGATGAGACATGCGGTTCTATCCAGCAAACTGATTCGTTCAGTTCTTCTTTAGTAGCTCTTGATTCCCCTTCTTTGTCCAAAACATGCGATTTGAAGATTAGGAGTGTCACTCCAACTCCAATAGTATCATTGACATCATGGCTTGGTGATTCTGGCCATTCAGACGGTAAAGCACACATTGCTGCTACTCCTTCTGTGCGTTCTTCAGTATCTTGGAGTGACATGGAGTCATCACAAGATCCAACAACCAGCCCACAGGGTTCCTTGGTTGGGAATATGCTCTTTACAGTTACTCCACAGATTCTTTGCGAGATTGATCATTCTGGTTCTGGAGGAGGTTTATGTGCTGTATCGTCTAGTGCAGTTTTAGATTTCATGGCGCAAGTTTTTGCTGATATGGTGATTCAGCAAATTAACGCTGTTCCAGCTATTGAGGGAATTTTGGAGAATATACCATTGTATGTTGACACAGAATCTGCACTTGTTTTTCAAGGTTTGTGCCTCCGAAGATTGGTGAACTCTCTGGAGAAGCGCCTTTTATTTGTTGATGAAGCTGAGAAGAAGCTGGATAAGAGCTGTTGGTCTGCAAACCTTGACACAATATCTTGGATGATTGTAGATCGTGTATATATGGGTGCTTTTCCTCAGCCTAGTGGAGTTTTGAGAATTCTAGAGTTTTTTCTTTCCATGTTGGAGTTTTCCAACAAAAATGGTTGCATCGAGGAAGCTACACCTATAGGAAAGGGGCTTCTGTCCCTCAAAGGAAGTAGGCATCTTGAGGTGTACATGCATTCACTCCTAAAAAATACCAACCGCATGATAATGTATTGTTTCTTGCCATCGTTCTTGAGCACAATTGCTGAGGATGATTTCTTATCCAGAATGGGTTTTCAAATTGATCAAAGAAAGAGTTTGCTAAGAACTCCTGCAGAAGATGATACCTGCAGAGACATTTGCACTATCCTGCAGTTGCTGATTGCCCATCAAAGGCTTGTACTAAGCCCAATCAACTTTGACACTGATTTGATTTGCTCCCTCACTACAAACTTGATATCCCTTCTTCAAGATCAAAGGCAAACTGCACAAACTATGGCAGCTGATCTTCTTAAGTATCTGCTATTGCACCGCCGTGCTGCCCTGGAGGAATTGCTTGTCTCCAAATCAGGTCAAGGGCAATATCTGGATGTTCTGAATGGTGGTTTTGATAAACTATTGAATGAAAGCTCTTCATCCTTTTATGACTGGCTTCAGAAATCCGAACAACTTATAAGCAAGGTCTTGAAGCAATGTGCTGCAATAATGTGGGCACAGTATATTGCGGGATCAGCAAAGTTCCCTGGAGTGAGAATAAAAGGCATGGAGATTCGTCGAAAACGAGAAATGATGCGAAGATCAAGGGAGGTATCAAAACTGGACTTAAAACACTTTGAACAGGCAAAGGGGAGGAGATATGCACTAGAATTGATTCATGATGGAATCTCAAAGTTGCTGAGACTTCTTCGGCATGACAAATATGGTTGGGTACTTCATGCAGAGAGTGAGTGGAAATCACAACTTCAGGAACTTGTGCATGAACGGGGACTATTCCCAGTACAGAGTTCCTTGTATATGAAGGAACCTGACTGGCAGCTTTGTACCATTGAAGGGCCATATCGCATGCGTAAGAAGTTAGAACGCTGCAGATTGAATGTTGATACAATTGAAGATGTTCTTAACAAGTTCCAAGATTTGAGAGATGATCAACCAGTCTACGGGGAACCTGCTGACTATCTGGTTGATTCTGAAAGGGGTTCACAGTCAAGCTTTCATCCTTTGTCTTATGGTGCCAAACCAAACTACCATGAGGCGACAGATTATGATGAACCCGTTTTTGATGAAACAAAGGAATCCAATGAAGTCAGCATCTCTTTTGCGCAAGTGGGGTGGAATGATGTTCATTCTAGCTGCAAAAATGAACCAAGAGTGCATTCTGCTCTTGATTATTCTGGCAAGTCAAGCTCTTTTTCTGTTCAAATAACAGAGAGTAATGCAATCTCTGATCTGATTTCTTCTGGACAGTCTTTTTCAAGCAGAATTGATGAATCTAAAAAGTCTAATGACATGTCAGAGAAAAAACTCTATGACAATGGTGAGTATCTGATCAGACCTTATCTGGAGCCACTGGAGAAGATAAGGTTTCGCTACAATTGTGAACGTGTTGTTGGACTTGATAAACACGATGGTATCTTTCTGATTGGCGATCTCTGTTTGTATGTAATTGAGAACTTTTATATTGACGATGCTGGCTGCATATGTGAAAAGGAATGTGAGGATGAGCTGTCTGTGATAGATCAAGCTTTAGGTGTAAATAAGGATTCTGGTGGTAGCTCAGACCTGTTGACTATGTCACCTGCATCGTTCAAGATTATGGCTACAACACTGGTGAGAGGAAGAGCTTGGGCTTATGCTGGTGTTAATGGTGAAACGGAGAAAGCTTGTGGTGGTGTGAATCTACCTCATTCTTGGCAAATGTGGAAGCTTGATGATGTTCATGAAATTCTGAAACGGCACTATCAGCTACGCTCTGTTGCAATAGAAATATTTAGTGTGGATGGTTGCAATGATCTGCTGGTTTTCCACAAGAGAGAAAGGGAAGAAGTGTTTAAGAATTTGATGGCAATGAATCTTCCAAGGAATAGCACGTAAGTGTTTGATTGATTGTTCTGTCTTCAAATCCCTGCTTTTTATTTTCCATTGGATCTTTACACGAAGATAGTGTGCTTCCACATCTTCCTATAACAGGCTCATGTTCTACAACTTCATTTTCCTTGACATTGAAAAATTAGTATTATGTAGTTCCTATCTAATAGTTCCATGACCAAAGTAAAGTTTAGAGAAGTTTTTTTAGTTCTTGATTGATATACACTTATGACTGGATGATTTTGAGGATTTAGTTGAACTCCAGCTGCTGATATTGATACTTGGAAGCACTCACAGATACCGCTTTTAGTAGTAAGATAGAACTACCTGACTGTACTATAGATTTTGGTAGATCAAAGCGTTCGCTTTGTGAAGCAACTACTTTTTCACCACAAGCCCTACCGCCTTAGTGGTAGGGATAGCGAGGAAGATGCTATTTAGTGTATGCATGCAAATAGCAGTTGCATTTCATGCAATTTGCTCACTTTGGGATGCTCTGTCTGCTTCTTCCTGATCTGCTATACATTGGATAGATGGTTGCGTAAGTCAGTAGCATGATCTGAAACTATAGACAAGGAACAAAACTGTAATTGCCACCATGCAATTATATGAATGTGAGTTTTTTGGGTGAGGTAGTTTGACCTGGTCCTGTTCTATCTGACCTGATTCTGAGTGGGTTTGAGTCTTTCCACTATACTTTGACACTGAAATGTCAGAAACATTTCATGGGAAAAGATGTTCCTAAAAAACTATGTACTTTTAGTTTGGTTTGGCAAAACAAAAATCTATTTCACAGATAAGTGTACATGCTTCTATCTCCCTTCTTAATGTGCACCAATTGGCTTTGTATTTATTTTTTATAATTTTGTGTTGCTCTCCTTTGAACTGCACTAGTCGTATTTTTATGTTTCAAGATTTCATAGTTTTTCCATAATTTGGTTGGTTTCTAGTAGCATTTTATGACTCTAATACTTTAACAGGCTGGACACTACCATCTCTGGTTCTTCAAAGCAAGATAACAGTGAAGGCAGTCGCCTTTTCAAAACCATGGAAAAGTCTTTCTCCAAGAAATGGCAGGATGGGGAAATTAGTAATTTCCAGTACCTTATGCACCTTAACACTCTTGCAGGACGTGGATACAATGATCTCACTCAGTATCCAGTTTTTCCCTGGGTTCTTGCCGACTATGAAAGTGACACTCTTGATCTCTCAGATCCTAAGTCGTACCGCAAGCTTGATAAACCAATGGGGTGCCAAACTGCTGAAGGCGAGGAGGAATTCAAGCAAAGGTTAGGTGCTGAATACCATGTCCTACTACACCTGTATTTTCAACTCTCAGTGATACCTCTTCAAATATCATTAGTGGCAGGACAATTTTCCAAATGTGCGTAGATGCTTGGAAATAATGAGATACATGCACAGGTTTTAGATGTTAGAAAATACACCTATCTCTGCCTATAATAGGTTTTGATCCTTACAGAGAAAGCCTGGACAAAAGAGGCCTGCCTTAGTAGCTGGGAGATAGCATACAACTTTGTAGGATCTTTTAATGGGGCTGTGGTCTTTCTATAGCTAACACAACCATTCCTTGTGAGAACCTATGTTATCAATAGAGGTTAGCAGGCTGTTAGCTTTTGACCCTACTATAGCGTTAGCGGGTATATATCAGTATGCTCTCATTTGTGATTAAAAATAATATATATATAGTAAATTCTCTAATTTCTAAGAAATATCAAGAAACACATAACCACATTCATAAATATGAATCTAACCAAATAAACAAATTCTAAGAAGACAAACAATAAATATCATGTGGCATATGCATATTGAATGGTTAAACTTAAATTAAAAACAAAAACATAAATGTAACCAAGTTATTCTAAGTAGTGAGTAGAACAATTAAAAGGAATTAATATATTATACTTATCCGCTCAAGTATGGTGACTATGATCCAATCTAATTTGAAAAATAGAATGGACTGTACTTACCTGTAAAAGAATAGGATAATGTTAGGATGAAGAAAAAAAATACTCTTAACATGAAAAAAAATCTTCAAGATACACAAGAAAATATAACTCTACCAAAAATTACATAATATAACAATGTGTATAACAATTTGCTGCATTTAACTACTTATGTTGCAAGTAGAAATGCAAATTATTACAAAATGAATCCACTTGGTTCAAACTACTTATGTTGTAAGTACAAATGCAAATCATTGCAAAATGAATCCACTCAGTTTAAACTATGTATGCTGCATTTAACATACTTATGTGGTATGAGACAAGCGTAAAACCAACACTACACAATTAGCTTAAAGCTGGATTCTCATCAATCAAAATATTTAACTAAATTACCAAATGAAGCACTAACAAGGGTGAGTTGTCTTAAGTCTGAACCCAACAAGCCATTACTTGTGTTGCACATAAGGAGAGTTTGTGCAAAATGTGAGATGAAAGCAAGCAGCAATAGAAGCCAATAATGCCACCTAAGTGAGGCTGCTTGTGCAGTCCATGAATCACAAACACACACATAGAGAGAGAAGCACTATATGACTCCTTTATACAATAGTAGAGGTCTCCAACGACACGACAGGAGGAGGGAAGTCACAAAAAGAAGAGAGAGATTTACCATCGTTGCCACCAGTAGCTGTTGTCAGTTGTTATCGCCATTAATGGAACCGTGGAAGAGGAAAGCAAGAGAGAACGACAACAACAACTAAGTCTTTTCTCATACTAGATAGGGTCGGCTATATGGATTCTTTGTTTCCACATAGATCTAGCATGTGTCATGCTAGCAATTAACTCAATATAAACTAGATCATTCTTTATTGTTTCTTTTCCAACACTTTTGTTGTTGTCCTCTTTTTATTTTAACATTTTCACAATCTAGTTTTTCATATCTTCTTACGGGAGCATCATTTGATATCTTTCTACATGTCGAAACCATCTTAAATGATTTTTCCTTATTTTATCCTCTATTGGTGCTACTCTAATTTTGTTTCTAATAACATCATTATGTATATGATCTTTCCTTGTGTCACCACTCATCCATCTGAACATCTTCATTTTTGCTATGGACATCTTTTGTACACGTTGATGATTAACAGAGCCATAAAACATAACAGGTCTAATTGTTGCTCTATAATATTTACCTTTCAACTTTAATGGTATCTTCTTATCACATAGAATACCAGATGCCCTTCTCCTTTTTATCCAACCGACATTAATTCTATGCATAACAACTCGATCAATTTTTCTATGACTTTGAAAAATTGACCCTAGGTATTTAAAAATTTCCTTGCAAGGGATGAATTGGGTATCAATCTTAATTTCTATGTCCTCAAAAGTACTCAAATGATCAAACTTACATTCCATATATTTTGTCCTTATTTTACTAATTCGGAAGCCTTTACTTTTTTATGTTTCTCTCCATAGTTCCAATTTCCTATTAACTTTTTTCTTAGACTCATCTGCTAATCATCTGCAAATAACATACACCAAGATACTTCATCTTAAATATGTTTTTTTGTTAACTCATCAATGACCAATATAAATAAATGTGGACTTAAAGTTGATCCCTGATGTAACCCAATATTAATTTCAAAGGAGTATGTCATTTGTTATGGGAAAAGGCTTAGTTGTTGTTGTTGTTTGTTTATGTCATTTGTTCATGAGTCCTCACACATGTTTTTGCACCATCGTACATGTATCGTATAAGATTTATGTATGTGAATGGGATACCTCTTTCTTCTAAGATTCTTTAAATCACTTAGCCGACCCCGTCTAGTATGGGAAAAGGCTTAGTTGTTGTTGTCTTTAAAGAACATCACTTGGCACCCTATCGTAAGCTTTTTATAGATCAATAAATATCATGTGAAGTTTTTTTTTTAGCTCTAAAATGTTCTATAAGTCCTCCCATTAGGTGAATCGCTTCAATAGTAGATCTTTGGGCATAGAATCCAAATTAGTTCTTCGTTGTACTCGATACTTGTCTTAGCTTATGTTTGATAATTCTTTCTCATTATTTTATAGTATGTCACATTAACTTGATATCTCAATAATTCACACAATTTTGAACGTCTCCTTTGTTCTTATATATGGGTATAAGTGTACTCGCTATCTCTTGCTCGGGCATCTTTTGGGTTCTCCATATTTTATTAAATAGTCTTTGAGCTAAGTGAGCCCCATCTCACCTAGGATTTTTCATACTTTTATAGGAATATTGTTTGGTCCTCCAAATTTATCAACCTTCATATATTTATTAGCCTCTTTGACTTTATTCTTTTGAATATGGTGATAAAAATTACACTTTATATTTTCTGATTTGGCTAACTCTCCTAAACAAATACTAATGTTTGTATTTTCATTAAAAAACTTATGAAAATAATTTTTTCATGATCTTCTCATCCTCATGTTTCATGTATTTAACAAAAGTAAGATCCTTAGTTTTCTTATCTCTAGCCTTACCAATCCTAAATATATCTCTTTCACCTTACCTTCTTTTGAGGTAAGATTTTTTTTAAATCCTCTCAAATTTTTGTTTTTGCTTGACTAATGGCCTTTTTCGTTTCTTTCTTCGCTTTCTTATAAGCCTCAAGTTTCATGAGTCTTCTTGACATAATGCAATTTGTAACATGCTTCTTTGCCTTGATTTTATCTTGCACCACTTTACTCTACCACCAAGCTTCTTTTTATGCCAGTATGCCTCCCTTAGATTCACCTAATACATCTTTTGTCACTTCCCTAATATGTATAGCTATATTGTTCCATATATCAAAAGGTATACCTATATAATTCTAAGCATCTCTTTGAAGAACTTTCTGTTTAAATATATCTTATTTCTCACATTTGAGGTTCTACCATATAGTCTGAATAATTCTATTCACTCTATTATTCTTTGTCCACTTTTTTACTTACAAATCCATTACTAAAAGTCGATGTTGAGTAGTTAAGCTCTTTTTTAGAATTATCTTGCAATTTTTACAACACGATCTATCTTTTTTTACAAACAAAATCATCAATTTGTGTTTGTGATAAGCCACTCTTATAAGTAATTAACTATTATCTCATTTTTTAAAATTTATATTGGATATAAAGAGATAAAAAACCACAGCAAAATTTAAAACTCCCTACCCTCCTCATTTATATCTCCAAAACCATAGTTTTCATGAATACCTTGATATCTTAATGTCTCTTTATCAGCATGTCAATTTAAGTCTCTTCCCAAACAAATCGTCTCCCTTTATAGAATTCTTTGAATTACCTTATATAACTCCTCCCAAAAAGCCTTCTTTGTACTATCTTTTAATCCTACTTGGGGTACATAAGTACAAATTATATTCAAAGCCTCTGCTCTTAACACTATTTTCATCGTCATAATTTAGTCACCATGTCGTTGTTCGTCTATTACAAGAAACAACAACTAAGCCTTTTCCCATACTAGACGGTGTTGAGAAAGTCAAGTTGACATATTCAATCTTGTTTATGTTCAGTCCATAATGTATAGATTAGGATTTGGATCTCAATGGATCAAATTCTGATCCATTGGGACCCGAGTCATATTAAATACTTATTAGGGGTAATATGGTCTTTCAAGTTATAAAGTCTAGTATATATTAAGTGAGTGTCATTAGGGTTTGTAATAGGAAAAAACGTGAGATGCTGGACGGCTGCCAAGAAGGAGCCGCCCAGCCCTATTATTGTATTTCATCAATCGTCAATGAAATTATGATGTTTCTTGTATAAATCCAACATGGTATTAGAGCCTATTGAGGCCTATATGCGATCAATCGAGGGAGAAAAACAGAAAAATGAGTTTTTCTAGCAAAAAGATAAGTATTTTTCATAGTTTTCGTGGTATTTTTTATTCAAAGTTCAGTTTTTGTGTTGGATTCTAAACATCATCGCAGTGGGCTTGGTATTCTCTTTATAATCGGATTAAATATAAGTTGGGAAGTGATTTTTGATTTGCAACTGAGATTTTTTATGCTCAAGAATATCCAGCCGAGTGGTTCTTTAGGAGAGACTATCTTGTGCATAATCATTTGGGTTTGTTTAGAGCATATATGATGATGATATTGGGTGATTCTTCTTGAATCTTTGATTAAGGAAGGCCTCCACGATTTGCTATCAATCTCACTTTATTGTCTTTGGGAAACACAATATCTCTGAATATGGAAAAAGGAAAGTTGATTGAAGGGAATGAATCAAATTCCTCAGATAAAGGGGAACTATTTCAAATCACAAATTTGAAGTTAGATGGAAAGAATTATTTGCAATGGGCTAGATCAATTGAATTGTTAATTATGGCCAGGAGGCGTTGGGATTACTTGACTGGTGAGATATCTCCACCCCCAATTATAGATCCTCTTTATCCTCGATGGCGTAGGGAAAATGCTCTAGTGAGTGCTTGGCTTATCCAATCTATGACTCCATCTATAGGCAGCACATTCATGTTTCTGGAAACAGCTCAAGACATTTGGCTAGCAGTTCAGGAAGCATATGCTCAACGAAAGAATATTGCTAAGAAGTACGACCTCATTGAAAAGATTCGAAAATACAAGCAAGGAGGAAGAATAGTCAGTGAGTACTATGGAGAACTCAGGGGACTCTGGGAAGAACTTCAAATTTACTCTAAGACAAAATGTCAGAGTTGCACATAGGAACGAAATGAAGAGTTCGAAGAACGCAACGTATTCAATCTTTTATGGGGCATTTCATCTGAGTATGAGGCAGTGAAGAACAACATTCTTAGTAGAGAAGAGCTTCCGTCTTTCAGTATAGTTTATTCACTTCTTCTTCGGGAAGAAGATTTGGAGAACGAAACTAAAATCAGTTCAGAAAATACTGCTTTTGTAGGAAGGAACATGTATACTCCTCCATTCGCTAGGGGGAAAGGTGGTTATGGCAGAGGTAGAGGAAGATCTGTTTTTTCATCTGAAGAAAGGGATAAATTAACTTCCACTCATTGCGAGAAAACACGCCACACTAAGGAAATATGCTGGGAATTAGTAGGAAAACCTACCTACTTTCAGAACAGAACCAATAAGGCTTATTTTGGCAGTGATGAGACTGAAAAACCAAAGGCAGAAGAGAATGCAGCATCATTGGCAGACATGAAAAAGGAGATCGAGCTGTTGAAGGCCCGTTTAACAGATTCACAAGTACCATCTACCTCTTCTCACAGTGACTCACAAGCAACTATTGCCTATTTATTCTCATTCTTGACCCAAGGTAATATAAGTTACTCTTATTCACGAATATGAGTTATTGATTCTGGGGCTACAAACCACATGGTTAGTCATAAAGACTTCTTTGATTACTATGAATTGACTCAGGCAAAAGTTAATATCAAGCTGGCAGATGGTTCTCAAACTCCGATAGTGGGAAAAGGGAGTATTATTACATCTTTTGGTACATTAAAAAATGTCTTACATGTCCCAAACATCTCATTTAACTTATTGTTAGTCTTTGCTATGACACAAGATCTGAAATGTCGTATAATTTTTTATTCTACTGGATGTGTCTTTCAGGAACAGAGGACGGGGAGGATCTTTGGTCAGGATAGTATGAGAAGAGGCCTCTACGTTTGCGGGGATAATAAAGAAACAACACTACACTGAGTCATTACAGAGAAACAGAAGGAAGACATACCTCGTTGGCACAAAAGACTAGGACATTTACCTTTTTCAAAAATAAAGATGTTATTACTTGAGTTTAGAGATTGTAATAATTTGAATTTGAATTATGACACTTGCTAGAAGGCAAAACACCATCATATTTCATTTTCTTTAAATGAAGAAAAATCTTGTATTCCATTTGAAATTGTTCATTCAGATATTTAGGGACCTTGTTCTACTACATCTATGCATGGATACAAGTATTTTGTTTCATTTATCGATGATTGGACTAGATTCACTATACTATATCTCATGAAGACTAAAGATGAAGTGAAGAATATCCTTCCTATTTATTGTCAGTTTATACAGACTCAGATTCAACATACTATAAGAGTTTTTCGTAGTGATAATGGGGGAGAGTTCATATTTCAATCCCTTCATTCATACTTTCTACAACATGGAATTCTACATCAGACTTCATGTGTGTACTCTCCTCAACAGAACGGTGTTGCTGAAAGGAAAAATTGACATATTCTAGAAGTAGCTAGAACTCTCTTACTTTGATGTAATGTGCCAAAATGTTATTAGGGTGAAGCAGTACTAACTTAGTGTTTCTTATCAATCGTATGCCAAGCAGAATTCTTAATGGGAACACTCCATTTCATTTGTTATGTCATTCTCAGAAACAATTCCATCTTATCCCAAGAATATTTGGTTGCACATGTTTTGTTCATGTCCATCATGGATTAAGAGATAAATTAGATACTCGATCAATCAGATGTATTTTTCTTGGATACTCTTCTACTCAGAAGGAAAGTATATGTCACAATGGATGTTATATTTCATGAAGATATTCCTTTTTATAATATTGCAGAAACCGCTCCATCAGATATGACATCATCATCTGTGTTACCTCTTCCGCCAATTGAAATTCAGCCAGTGCAAGAGAATGGAGGTGAAGAGATGACCCTTGATTCAGAAAGACGATGGCAAATATATACTAGAGGTGACAGAAGGGTATTTGCTCCACATCAATCACCAATCTCGGATCATAATCCTCCACCAGAATTAGATTTAAATTCAACTCAAGTGACCTACACAACATTATGATGAATTGGATGACTTACCTATTGCACTTAGAAAAAGAAGGAGAAACAATACAAAATATTCATTGGATAAAATGGTATCGTACTCAAATTATCCCAAAGAATATCAGTTATTTGTGATGCATGCAGATACCATTCATATTCCTAAAACATTTGAAGAGGCCAAATAGTATCCAGAGTGGAGTGCTGCCATGGAAGAGGAAATCACAGCTCTAGTCCGGAACAACACCTGGGAATTATCTGATCTACCTCGTGGAAGGAAAACTGTGGATTGCAAATGGGTTTTCTTTGTAAAGTATAAAGCAGATGAAAATATAGAACGATATAAAGCCAGATTAGTAGCTAAAGGTTACAACCAATCATACGACATAGATTATACTAAGACATTTGCTCCTGTGGCAAAGATGAACACTATTCGACTGATTTTGAGTTTGGCAGTCAACAAGGGATGGAAATTGTGGCAGTTGGATGTTAAGAATGCTTTCCTTCAGGGAGATCTTATGGAAGATATCTATATGGACTTACCACCTGGGTATGATTCTCACCAGAAGCATAACATGTATGTAAGTTAAAGAAATCTATCTATGGATTAAAACAATCCCCAAGGACATGGTTTAAAAAGCTCAGTGAGTGTGTGGTCAATCTGGGCTTTAAGAAGTGTATTAGTGATCATACTTTGTTCATCAAACAAGATCAGAAGACTATTATGTTACTAGTGTATGTTGATGATATTATTATCACAGGAGATGATGCGGAAGGCATAATTGATATAAAGAAAAAATTGCATGTCTTATTTGACTTGAAGGATTTGGGAAGACTGCACTATTTCCTTGGGATAGAAGTTATTCATAAAGATGACAGTTTATTTTTAAGTCTGAGGAAATATATTTTAGATTTACTGAAGGAAACCCCCCTATAGACTCATTCACAGAAGAGACCAATAAGCTTACTGAACCATTTGAAGATGTTGGTAAATACCAGCAATTAGTGGGTAAGTTGATATATGTTACTATTACTCGACCAGATATCAGCTTTGTAGTTGGATATGTAAGTAGATGGATGCATTGCCCATCCAAGTATCATATGAGTATAATTTTTCACATCATCAGGTACTTAAAATCAACTATAACCTATGGGTTGTTATATTCTCTATCTTCATCGCTAGACATATGTATATATTCAGATGCAGATTGGGCAAACTCTAGAACAGACAGGAGATCAACTTCAGGCTATGCAGTTTGTTTGGGAGGCAATGTTATATCTTGGAAAAGTAAGAAGCAGTCTGTAGTTGCTAGGTCTAGCGCAGAGGCAGAGTATCGAGCTATAGCACTGGGCATGTGTGAAGGTCAATGGATTCTATCACTTCTTGAAGAACTTGGTCTAAAAGGGAATACTCTCATTACTTTCTTTACAGATAGTAGAGCGGCACTTCAAAGTTCAAATAGCTCAGAATCCCGTCTTCCATGAAAGAACGAAGCATATTGAGATAGACTGTCATTTTATCAGAGAAAAGATAGCCCAAGGTATATTCAATCTTATTTATGTTCGTTCAGAAGATCAATTAGCGGACATATTCACCAAACCAGTCTCAATCAATGGCCTTCGGAAAGCACTCGCACAGTTAGGAATTACCAGCTTTCAGGAGTCAACTTGAGGGGGCGTGTTGAGAAAGTCAGGTTGACATATTCAATCTTGTTTATGTTCAGTCCATAATGTATAGATTAGTATATGTTTAATCCATAATGTATAGATTAGGATTTGGATCCCAATGGATGAAATTCTGATCCATTGGGACCCGAGTCATATTAAATACTAATTAGGGGTAATATGGTCTTTTTAGTTATAAAGTCTAGTATATATTAAGTGAGTGTCATTAGGGTTTGCAATAGGAAAAAACGTGAGATGTTGGACGGCTGCCAAGAAGGAGCTGCCCAGCCCTATTATTGTATTTCATCAATCGTCAATGAAATTATGATATTTCTTGTGCAAATCCAACAGACGGGATCGGCTATTTGTTCGTCTATTACACTATCCCTTAAATCTTTATTTATAATAATACCAACCCATTTCGAGCCTTTTACTTTTCTAAGTACCATAATTTAAAGCCTAAATTCTCAATCTCCGTTACTTAAGGGCAATAAAAATTTTAGAAACCTTATAGAGTTTTTGTTCGTTTTTCATAAAAGTTAAAATTAGATTGGGTTGATGCATATTCATTTGGATCGACCCGTATGTATGCAAAATGTAAGTTGGCATACTGCTATAGCGGTCCACAATAGTGCTGATAACTGTCAGCAAGCACATGTATAAAAACCGTGAAATCAAACTCTATTTAATGAATGAAATCAAACTATTTGATGAACTCTCATAAAAGAAGAATTTTACATACAATAAGTCATAAGGCTTGTTTACTTTATTCATTGTATACAAGAGTATTATTTATAGATAAATAGAGTAGAAAGAAGAGTAACAACAAGATTTGAGACCCATTAGGAGGTTCCAACGGCTAGTTTACTAGCCTAAAGGCGCTGATGGCCTTTGGTTCTAGTGGCCTTAGTGCCTGGTGGCCTCATTATCCCTTCTTAACACTCCTCTCAAACTGATAGTATCAACTGACAGTTTGCTAAGTAGCGATTGGAGCCTTATATATCTTTTCAATATTTTTTTTCTTTGTTTTTTTGCCTAAGTTTACATTTGTTTTATAATCCTTTATTTTAATACGTGCAAGAAATTTTTTAAGAATTCTTCAATAAAAAATATTGATCTAAGAGATTCTCTAATAAGTTCGTGAGTCATAACAAATTGTAGATATTATAAGAGGTCAATATGTATCAATGATTCGATAAGCACCAACCGAACTTTTACGGCTAAACTTGAACCATCCTAAGCTTTAAGGCTAAGCAGGCTAAACTCGAACCATCCATGGCTTTAAGGCTATGCTCCAATCATCAAAAGCCTTAAGGCTAAACTTCAACCCGAGCTTTAAGCCTGAACTCGAACCATCCACAACTTTAAGGCTAAGTTCCAACCATCAAAACAATTTCATCAAATCACCAAGGCCCTTAAACAAATTTAACAAGTTGATCAAAAATTGGGTTTTTAATAAGATGATACATAAAAGACTCATTTTATGCATTGTTTTCAAAGATTTTTGTGCATAAAAATTATGCATGTCCTTTTGAAAAACAATTGTCTGTATCAAGCACAACAAAATTATCATAAGTTATTCTCAAACACAAGATATCAAATAACAATTAAGTGCATCTTAAAACATTTACTTATCTTCAACCAATGGCCAACAACATATAAGATTTAATAATCCCAACTAAAGCACCTTAAAAGCTAAGGTCTTCAACAAACGACCAACAATAGCGATATGTAGCCACAACACAAAGACCTTAATCATGTGAAGATGCAACTTAGTGTTTAATAAACAACTAACAAACCATATTGTCTTGTAAATGAAACACCAAACACAATTGATCCAATAAATTATAAAAATAAATAAGTTGAAAAGAGCACAACTAGATTGACTCCAATCTTAATATCAAACAAGATCAAATCAGATCTAGAAACAGCTCCATGTATGGATCCAATACCAATAAATATCTCATATCTTACACAGAACGGGTCTGGATCCAAGACTGGACCTATGACCCGACTGCATATGAATGCCCAATTTCTCTCTATGTTGAAGGCATATAGCAAACACTCTCCCTCTTTCTCTCACATCGACCTTCGTCTCTCTCTGCTAAACAATGAGATATTCGCCTCTCTTCCTCAAAGTGCATAGCATCGAAGCCATTGCTACCAGATCTTCATCGCCACCATCGTCTATGCCTTTATCTTTCTCTCTCTCACAACCATTCTCTCCTTTATGGTGGGTGGGTTTCTTTTCCTCTCTCTTTTCTCATGGCCTCTGCTTTACATAGAGAGTCGAAACTCTCTTTCTGTTTCTCGTAGAGGGCCAAAGCCCCCTTCCTCCTCCTCCTCCTCCTCCTCCTCTCTCTCTCTCTCTCCATATTGCAGAATTCGTAAGGAAGTCTTTTAATCAAGAAAAATCGATCAATTTTGGGTTGTCGTTCTCCGCATCATGTACAAGTCGGGATCGTAATGGCATGGAACATTTTCGATTTTTCACTGCACTCAGAGGGCTTGGCTCAATCACGATCCTTTTAGTTCTTGGCATCATGGACGACAAGGACTACGCGGTCATGATCATCGATTGCAGCCCTGCGTTGCACCATGGAGGCCTTGAATCCCTTAGTGTGTTCCTCATCTACCGAGAGTCAATCACCACCACAGCCAGCTAAGACCATTGTTGTCGATCGTCCATCACCGCAAAGTCACGACTTACCCACCATCGAATCACCTCCTCTAATACCATGCCAACAAACACAGGTATAAAAAACATAAAATCAAACTCTATTCAATGAATGAAATCAAACTTTATTCGATGAACTCTCGTAATAGGAATTTTATGGAGAATCAAGCCATAAGACTTGTCTACTTTATTCATTGTATATAAGAGTGCTATTTATAGAGAAATAGAGAAGAAAGAGGAGCAACAACAAGATCTGAGAGTCGTGGTGTCTAACGGCTAGTTTAGTAGCCATTGGACCCCTTGATGGCCCGAGTGTCCCTAGTGTGGTTCTAGTGGCCCTAGTCCCTGGAGGCCTCACTGTCCCTTCTTAATAATAACAATACTCATAGCAAGTTCTAAGATCGGCCTTTAAATTTCAAGCATCATAACAGTCAGAGGACTGCTAAAACACTATAGCACGTTATTAACTATTTAGGTCAGAACTAGGAGTTATACATCCTTCGTTGAGATTTGAGAATAGTAATTGGACTGATAACCTTCTAACAAGTCCTCATCTTGCACCCTCTACCATATCTGCGGAAAGGCCTTTGGCTTAATGTTAAGGTTAAAAGCACATCTGATGTTACCTTAGTTGGTTAACGAGAAATTCCTCTCCCCTGCCATTACTACACTCAGATTGTTTTACTCAAAAAGATTGTCCGGTGATGACCCAGCCAACATGGTGAAAGTGATTCTAGGGGGCAAATATTTTTACTGTGTGACAGTATTACGGTTAGTGGATGGAAGATTGATTTTATTAGAGTGCAAAATTTTTAGGTGCACATTTTGTTGTTGAATTACTTGGGTGCTCTTTTGAAAAACTTTCCTCACAATATCTATGTATTTGTTCATCGTGCTACTTTTGAAATTTGTTTTCATCACAGATATGAAAGCTGGGATGATCCAGATGTTCCCAAGTTCCACTATGGTTCACACTACTCTACTGCTGGAATTGTGCTTTTCTATCTTGTGAGATTGCCACCATTTAGCTTGGAGAACCAAAAGCTACAAGGTGGGAAGTTTGATCGTGCTGACCGTCTATTCAGTAGCATAAAAGACACGTGGCTGAGCGCATCTGGAAAGGGTAATACTGCCGATGTGAGGGAACTCATCCCGGAGTTCTTCTACATGCCGGAGTTCCTAGAGAACAAATTCAATTTTGACTTTGGTGAAACACAATCAGGAGAGAAGGTGATCTCATTTTCTTAATCGATCTTGTAAGACAAAGATGTAAATAATAAGTTTGGCATGTGGTAACGTAATGCTCCACTATTATGCAGGTTAGCAATGTGATACTACCACCATGGGCAAAAGGCAGTGCAAGAGAGTTCATACGTAAACATAGAGAAGCACTGGAATCGGAATATGTTTCTAAAAATCTGCACCACTGGATTGATCTTATGTTTGGATATAAACAAAGAGGAGTGGTATAGGATATCATGCCATTTTCTTTTGGATTCATCATTGTAGTTCTTGAGAAAATTTCTGAATGTGCTACATTTTATGTTGAATGAATTGTAGGCTGCAGAAGAAGCTGTGAATGTTTTCCATCATTATACGTACGATGGCAGTGTGGATATTGATTATGTGTCAGATCCTTCCATGAAAGCTTCAATTTTGGCACAGATTAATCACTTTGGTCAGACACCCCGACAGCTCTTCATCAAACCTCATGTAAAACGTCGTTCAGACTGGAAACTACCCATGTGCATTTTCCAACACTGTAACTGTTTGGTTCCCAATGAACTTCTGAAGATGGCATCTCCTGTAACCCAAATTGTCATATTTAATGAAAAGATCCTTGTGGTGGGCTTAAATAACCTGCTGTTACCAGTAAGCTACAGAAAGTACATTTCTTGGGGATATCCTGACCGTAGCTTGCGAATTATAAGCTATGACCAGAACAAGCTTCTCTCATCCCATGAGAATCTTCATCGAGGAAATCAACTGCATTGTGCTGGAGTTAGCCATGATGGTCATACAATGGTGACTGGTGGCGATGATGGTGTTGTTTCTGTCTGGCAAATTAGTGAGGTCGAGAATCGTGGGCAGCATCGGTTGCAGTTGAAGAGGTCTCTGTGTGGGCATACATCCAAGGTTACATGTCTGTTTGTTAGCCAACCTTACACATTGATAGTGAGTGGATCCAAGGATCGCAGTGTTATAGTTTGGGATCTTAGTACCTTGGTGTTTGTAAGGCAGCTGGCTGAATTTCGAGAACCGGTATCAGTTGTTTATGTGAATGACTTTACTGGTGAGATTTTCACGGCAGCAGGAAATTTGCTTGCTGTATGGAGCATAAATGGTGATTGTCTAGCAATGGTTAACACATCTCAGATACCTTCAGAATCCATCATGTCTGTGACGAGTTCCATCCATTCAGATTGGCTGGAGACAAACTGGTTCATCTCAGGGCACCTCAGTGGTGCTGTCAGGGTTTGGCGCATGGTGCATTGCTCAGAGGATGTGAATGTGGGCAGCGGTATCCCAGGGAAGAACGAGCCTTCTAATAACTGTAGTGTTTCCAGAGGAGGTCTTGGATTGAGAAAGGGTCCCGAGTACAGGTTGGTACTTCACAAGGTTCTCAAGGCACACAAGGATCCCGTGACCGCTTTGCATCTCACCCCGGATCTGAAGCAACTGCTGACTGGGGATTCCAGTGGACACCTGCTGTCATGGACATTGCCTGATGATGGCATGAGAAACGCTTCTGGCTAAGATGGCAAGTGAGGAAAACCTGCTCTTCCCGACATCGTCGAAGCAACAGAACTTCCAGCTCGCTGTCAGCTGTTTCTGTTGCAGAAGTCGGATGTGCTAAAAAAAATCCGTGTGCTAGTGATTTGGTTCTCCATCCAGTAAGACCAGCAGAAGCGCAAGGACAGAATCTCATGACAGATTCTTCCAGTGGTTACAGATGCAGCAGAATTGCGGAAGTGAATTTCTACTTCTCGAATGATCTGCTCACATTCTTTGCTGGTGCCTATGCCACCTCGAGATAATTAACAGTAATGCTTAGATTATTTTCTCTTCCTCATGGCAGGTGGTCTGTTGGTGTATATAGTTGCTAACGTATCATGTTTGTATGCCAGTTGGTTTTGAGAGGGGGCTAAATCTTTTGGCCCCGTATAGGTGAATATATTTTTGAGTAATTGGTGATTCATTGTAGGGGTGCAACATAGGTGCCTCTCGCCCTGATCCTAGGGGCCAAATAGAAGATAGTTCTTGTTTTAAAACCTTGCATTGTTTTTATGCAGAGAGTGATTATTTTGTAAAAAGAACTCCCTTTTTGTTTACTTTGCCCGGTTTTGGCCCGGGATAATGCAATGTTTTGTAAATATTGCTTTCTCCTGCTCCCTTTTCTTCTTGGTGACAGTTATGCAGTATCAATGAGAAATAGAAGTGGGTGTGAGCGGTTGGGAATTCAATGATTTAGTGCATGTTCCTTTTGTCCCTGACTGTGATGCTGAGTAGGAAGAAGGGAACCCTTCTTCTGATTAAGAAATTCACCTCATTCTGTGTATGAAATTATCAGGTACCTGCCTCTTGGTTTTCTCTGTTTTTCGGGGGAAGCAATCTCCTTGTTCCCGTTCCCAACCAGTGGAAACAGATGAAGTTTCTTCTTCCTTGTTCTGCCCAATGTTCCTGTATAAGAGCGGGAGCAACCACTTAAAGCTGCTTTCCCTAAAATGACTCTCATAAGGATGATCGTTATCTCGTTCTGACAGGAATTTGGATTGCGAAATCCTTCTGTTTCCTAGTCAAATTTGTCCGAGAGGTTTGTATCATAAATGACGAAGCAAAGGTGCTTTCAGACTGCCGCACTTTTCTACGAAAATTTGATTATTCAGAATACATTTCAAATTTTTTCTCCCAGGGGATCCAGTAGCACTAAAGACCAATAAGTTGCTTAAAGAATTCTTGAATGTTAGCATCCATTCCATCTATTGTCAACCTATTACAGATTGTTCTATTGAATCTTGTAACAATTCAGTTCGTGATGATTCAATGACGAAGAACTTGCATACACCGTACCATTCTTTAACATGCTCCTCCGTGTTTTCGTCAAACCAACCTGCTTTATGAAAGGCACCAGTCGGGTCTCAAATGGTTAAGCTGATTTGCCAAAGATAAGTCTTCTTAGAGAGCTTAGATCCTGTTTCGCTTCTACATTACATAGAAGAGATAACGTACCTCATTCCACATGAAACGAGAAACACGTCATTTGAGGAACATGTGTGGGGTTGATTTTGGTTGTTGTCTGCAAATAACAAAGAGCCCCATTGCCAATGCCAAAGTGTTTGAGCCTATCTTAAGTCTTCTTAGAGACCTTAGGTCCCATCTGGCTTCCACATTATATCGAAGAGATTACATACCTCATTTCAAATGAAATGGGAAACACATCATGTGAGAAACAAGTGTGAGGTTGATTCTATTTATTGTTGTATGCATATAACAAAGAGCCTCCATTTCCAATGCCCTTAGGTGATTAGCTTCCCATAGTATGGTGTCCACCCGTGGATAGTGGCAGTAACTAGCATAGTCCAGGTATCCAAGGTTTTAGATGCCACCTCGTAACTAAATTTTGCCAAAAATAACTTATGACGACGTCCCTTGTATGTTGTATCCTGAAATCTCCCTCTTTATCCGTGTAAGGGGACAAGGTGCTTGTTATTGGTTCCATCTTATAAAAATTGTTTCATCCTGATTTTTATTTACTTGATACATCCTTGAGACAGCTTGAAGAGAGGATGGGACCAAACCCCAAACATCTTTGATTATAGTGTTCTACTAGTTAAGAAGAGATGAAGCCCACATATCTAACTGAAAACCGAACTGATCCAAACCAAAATTTTAAGTTCGGTTCGGGTTTGTATAATTCGGGTTCGCTTTTGGTTTTGAAAATGTTTCGGTTTTCGGTTCGGTTTCGGTTTTATGAGATCCATGCTCGAACCGACCGAAAAACCAAATTTTATGTTAAAGAGTCGTGTCCTAGTTGTACTGTAAGGGAGATTAACGAAGTCGAGTTTGGCACTAGGAGGAGCCACCTCTTTTCCTTGTTCTCCTTCTTTACCTTGCCCCTCAACGGCAACAATCGCCTCCTCCTGAGCGACGGCAGCCCATGATGAGAAAAAGCTAGACCACCATCGAGTATGGCCATGGTTGCTCTTCTTCACCCAAAACAGAGGGACGGGAAGCAGGAGCCAACAGGAGCGATGAATTTAGGTGACCATTGTTCAATAGGGCAAAAGGCAATACTCTCTCTTCGTAATTCCGTCATTCAATGCTTCTCCTTTCCTTTATCTTTCCATTTTCTTATTTCTTTTCGCAACATTGGATTCTTGAAAGAATCAGGAAGCCACTTTGTCAAAATTATCAGTTTAGAACCATTAAGAGGATTTCTAAAAGACCAAAAAAGGGGAAAAGTTTTGAAGTTTCTATTATATACCATATGTTCATAGCTTAATGCAACAGCTATACAGTCTCAAAAGATTCTTGTATGAAATTGGCCAAACAATATCAAACCTAGGCTTTTCATGATCATCCTTACCCTTCAGTTCCTGTTCTTTTCAACTAATTTAATAACTATTGTCAACCAAGAAGATATACACCATAAACCCTATACTAGATTATGAACCACACAGACTTGGTGATGTAATGAAACATCAACTGCATCTGACTATTGATTAGGATACAACATCTACACTAAAGTTTTGACAAATAAAGATCAAACTATATACTGATTTCCTTGACTTTCTTCCAACAATCGTGAGTGGAAAATTATTATGTCCCACTAAACATTGAGGAGCACATCCAAGACCTTCACTCACAAGCTAGAAACGGGAACCTATTGGGGAAGGTGGGTCCAACTCTAAGGGAGCCAATTATGGATGACTTCACTAAGCGGGTGGTGCTCTCTGCTCATTTTGTAGCTACAAAAATTAAGGCCTCAAATAATTGAGTTTTGCTCTTTGGTTCTGGATAAGCTAATGTTGAATTTGTGCATGAAACTCTATTCAGTTTGTTATCATTTGGTTCTACTTGCAGCTTGATCTCCTTGTGGTTATTCATGCAAAAGAACATGGAGTCTTATGAATGGGTCTAACTTTTTTGACAAATTTGTCTTGGCCTCATTCCCATGACATCCTTTGTCAACAATAATGTTGCTAGGCTTTAATCATGTTTGCTTGTGCTACATATTTAACGGTTAGAGAAGATGTTGCAGGTGATTGAGTGGTGTTACCTGTTCTTTTCTTTTTGAAGTTTAGTACATGTTATATTAGTGTTTCTTTTAATGTTGTGCATATCATGCAGTACTTATTAATGTTTCTTTTTAGTATGTTAAATGTCTGAAAGGTCTACCTAAAAAGCTAGTAGAAGTAACCCCAGAGCAGTCTTCACCTTCAGTTCTGATGACACATCTACAAAGTCTTTTACAGCAAACAACAACTCAACAAGCAAAACTTTTTTTTTACCTTAATTTCTCCTTGTCAAATGATACTTGTGAAATAAATAGGCATGGCTTATTAATTCTATTTGACATTAAGATTTGGTATTTGGAGTAGGTTCGATATGCCCCACATCTACCTCTGTTCTCAATCTTTTTGGAAACAGTTGAATTGAAAATGCATTCTGACATCATTGGTAACTGATATTTCTCAATTCTGATCTTAAATTGGTTACTACAGTAATTGAGAATGGAGAGAATTGGAGCATTGGACAGAGGCAGCTTATTTGTTTAGGGAGAGTTTTACTGAAGCCTGCTTCTGTTGACACTGTAACTGATGGTCTAATTCAACAGACATTGAGGCAGCATTTCTCCCGGTGCAACATTCTCATAATTGTGCACAAGATTACATCTATGCTTGATAGTGACATGGTCCTTGTTTTGGGCAATGGTCTGTCAATGTTTTAGAACTATCAACAGAAATATTAATTGTCTACAACTGACTATGCTCTAATTCTTCTTTCTTGTTGATTAGGTGCTGCCACTGAATTTGGTGCTCCAAGCAAACTATTATGGAATACATCTTCTGCATTCACAAAGCTTGTCGATGAATATGCAACGAGATCGACTGCTGTTCTTTAGAACTTCCTGCTTGATAATGCGAAAGTAATTTCGAGTACAATAATGGTTGATCCTACCAAGGCAGTTCGTAGCAAAAGAGCAGCTAGCTAGAGATTTTTAGAAATAGGAACAAGGCAATGCTAGATTTAGTATGCCTTCCTCATAGTAGGAAAATTGGAAACAATCATCAATTTTCTCCACCTTGGAATCAGTGACTTGACCATCCTTGCTCTCTACTTGTACAAAACCAAATTCAAGACTAAGTGTAACACAAGTTCCTCTTTATAATTTAATACCCATATCCTGTTTTTAGTTGTTTTCCTTCGCTTGAATGTTGACTACAATGATTGTTCTTTACTACAATGTGAAATTGTTTCTCTGTGGTCAGTTATATGTACCAGAACACAAAATGGTTGTGACAGTTCTATGGTGTTCTTATTGCAAATTTGGTATCAATGTTGTAATGAGTCTTAAGCTTCAGTCACTCTAACTGTTGCATTTGCTTTTGCCTTCCCTGTTCATGATGCTGATAACTCTTGCATCTATGGTTCAACAACCGGAAACAACTATCAACATACCAAGTACCATAACTCTTGCATTTGCTTTTGCCTTCCCTGTGTATGATAGTTGATTCCCATGGTTGCATGGGTGACATGGTTGGTTGCTTGCTTGTATACTTGTTCTTACTTCATTTTCTTCATTCTATGTGTGGTTCTTGGTATCTTATCATAATTGTCATTACACAGAGTAGACTTGGATTTGGTCACAGATAGGATGGGCCAGTAGATGTGATTTGAATCATGTCAGTTGGTCAGTATCAATTGCAATTGTCGCATGGTTATGCTGAGGATTTAGAATTCTACGTTGAAGCCTGTAACTGCTTGAAAAGTTGGACTGTAGATAGTATTCTAAAAAATGCAATATGCTTCTAAATTTCTACGTGGTTGAAAATGTGCTCCCTGCTTGGACTTTCTTTTTCCCTTTATAGTTATGATCCACATATGTGCTGAAAGTTCTTTTAGGCATTGTCTTTGCAAGGTATTGCTATCATCAATTTAAAGTTCAACTTGACCATTTTGTAATTGCAGATCTATGGAAACTTGTAATTGTAGTATATTTGAAATATGTATACGCCTTCAATTGTGTAATCTAAAATATTGTACTTGGAGAGACATGGGGCTTGGCATGTCATGAAGTTATCGTCGATATGAAGAACAGTGCTTGGTGTGCTAGACACAACATTTACTCTTTCTTCACAAGACAATTTTAGAGCTTTACAGAGTTCCCAGAATCTAGAAGTTAACAGAATTCAGGTAAACCAAATACCAGGACCAAACCGATCCGAAATAATTCGGTTAAACAAAATTTGGTTTCTGTTATTTCGGTTTGGTTCACTTATTGGACCGAACCGACTGATACACACCGATATTCTTAAGGCCCCCAACAACAGAATTAATTGCCTGCTCCGCCCCCCCTCCCACACTTCACATCAGACCTTTCTGTGATTGGTGCCATTTAAAAAACAAATTGGTTGTCGTCTATGTGGCTAGAGGCAGCGAGGCAGCATTTGCATATGTTCTCATGAACCAAACCCATCGATGCAAGTTTATCCAATGTAAGAGTCTTACCTTCGAGTGTCAACCGGACTGTAATTGCCGTTCAAGGGAATTGTGTCCTTTGCGCCATATATGTTTTGTGAATCTGTAGTTATTGCCATGTGAACGGAGGAAGTCCCATACATCCATCCCCAGCAATCAGCTTGGATTTCTCGGCCCAATTTAGCCGGGGTTGATATTTGCTCGAGATCTGGCTCCAAGTATTGCCCAGGTATCTGCTTAATGTAAGAAGCTAGATATTGATTTATATTAATCTGCTGCCATTTCATTTGCTGCACTGCATGCACTGTGATCTTTATACTGTGATTTGCTCAGATTCCTTTCAATCAGAACGATGAATGGGTTGCTCTCTAAGAAGGGATTGAACCAAAGTTCAATCCCCTCACCATTGCCCACTTCTCATTTTGCTGCGTCATTCACTACCTTGAAGACCGCTATTTTCAGCCCATGAAACCACATAGAGTTCACCTGTAAATATCTCCAATACATCAATCTACTCCAAGGGTTGAGAATGTAGTAACCTTCAGAAAGATTTACATAGCCATGGCATGATCAAATCAAAGCTGGGTGGTAACCTCCCGGACTCCGTACGGGTTGAAGAAGCTCCGAGAAAACCAGTCTTAGGAAATAATACACAGACGTCGGTTTCTAACAAGGTCTAATTGCAAATAACTCGAAAAGAAAAGAGACTACCCTTATCAGTTTAGTTGGATCTTGTAACGCCAGCATCTTACCCGAATCCGAACCGCTTACGTCCACAGGATCCAACCCACGTTTCAGTCTCTTTCCATCTCAGTAGCATGAAACTTGTGCACAGAATCCACGCCCAGCTGGTCACCTCAGGCATTTTCAACTCCGCTACAACCATCTCCTTTAACAATCTCATTACCTCTTACGCGCGACAAGATGCTCCTCGCCATGTATTCTCTCTCTATCTCCTCATGCTTCGGTTTCGCTTCACTCCCAATCAATATACTTTCCCTTCTTTGCTCAAAGCTTCCTCCTCTCTCTCTTCAGTACATCCAGTTCTCATCCATGCTCACGTCTTCAAGTTTATCGGCGTCCCTCCTGACTTCTTCGTACATGCCGCCCTCATCGATGCATATTCAAAATCGGGCCAGTTGTTGGCTGCACGCCAAGTGTTTGTTGAAACTTCTATGAGAGATGTTGTTGTATGGAATTCCATAATTGCTGGGTACTCACGAACTGGTGAGTCTTTGGAGGCGTTTGGTCTATTTAGGGAAATGCAAGTTAGTGGTGTTGGGGCTAACGAGACCACAGTCGTCGCTATGCTTGATGGTTGTGCTCAATTGGGTGCAATTTGTTATGGTAGATGGGTTCATCTATACTTGAGGAAAACTGGTATCATATTGAATTGCTATGTGGCCACTGCATTAATTAATATGTACGCAAAGTGTGGGAGTGTGCATAATGCTTGTGAAGTGTTTGATGAAATGACTTCTAGGGACACTCTCACTTTCAATGCGATGATTGGTGGATTTGCCATGCATGGAAATGGAGAACGTGCTTTGGAGCTTTTCAAGAGGATGGTGAAGAATGATGTTGAGCCTGATGATGTTACTTTCATAGTCGTGCTTTCTGCATGCGCTCATGCTGGATTGGTAGATGATGGTCGTTGTCATTTCAAGTCCATAGAGGACGTTTATAGGATTGAAACCAAGCTGGAACACTATATTTGCATGGTTGACCTTCTTGGTCGAGCTGGGCTTCTTGAAGAAGCACATGAATTGATTGGGAAAATGCCCATGAAACCCAATGCAATCTTGTGGAGGTCATTGTTAGCTTCATGTCGGATCCATAACAATGTTGAGCTAGGGCAGGTTTCAATGAGGCATCTGATAGCATTGAACCCTGAAGAGAGTGGGAATTATGTCCTCCTATCCAACATTTATGCGGTATGTAATAGGTGGAATGATGTCAGGAGAGTGAGAAAACTTATGAAGAACAGAGGGATAGACAAGTTGCCCGGTTGTAGCATACTTGAGCTGGAAGGAGAATTGCATGAATTTGTCATGGGTGACAATGCGCACCCTCGATCAAAAGAGATCTACAAAATGCTTGAGGAAATTGACGTACAACTTCGGTTAGCGGGGTATATGCCCGTCAAAAGGGATCTGTTGTTTGACATTGATGCCGAAGAGAAAGAAGAGGCACTCTCATATCACAGTGAGAGATTGGCAATTGCTTTTGCTCTCATTGCGTCTAGTGCTTCAACACCAATTCGACTTGTAAAAACACTTAGAGTGTGCATTGATTGTCATACTGCTACAAAGCTCATATCTCATATCTACCTGCGAGAAATCACAGTTAGGGATCGGAATCGGTTTCATCATTTTCAAGGAGGGGCTTGTTCTTGTAACGACTATTGGTAGAACTTTATTAATAAGTATTGTAATTCCAACCGGTGAATATCATACAATGAAAGGAACTTGTACATTTTCTTTGAGAAGGCACTCCATTGCTTTCATCGGTGAGTGCCCTTGTATGGAAGGTCATTCTCTGTGCAAATTGAACCAAAATGCAATTATACAACTTTAAGATTTCGGAAGTTGTCAGACATCTTTGTAACTTAGAAAAAATCAAATGTCGACCAAGCGGAAGTGGTATTTTTATTAAATATGTATATAACTTATCCTTGAACAAATTGAAGAAGAAAAGAAAAGCAACTCCTGTGGCTACAGGAACAGGCTTTTGTATGTTTGGCATTCCTCCTTTTCTATCGGTTGGTGCATGTGACTTAAATGGGGTGTTGTCTGACAAAAGCACGTATTCAAAATACGTAGATATGTGACCTCTATCAGTTGAAAATGGATCCTTGTCTACATCGACTGTATCTCCTAGCTAGAACATGAACTTTTGATAGAGGTTGAAAGGTATGCACTAGTTCGCTTGAATCGAATCTCTGTCGACGAGTAAGAATACCCTGACTTTACATAGACTTCAAAAAAAAATGGGGTACTCGATGTCCTTGATCCAACTGTTAGCAAGACGGCATCAACTTTCATCATAATGGATGATTCACCACGAAAGTATGACATCCTCATGTTTGTCAAGATCAAGTCAGTGATCTCCTTTCTGATTTAATACACAAGGTGTCTAAAGGCATCACATTCAACACCACGCCTCCATCCACAAAACCCTTCACAAGGGTCGACTATTTATGATAATTGTTTGCTATCATTCTGATATATAACAGCTTAAAGTAATATGTAGCATCCTCATCCAGCCAATAAAAGACAATTTGCGAGTTAATTTCATCGATGAATGCTCTGCCAAGAAGTTATTATCCACATTGATTTGTGCTTGCTCGCTTAGCGTGAAACTTGTAAGTAGGATGATGATTAGGCATTGAAATCTCTATCCAATATATAGTCGTCATCTTATGCATAACCACTATCTAAAGAGGCTCCAGATTACTGTTCCTTTGCTATAATTTGGGGTTCCAACAAATCCCTTATCAGGCTCGACCACAAATCCTATCTTTTCATTTGGTTGATATGCTCTCAACTTCACTCCTCAATCTGATTTGATTCAACCTTATCGAAATCTATTATTGGATCTCGTAACTCTAAAGGTGACGGGACTGCATCCAAAGGGGCATGAAGTTCATGTTTGGTGCTGAGATCCTCTCGAGCTGATGGGTCCAAGGATTCTGAAGTGAGGGTCAACTCTCTCCATAACTATTGAACCTCGAGTACCCTAACAAATAGAATCTTAGGTCTCTGGTATGAAGACCACTACCTTCTACCCATTAACGGCCTCCCCAATAGCTTTCAACACTATTGTTTGTAGCTATTTCTCCCAATAACCAATACATGCCTGAATTCCCTTGTTGACATCTTATAAGAGGAAGTAAAAGTATCCTTCAGGCTCGGCAATCCCATCAGTTGTCAAGATGTCCTGTTCAATATTTGAAGCACTGCCTAATTTCTCTGCTAAACAATTTTGAGAGCATGATTGTTGGCCTTTCAACTCGGTTTCAGCCTATAAGAGGCTCAATCTTTTTTGATAGTTATGCTTTCACTTCTACGGATAGTCATGCTCTGACTTATTATAAGAGCTGGGAGGGATTAATCTGCATGACTGGGTACAATGACTATGCATGGCTAGGCCCATTCTCGATTCATGGGTATTGTGATGATGACTCTTAACATGCTCATCTGGCTCCTCTAGAAATTTCTCATGTTTTGTTGCAAATCTCCTTTGTTCTCTTCTCCTCTACAAAAGTCTCTTCTATATCCATATGAGGCATAGAGGATAAGATTGGAGACAATATTTCGGCCATGAGTTTTTGACCCATTGTTAGCCTTGGGATCTTATTGGTCGCTATATTTAACGTGGTCATCCCATCTCTATTAAAAACTTCAGCCACTTTAGTGTGGTGTCTATGGAATTGGTGTGGGAACTTTATTGTTCTCTTCAGAGTAAATTTGGTACACCTCTATTAAGGCAAAAATCTTCCTTAAGAAGACTCCACATGTTTGCACTGATCCACTCCAAACCCAGGGTGTTGAGTCATTGATGGTTCCAAAGTACAACCTCGAAACTTTTGAAATTGCCTATTTTCAACTTGTTGGGAGTAGATAGAGTTATTTGGGAATATTTCTCTCATCTCTAGCGGAAAGTTGTTTAAGGACATAACTGTCATGGCCTCAAGCGGCTTCGGTTGCTTCTAAACTTGCCTCGAGTTACCACTTGTAGGCAACGGATCTTGGGTCCTCTCAATTCAAACCATGCAAAATGGAAGAGAAGCCCATCATATGAAACAATCATAGAGGTTGTGGGGAAAGGGTCAACATCAGTGTCGAGTTGCTTGTTTGCTAATTTCAAACGGCCCTCCTTAATGGTTTTTTATATAAACAAACAACAACTAAGCCTTTTCCCATACTAGACGGGGTCAGCTACATGGATTCTTTGTTTCCACAGATCCCTATCTTGTGCCATGTTAGCAGTTAACTCCCAATAAGCTAGATCGTTCTTTATTGTTTCTTTCCAACACTTTTGTGGTCGTCCTCTACCTCTTTTAATGCTTTCCAAATTTAATTTTTCTAACCTTCTTACAGGTTCTTCTTTTGATCTTCTTTCTATATGTCCAAACCATCTTAAACGATGTTCTCTCATTTTATCCTCTATTGGTGTCACTCCTACTTTGTTTCTAATAACCTCATTATGAATATGGTCTTTTCTTGTATGACCACTCATCCATCTCAACATCTTCATTTCTGTCACGGACATCTTTTGTACATGTTGATGATTAATTGCCCAACACTCAGAACCATAAAACATGGCAGGCCTAATTATTGCTCTATAATATTTACCTTTTAATTTTAATGGTATCTTCTTATCACAAAGAATACCTGATGCTCCTCTCCATTTTAACCAACCAGCATTAATTCTTACGTAACATCTCCATCAATTCTTCCATCACTTTGAAAAATTGACCCTAGGTATTTAAAACTTTCCTTCTAAGGATTGCAATATGTGCCTATTTTAATTTTTATGTCCTCTGAAGTAACCAAATGATCAAACTTACATTCCATATATTCTGTCTTTGTTCTACTAAGTAGGAGGCCTTTGCTTTCTAATGTTTCTCTCCATAGTTCCAAATTTTTATTAACTTTTTCTTTAGACTCCTCTACTAATACAATGTCATCTGCAAATAATATGCACCAAGGTACTTCATCTTGAATATATTTTGTTAACTCATCCATCACCATTATAAATAAGTATGGGCTTAAAGTTGATCCTTGATGTAACCCAATATTAACTTCAAAGAAGTCTATCATTCCTTCATGAGTCCTCACACATGTTTTTGCACAATCATACATGTCTCTTATAAGGTTAATACATGTCAATGGGATACCTCTTTTTTCCAAAGTTCTCCAAAGAACCTCCCTCGGTACCCTATCATAAGCTTTTTCTAGATCAATAAATATCATGTGAAGGTCTTTCTTTTTTGCTCTAAAATGTTCCATAAGATGTCTCAAAAGGTGAATTGCTTCAATAGTAGATCTGCTTGGCATGAACCCAAATTGGTTCTTTGTTGTACTTGATACTTGTCTTAACCTATGTTCGATAATTCTTTTCCATAATTTCATAGTATGACTCATTAACTTGATACCTCGATAATTCGCACAATTTTGAATGTCTCCCTTGTTCTTATATATGGGTATAAGTGTACTTGCTTTCCATTCCTCGGGCATCTTTTGGTTTTTCAATATTTCATTAAATAGTCTTGTGAGCCAAGTGATTCCTATTTCTCCTAGTATTTTCCAAACTTTTATAGGAATATTATCTAGTCCTACCGATTTACCACTCTTCATATGTTTAAGAGCCTCTTTGACTTCATTCTTTTGAATACGTCGGTAGAAATTGTGGTTTATATACTTTTTTGAGTTGGCTAAATCTCCTAAACTAATACTAACATCTTTATTTTCATTAAAAAGATTATAAAAATAGTTTTTCCATCTATTTCGTATATCATCATTTGCCACTATAATTTTTTCATCCTCGTCTTTTATGCATCTAACATAATTAAGATCTTTAGTTTTCTTATCTCTAGCCCTAGCTATCCTAAAAATATCTCTTTCACCCTCTTTTGAGTTGAGTTTTTTATATAAGTCCTCCCAAATCTTAGCTTTTGCTTCACTAACGGCCTTTTTTGCTTTCTTATAAGCTTCTAAAGTTTCACTAGTTTTCTTAGCATAATGTAATTTGTAACATGCCCTCTTTGCCTTGATTTTATTTTGTACTACTTCACTCCACCACCAAGCTTCTTTTTGTGCCGGTACACCTCCCTTAGATACCGCTAACACATCTTTCGCAACTTTCCTAATATGTATAGCTATATTGTTCCACATATCACACGGTGTGCCAACATAATTCCAAACATCTCCTTGCAGGACTTTCTGTTTAAATATATCTTCTTTCTCGCTTTTGAGGTTCCACCATTTAGTTCGAATAGCTTGATGCACTCTTTTCTTCTTTGTCCACTTTTTTATTTGTAAATCCATAATTAAAAGTCAATGTTGGGTGGTTAAGCTTTCTCCTGGAATTACCTTACAATCTTTACAACACGCTTTATCTTTTTTTCTACAAATTAAGTAATCAATTTGTGTTTGTGATAAGCCACTCTTATAAGTAATTAAATGTTCATCTCGTTTTTTGAAGATTGTATTGACTATAAAGAGATCAAATGCCATAGCAAAATTTAAAATCTCCCTACCTTCCTCATTTATATCTCCAAAACCAAAGTTTCCATGAATCCCTTGATATCCTAATGCCTCTTTACCGACATGTCCATTTAAATCTCCTCCTAAACAAATCATCATCTCCCTTTGTGGAATCTTTTGAAACACCTTATCTAACTCTTCCCAAAAAACTGTCTTTATACTATCTTCTAGTCCTACTTGGGGTGCGTAAGCACAAACTATAGTCAAAACCTCTGCTCCTAACACTAATTTCAATGTTATGATTCGGTCACCGTATCGTTGTATGTCTACTACACTCTCCTTTAAATCTTTATTTATGATAATACCAACTCCATTTCGAGCCTTTTCTTTACCTGAGTAACATAATTTAAAACCTGTATCCTCTATCTCCTTTGCTTTTTCTCCAACCCATTTTGTCTCTTGTAAACATAGAATATGAATCTTTCTCCGAATCATAGTATCTACCACCTCCATTAGCTTACCGGATAATGTTTCGATATTCCAAGAACCAATACAAGTCTTATTATCTAGGACTAGCTTCCTTACCCCCCGCATCTGTCCATAATCAAAATGCGGAGACCCTCTCTAAAAAAATTTCACTACATTCGGGCGGCAATGTAGCGGGACTAACTTCTTTACCCACACCCGTTCATGATGTGGGAACCCTTTCTGCAATTGATTCACTACATTCGGGTGAAAATGTAGTGGCCCTTACTTACTTCTTACTGCATTCGGGCTCCTTTTCTTACTTCTTACCGGATAATGGTTTTTTATATAACAATATTAAATTTGAAACACCAAATGGTGTTATGGATGTCCACATTGTGCCATGTACAATACCTTGGCAACTTCTTAATTTCTTCCCTAGAAAGGATGAATATCCTTCATTGAATTTGATTTGTCAATCTCTAAGTAATATTTCACACATCTGATGGTTCTTAATAATATCAAAGAAGAAGGGATCCTTATGATTGGTTCTTTGACTTTAGGAGGACGTAAAGCAATGCAAATATATGAGAATCCGTGTGTTAATTCGGCCACCATAACATTGGAAGCATCAAGATCATCTATATCTGTTTCTTGCATAATTTCCTCGATGGACGAGATTATGATTTTACACTAAGGTTTCTTGAATTGACCATCTCGTTTGGTAGCTGGTATGTTGAGAGCTCCCAAGATGTGCTCTACTTCGATTGGTCCATTTCCTAATTGCACCGAATTCATGTAAAAATAACCCACGAAGCCCTTCTTGATCTTCAATCAAGCAATTTCTTGTCAAAGCAACATACTAAGCTTTTGTAAACTACATGTGGCAGCAGTTCATCATATCAAAGAACTTCTCGAGGAAAGCCTTGATAGTTCATCAACCTTTTCTTATACATTCATCTAATCATTAGGAGTGGGTTGAGGTTGTATCTTGTTGTATCGCTTCAAGAAGGTCTTTTGCATCTCGTCCAAAGAATGTATTGAACTATACTTCAAAGACGTATATCAGGTATAAGCTTGGTTAGTCAATGAAGATACAAAAGCCTAAGTTTATGGTATTCACTATCATCAAGCTCTCTGTGTTCTAGGGTGAACCTGGCTCCATTGGGTACTTGCTTTCCTAGCTTGAGAAAGTTATGAACTTTGCCTTGAAACTTCTTAGGATGGGAGCTAGTCGGTCCACCCACTCAGGTTATAACTTTTGGTTGACCTCCTCATCGGGAGTCTAGACCTCTATGCCAAACATGTTGCAAACTAGGTTGATCACCCCTTTCTGGTTCAAAAGGGATGTCCTCAGGTTCGACGGGTGGTCGGGGTGCTAGTATGATCATCGTCTGATGCTACCAATTGGATAGTCATATATCAAGAAGTCAGGCCGATCTGAGAATGGCTATGGGCCACATTAAACAAGAGGTGGTGGAGAAACTGGAGGACAACCAACACCTCCCGGTGTTGCCATAAAGCTAGGCATAGGTGGTGGCATCGGGGACTCAAGAACTTCATACGTGTCCTCCAGGTTACTAATAGGAACGTTTACCCCACTTGTTGAATAAAATGGTTGCCCCATGAGAGCTACCGAGAGGAACAACCGTGTATATGATAAGGGACCAATATGCCTCACGACATCGAGTGGTTTCCGTGCAACATTGGCATGCCCATACTAGAGATCTGATTGATCAATGATTTAGAGGTGGCAAAACTTCTGATATACATTCCAAAAGTTGGCCACAATTGAGTGTAAGCTTGAGCGGCAACCTTGATTTTCTACCTGTGCCTTTCAACTAGCAACTCTTGTTCTTGCAACACGTCTCTTTCAGCTAGCAACTCTAGTTCTTGCAACACGACTTGCTGATTCACGATCATTATGGGCTTAGTCTCTATTATGAGTCAACATTGTCCTTCTATGTGAAGCCAATTCGGATAGATGGCTTCAACTATTCAAAACCTACTTCATGGTTAACAGGAGGCTAGGAGTTGGATGATGAAGTCTCATACTATACCAGTCTAGGATAAGAAATTGAAACTAGACAGATGGATTGCCTGGAATCGGTACACCACTACTATGGATTGACAAGCTATGTTCATGGTTAGGAATGTCTATGCTGGCAAAATCCATTGAATACTCCCAACCAGATCTTATTTCGCATATGTTACATAGTATCAAAGGATCTAGTATCCCATGGAACATGCCAAAAAATGTGCAGTTATTGAGAATGACTCAATTCAAGTGACACTTATGTGATCCTGCTGGATTTCATGCGTGTAGTGCGAGACGTAACAAAGAATATTGACCTATTCTCAAAGGATCCAAACAAGTCCGACAATGATTGTGAGCCCTTGAGAATCCATCTTAGTGCATCGCATTGACTTCGATACTATGGGCCTGAGTAGATCGTGATGTGGTAGGCAAAGGGGGCAACAAGATAGAATTACGAAGGCAATCATTATCTCTTTCATGGTGATGTTATAAATGGCCAAAGCTGTGTCACACTACTAGAAAAGGAAAGAAACACAAGAAAAAGAATGGTGTTGATGGGTTGCTTTTTTATTTTTATTTGCAGCAATAGGAAATTTGCCCCTTCGTTTCTGTCATAGCTTAAGCTTCCATTACCTTGCTCTCGCTGCTCCAATGGTGTGAAGATTGGCCCAATCTTTTAAGCTATCACTAACCATTGTAGAACACCTTGACTTCCTTCCATGTGACAAACCAGCTCATACCTAATGTTTATTTCGGATGCTACACATGCTGCCTCCATTTTCGGCATCAACAACAACATCGATTCTGGGCTAACTTGATTCTCAACCTTAGTCACACATGTGAACATCTCTTAATTTTACAATGCTACAATGTTATATAGAAAAGACATAAAAAAGAAGAATTTCATTCTTGTGATGATTAAATATTAGTTCAGACTTTTAGTGTGTCAATCAAACTATCGAAGCTGAATGTTAAATTGAGAATTGGTACAATTGGGGTCATTAATTAAACCAGGTGTGCATGCGCAAGCACACACACATATACTATATATACACGTATAATATATATGCACATATAATATATATACATATATACATATATGTTCACATGTATATACATACATATATATAGTTCAGTTGTAATGGTTTGGTTTCAACCTGCAAATCATGTACTAAATCGAAAATATTTTTTTCCTTCTCAAACCCAAACCACAAAGTAAATGATCCAATCTAAACCACCGGCTCAGATAAGTTAATTAAATTTAATCTGTTTGTATTAATGTAATCTCTTGTTTGAACACCACTTAGCTAGTACAACATCAACTCAGCCGTTGTTGCTCAAGACTCTTTTATATGCACCTAGATGGGATGGAAATCTCTAGTAATAATGAGTTAATTGAAATAAAGTCTTAGAAAGCCTAAATCCGGAATTCAATTTAAATTATAAAGTCAAGAGAAAAGTAGCTAATTGTAATAATTATTTGTTTCAAAAATAAATGAAAGAAAAGATTTCGCATGCAAAGGGTTAGCTCATCTGGTAGGGCTCTCTTACTCTCATGTTCCTGGCGGTGAGTTCAATTCTTTGGGTGCGCATATGATTATGTGTTAGGCTTTATGTAAGAATTTGTAATTTATGTTTGCTAAAGTACTTTCGTATAGTTTATTTTTATAATTTAATGAGTAAACTATATTTTATATTTATAAGCATGGATTTATAAATATTTCTCAATCTTTCAGGTAAGCATGTAATTATAGTGGGTTGATGGACAACCACGAGTAAGTAAATGGATGGAAAATGTCTGTTAAAGGCATTCTACTACTAACTGACTTATTTCGTATTGTAAGCAATTAGATTTGATGATGATATATCAAGTTATCAAATTGTGACTAACTATTTCATTTTTATTAAACACAAGTTAAGATGTTATACATTTGTCATGTGTGTCTTTTCATTTATTCAATGAAGATTGACTAGCAGCTATATAGTTATGCAAACTACTTGGACAACAAAGTATATAAATTGTCATGATACCACAAATGTATTTGTTGTTTGGATGTTGTAGAATCATATGTGCTTGATCAAGTAGTTCAATGGTTCAACCACCATCAAGCATCCCAATTTCTCTAATAAGACCATCTTTTGCAAATAGACTAGTAAAACTTGCCCATATAAGATACAATACGAGCCATAAAATGCTATTTGGAAGGCATAAGGCTAACAATATTTTCAGCTTAAGGACTTTCATGCTCTAGCTCTAACATTTTTTATACGGAAGAGTATATTGCTCGGATGCATCAATTTATATTGGAACTCCACAGATTAGTTGTGCGAGATTCATCCTCCTCCAATTAAGCATTATTATACATCATTCTTAAGGTACAATACAAGTCATAAAATGCTATTTGGGAGGCACAAGGATAATAATATTTTCAGCTTAAGGACTTTCATGCTCTAGCTCTAATAATTTCTACATAGAAGAGTATATTGGTCGGATGCATCGATTTATATTGGAACTCCACAGATCACTTGTGCTAGATTCATCCTCTTCCAATTAGTTATTATTATGCATCATTCTTCATGTAGGTAAAATAATTTTTGTCTATATTATTGTTCTTTATATTTATTCGCATTGGACGATAATACTAAGATTATTCATAATTATTGTCTTCTAGTGCCTTACAACTGTACTCAACAGACTATCACCAACTTTACAATACTCAAAGCATGTGTGGTAATTATTGGGTAACTTTGTTTTGATTGAGTTGATAGACATATGAGTAGTGTTGTCAATAAGCATATCACTTGACAATATTGGATGAGATGATAACTGATGGTGCTGAGAATACATGAGTTGGGGTTTATGTCATATGTTTGGGATGTTTTGGGATATTCTTTTGTACTATTTATTACATATATATTTGTATGACATTTGTAATAATTGTTATTTTAGTTTGATCATTCTTCATCCTCAATATAATCAAATAAATGAATAAATTAGTACAACTAGATTTAAATAAGTTTATTTAAATTGAAATAATAAGTTCATTTGCAAAATATAAATAACATTTAATCATTATCTCCAATGTTATGTATAATGTTATCACCTAGTCCTCTCATTTATACATACATCTCAAATGTGCATGGAACGATTAATCTCAATTATGAATGCTCTCATGTTGATATCATTACCAAGATAAAAATATAGGCAACATTTAAGAGTCATAAGGCATATCTGCAAAAATATAAAGAGAAGATAGCAAATTGGATATAATAATTATTTAAATAGTATTTATTAATAAAGAGATATTATGATTACCATTAGAAAATGTCATGCTAAATCATGATAGTCCATGTACTACATATCCCTCACAAGTGGCTACTCATCACCTAATACTAATGGCACAAATATCACTAACCCCACTAAATCCATGTGTGACATGAACATCCCATAATCATGTGGACACAAGCTATCCTTCATGCATGTCCTCCTTCATATATGCAACACAACAAACAACAATATTAACGCCATTATCCTCTATAAAAACTCATGAGTATAGATCATACCGACGTGCTACATCCTTGAAACATTCTCTTCGAGTTTCATGCCACCATTTCAATTCCTATCCTAAAAGTTCGCTAATGACTCGATACCCATCATTTTTATATCAAAATATTCTTCTCAAAAGGAGACCCAATATGAGAACTAAGGAAGTCAGTATTAGAAAGATTATCATAACTCTCTAATAAGGAATGACCCAGTCTTGGAGAGGCCTCACGTTCTTAACCATGCCCATGCTTCCCTCCTGAAGAGGCATTCTTGTCCGCAATCTTCCAAGCTAACAACTCTCTCTTTGTTGATATGTTAGATGGTATTACTTTAGGATGAACGGGTGGCTCCTATAAGGAGGTATATTCAATACTCAATTTGGTGTAGGACATTTCTACCTCTATACCAAGCTTCTTCTAAAATATATCAGCTGATAGTTTTATTGATTTACCATATTTAAGAAGGTTGGCCAATCTTATGAGTTCACAACAAATCATGTAGACATTGCAATGTACAGTGACATGTGTTCGTATTTAAACCTATTACCTCGACCTAATTGTGCTCTATTATAATCAAGTCAAGACGTGTTATGATACTTTTTTAAAGATTTGCAATCATATCTGGTCACACCCTCTCTGGTCGCGACCACGACTCGGCCAGAGCCGATCCCACATGGCCGCTTCTTGCGCGGGCATGATGGTGAGTAGTAATCGAATACAATACTAATTTAATTCAAACTCAATGAAATATCTAACTAAAATAAATATTGATATCGAAGTTTTAAACAACACGCCCAAAATGGTGCAGGGCCCACCTAACAATATCCCCGAATAACAAGATTTTATAAATCGTTTAACACTTATCATACCATGTAAAATAAAAATGCAGCTCTATCCAACTCCTACTTTTCTCCATGTGCCTTCGAAGTGCTAGCTTCAGGATGATCTGTAAAATAATGGGGTGAGCTCTTATACGTAGCTCATTAGGGAGGTTAAACATCTTTAAACAGAAATCATACTAAAAGCATGCATAATTTCACAATCATTTCATAATAAAGCACAATTTCACATTTAAATCATAATCTCAAATTCATACGCACCCACTCACACACACGCATATACACATCATTAGATACGATAATTACAACCCATATAGTGTTTGCCCCAAAGGGCACGGGAGTCGTCCGACCCTCCCTAACGTGACCTCGGTAACCCCGTCCATGACGATAACCACATCGACTCTCACGACAGAGTGCTCGGGAACAAACCTTGTATTCACCCTAAGCCAAATCGTTTGAGGGACTACAAGTCTGTAGAGACCCCATACAACCCACATAAGTACAACTCGTATATTTATACATCATTACATTTCTAAAACCAATTACAATTCATCACATTCACAAATCATATCTAGATCCATGAATATCCAAAACCAAATCCATATCCATACAACATTTAAATATCATGTTCATATAACACATGCATATCAAAACATGCTCTTTATCAATCAATACCATAAACACTTTCTATTTGAAAAGCATATCAAATAACCCATAATTGCAAACATCATTTCATAAATATCAATAAAATATTTATCAATCATACACATTTAAATCTATTTAAAACAAGTAAAATCACTTCTAGCATGGTTTTATAAAAGAATGCATAACTCTCTACCTGAAAGAGCGCTAAGACCTAGTCCCCAAGAGGTTGAACCACTCTAATCACCACCAAATTCTTAAATTTTAATCTCTAAACAATCTCTAAGATTACTTCAAATTTAAATATATTTAAAACAAGTAAAATCACTTCTAGCATAGTTTTGTAAAAGAATGCATAATCTCTAAGATCCAACCAAGGACAGCAATGACCATTAAGGCCGGTTACCAGCCTAGCCAAGCTTTATAAGAGGGCAGAGGAGGGGCGGCCTACTATGGAGAAGCCTTGGGAGGTGTCGCACGAGTCGTAAAAGAGGAACGATCGCCGAAATCCGGTAAGAAAATTTCAAAATTTTGTTTTGTAAAATTTTTCATTTTTAGTTGCTAAAACAGAGTTAGATAATAGGGTTTTTGTTTGGTTTATGCTAAACCTTCAAAAATAAGCCTTAATATGCAAAAATCGGTTCAAAACAAGCGTATATTCATGAATTTTTTTTCAAATCTGAGTTATTATTTTTCATGAGTTTTCCAGCCAAAACGGCACCACTGGTGACAAAGAATGGGTTAGATTGGAAGAGGAGGGGTAGGCAATCAGTTGGGGACCATCGTCGGCCTTAATCGTCACCGTAAACTAGCAAAATCAATACCGGAAAACCATGAGAACCAACCATTTTGGGCGTGTTCCTATTTTTGTATCGTGTAATGTTGGACACGACGTGTCGTGTCTAGAATACCATGAACCGACACTGATTCCTGTCCTCATGTCATATGTTAAGAACCTTTTTTTGTGTCAAAACAGGTTCTATGTCGGGTTTTGTGTTGGAAATGGGTTAAGTTTAGGTCATGTCTTAAAATGGGTTTTTGGGTTAAAAATAAGACATGTGTCAGTAGTTATAGGTTTTGTGTTGACAAAGTGACACAGGCTACCTACTGTGTCACTCAATTTTGATCGAATATGGATCTAGGTATCGGTTTGGATCCCGGATAGCTTAAACGGATCTAAATTAGGTTTTAGGTGATTTTAGGATCATTTGAGATCCGATTTGGATACGGTTTGTTACGTTAAATTCGTAGTTAAATAAATTTTAATATTTTAATTATTTATAATTATTTAAAGATTAAAATTAGAGGATTTGGTGGTGATAAGAGTGGCCTAACAGCTTGGGGACTAGATCTTAGTGCTCCTTTAGGTAGAGAGTTATGCATTCTTTTACAAAACAATGCTAGAAGTGATTTTACTTGTTTTAAATATATTTAAATGTACATGATTGATAAATATTTTATTGATGTTTATGAAATGATGTTTGCAATTATGGGTTATTTAATATGCTTTTCAAATAGAACGTGTTTATGATATTGATTGATAAAGAGCATGTTTTGATATGCATGTGTTGTATGAATATGATATTTAAATGTTGTATGGATGTGGATTTGGTTTTGGATACTCATGGATCTAGATATGATTTGTGAATGTGATGAATTGTAATTAGTTTTAGAAATGTAATGATGTGTTAATATATGAGTCGTACTTGTATGAGTTGTGTGGGGTCTCTAGAGACTTGTAGGTTCATCAGGTGATCCGGCTTGGGGCGAATACAGGGTGTATTCTCAAGTACTCTGTTGTGAGAGTCGGTATGGTTACCATCTTGGACGAGGTTACCGAGGTCACGTTAGGGAGGGTCGGACGACTCCCGTGGCCTTTGGGGTAGACACGGTATGGATTTTAATTATCGTAACTAATAATGTGTGTATACATGTATATGAGTGTGTGTGTGTGTATGAATTTGATATCATGATTTAAAGGTGAAATGTGATTTGTTATGAAATGATTGTGAAATTATTCATGCTTTTAGTATGATTTTTATTTAAAGATATTTAACCTCCCTACTGAGCTATGTATAAGAGCTCACCCCATTATTTTATAGCTTATCCTGAAGCTAGCACTTTGAAGGTACATGGAGGAGAGTAGGAGTTGGATAAAGCTGTATTTTTATTTTAGATAGTATGATAAGTGTTAAACGATTTATAAAATCTTGTTATTCGGGGTTATTGTTAGATAAGCCCCACACCATTTTGGGCGTATTGTTTAGACCTTCGATATGAATATTTATTTTAGTTAGATATTTCATTAAGTTTGAATTAAATTAGTATTGTATTCAGTTACTGCTCACCATCATGCCCATGCGAGAAGAGACTATATGGCATCGGCTCGGGCGCGAGTCGTGGTCATGACCCGAGTTGGTGTGACAACTTGGTATTAGAGCCTATGGTTATTAAAGTATATTTAATAGTGTGTCAATTGTCGAAATATAATATCGTATTTATTTGTAGGACTCGCAAGGATTGGATTTGAATTTAACTCTAAGTGTTATGGGTGACGATAACGAGAAAATGTTATCGTACGTATCTGCTGCGATAGTTGAAGCACCATCCGGTACACCTCAGGGACCTATAGTACCACCACATATTCCACTTCTATAAGGTGGTTATGATGCTGCAACATTACTTAGCTAGATGATTAACTTATTGCAATACGTTCCGAGGGAATCTATTGTAAGAACACTTAACAAAGAATGGTTGTAAAGAGTTTAAGGAAGTAATTACAGATCTGTTAGAATCTTATGAGTGGATTGATAAATTGAAGAACGCTTTCGACATACTGGCTCATACCGATGAGGAGAAGAGGGTACAGTTGGCGTCTAGTTTATTCAAAGGAAATGCAAAACAATAGTGGAGAGAACAAAAAGGGACTCGTAGCACTCCGTGAACTTGGGAAGCATTTAAGAAGGCATTTTTTGGTCACCTTTTTTCTCATAATGATCGGATGCACCTAAAGCTTGAGTTTAATCAGCTGCAGTAGGACAATTTGCCAATGAGATAATATACAAACCAATTCCTAAGGTTGTCGCAGTTTGACCCTAGTACGGTAATTCTTGAGGCGCGAGTAAATTAGTAATTCTAGGGACTTTCTGATTTGATCCGTTAGTCACTCAAAGGAAAGATATATACAGACATTGATGAGTTATAAGTTGCTGCTACCCATGTAGAGACAGATATATTGCATTATAAGGATAAAAAGAGGACAATCAAACAGACTTTTGACAGCTCACATGAAGAAACTAAGAAGAGTAAACTAGACCAAGCTCATCTATGTATTAACAGAGGTAGTCAGTCTCAAGCGAGGAGTGAGCCTTCACGGAGCAGAGTAGGAGTTAGATAGAGCTGTATTTTTATTTTAGATGGTATGATAAGTGTTAAATGATTTATAAAATCTTGTTATTCGGGGTTATTGCTAGGTGGGCCTCACACCATTTTGAGCGTATTGTTTAGAACTTTGATATGAATATTTATTTCAGTTAGATATTTCATTGAGTTTGAATTAAATTAGTATTGTGTTCGGTTACTACTCACCATCACGCTCGCGCGAAAAGCAGCCATGTGGCATCAGCTCGGGCCAAGTCGTGGTTGCGATCCGAGTGGGTGTGACATATCTTGTATCACGTTAATGTAATGCCTGATAATGGTTTGAGAATCCTCAAATCTCTTGAATTGTGCAATATACAACTTGATCAATGAATCTATTTGTTTTCAAATTTTATTGAATCTCCCAATTAAGTTATTGAGAAACCCTTAACCTTGTGCATGAACTCTCCACCATTGCAAAAGAATCATTATAAGATTCAAAACCCTTAAATAATATACATATGTCTTACCAAGCAACTTCATATACCTATTAGTTGTATGATTATCATAATGAATCACCCTATCTTTTCATATTAAGATGATTCTCTCCCTATATGAGTCCAGCACTTCTCTTTAATGCAAGAGAGTAGAGCATGATAGAGAATTGGTTGCACTTCAATTCTGTTACTTTCACTAACTCCTTATAGTTGTTCTCATATGATGAGTGGATGTCCTTCCTCCAACTCGTACTAAATACACTGGTTACATCTTTATTCATTGATTTTATAACATATCCTTAAATGTTTTTTATAATATGTTATTAAGACAAGAAATATGTCACATCTAAAAGTGTCATTTATTAAAGCCAAGTCATGGTCACTATAAATTACATGTTAAAAATTGTTTGGAGTATATCTCCTAACGCACCTCAATGCTCAAACATAATTCTCTTCCTTTTTCATACTCATGAAGTGAATACTACGAAAAAATCTTGTTAGTTGACGTGAGCCTTACAAGCTCAAGAAAAGGTATCTTATACTTGCATATTATAAAGTATATAAAAGTGTGACTTAATGTAAGAAACAACATTACAAAGTATATGCATATAATAATTACATTGAATGAGTATGTACAAACACAAGGTCACTCACAACCTTTGTATTGGGTATCTTTTAATGTCATGTGTGATACTAGTGAGAGTCTAAGTCATACAATAGCTTTTGCAAAACATTTTGACAACCCTTAGCTTCCTAAAGCATAATTTTTACTTTTGCATTGTAAATATGCCTTACCATACTAATACTTGACTCATCAACTAGCTTCAAATGCATCAAACTATGCTTGGGTTTGCAATGACTTTTTGTCAATACCTTGGTCACATTATACTCATATTTACTTGTAAAAGTAAGACATTCAATTGTAACCTCTCTTGTAAGTAAAAATATGAACCCTACCTTATTAATGCACATCCACCTACTATTTTCAACATCAATAGTTTTCACTCCTCTTACATTTGTCATTCCTTTTACATCCAAGTCATACATTTTTTACTCTTCGAATAAAGAATAATAATGACATTATTATGCTTTTTTCTAATATTTCTTACATACTCAATAAGCTCATCACAACTATAAAACACGTCATTTATAATAAACACAAGTAAATAATCAAGTTTATCACTCTAACAATCAACAAATGTGTCATCTACTTTATAGTCACCAAGTCAATAAATACATCATCCAGTATACCACAATCAAATTCAATCTCCTCGTCCATAGTAGATTAAAAAAGTACTCTATTATAATAAATATTTTCATCAGTTGTCATATTTTTGGAATATATTCTATCGTAACAAATGCTTATGCATATGTCCTTTGCCATTTTATAATACCTTATAATAGAGATATAAGGTATCAATCATTTATATATATATAACATGGGAGACATGACACAACTTAAACTCCCCTTGGCTATACTATATCTTCTAATAAAGGCATGGCTCATCCACGTTCTTTCTAATACGGGAGGCGTGGCTGGCTGTATCTCTCTCTATTGAGAGATGTGTCATAGCCATGTCTCCTCTTAGCCGTGTCACACCCAAAAAACGAGTGACTTGAGGTCACCTGTCCAATTGCATGAAATATTTAAAATAAAACTAAAATCTAACACAAACCTAGAAAAACCCCAAAGAATCAACTTTCTCTTCTCCTTTTCTCCTTTTTAAATGATTTTTGTATTTCTTTTCTCCTACGAGACTCATGAGAGTCTACTTGTATGTTGTCCGATTGTAGAAGGAAACAACGATCAAACACAATAGAAATGCTAGTCATCGGAGTAGAGAGAAAGAAATATTCAAAAATGGTGTGAAGAGGGGACAAAGTGTTGGTGGGTAATTTATGTATTTTTGGAAAAGGGTGTACAGATAGTAATAGTGTTGCTGGCAGATGGTGGTAGTGAAAGTGCCGGTAGGTAGTTGCAGTGATAGACAACAAAAAGTTTTGATGGTGATGGAGGACTTTGTCAACGGGCAGACGATGGGAATACGTATAATACAAGAAAAATAATAGTCCATATCCTTGGCATATAAGAAGTAATTTTCTTAAATATGTATATAACTTGTCCTTGAACAAATTGAAAAAGAAAAGAAGAGCGACTCATGTTGGCCATATTCTCGACAGGAACGAGTTTTTGTATGTTTAAGATTCCTCCTTTTCTACTATTTTGTGATGTTACCAATCGGTTCATGTGAAACTGTTCTAGGCTTAATATTTAGTATTGTCTGACAAAAGGATATATTAAAAAACAAGCAAGTATGCAAAACCTCTATCAATTGAAAAACTTGGATTGGGTCTTCAATGCTATTAACATTAGTTGAAAATGGATCCTTGTCTGCTTCGACCACTTTGGCTGCATTGATGGAACGTGGAAGGGACATAGTCGTTCGCATGAATCTAATCCCTATCAAAGAGTAAGGAATACCATCGTAACTATGGTTCATCATGGAAGTCTGACACCCTCAGGTTTGTCGAGATCAAGTCGGTGACCTTTAAGTAATGGGCTGCAGCCTCATCTGGCTGATAGAAGATCATCAGCTAGTCGATTTCATCAATGAATGTAGCCTAATCTGAATCATTGCCAAGAAGTCATCATCAACATTGATTTTTGCATGATCACTTGATACAAAACTTGTTGGTAGGATGATGATTAGGCTTAACTGCAAGCAAAACATTTTGGCATCGACTCTACTGTACTAAGTGGAATGACTATTGCTTCACCATAACTTAGGGGTGCCAATATATAGTCATCATTCGATGTATAACCACTATCTAAAGAAGATCTGAATGGTTGTTGCTTCGTCATAACTCGGGGGCAACAATAAATCTCCTTATCAAGTTTGACCTGGTTGATATGGTCTCGACTCCACTCCTCGATTTGATTCAATTCGACCGTATTCAGATCCATCGCTACAACTCATGACTCTTAAAGGCATTATTAGGGTTGCATCCAAAGGAGCCTAAAGTTCCTCCTTGGCGGTGTGATCCTCTCGAGATGATGGATCGACGAATTCTGGCTACCCTGGGTATCAAGTCCCAAGACCACCACCTTCTAAGCAGCCTCCTCTGTAGCTCTCGACGCTATCGTCTATATCCTTTTTCTCCAATAACCAATACACGCTTGAATTCACTTGTCGGTGTCTTTTGAGAGGAAGTAAAGTCATTCTTCAAACTTAGTAATATGATCTGTTGTTGAGTTTGTTTCTTTAACATTTGAAGCACTGCTTGATTTCTCTACTAATCAATCTTCAATGCATGATTGGATGCATATTCATGCTCTGACTCATTAGAAGAGCCGGGGGGTGGGGGGGGTTAATCAGTATGTCTGGTTAAATCGATCATGCACGGCTAGGCCCCCTCCAGAATTTAGAAGAGTCAATTCAAGTTCTTTGCCTTTAGGAGACTATAAAGTAGTGCAAGTATATGATGATCCATGAGTGTTTGGCCACTATAACATCGGAACCATCAAGATCATCCATGTGCTTCTTACATCATTTCCTCGATGCACACGAGATTATGGATTGACGCTAAGGCTTCTTAATTTGCCTTCTCTTTTGGTGGTGACTAATATGTCGAGAGCACTCAAGATGTGCTCTACTTTGACCACTCAATTTGCTAATTACACCAAATTAAGGTAGAAATGACCCACCTTGATCTTCGATCTTAGCTAATTTATAGCCAAAGCTATGTACTAGGTTTTCGTAAATTGCACCTAGCAGCAGTTCATCATATCATGGAACCACTCTATTCATGTCACTTCTGCATCATATATATATTTATGATGCCTGTATCAGAATACGATAACCGTTCAAAGCAGAGTAATTAATTAAAAGTTTGCCCTTAAATTTGGATCGATTCCCAGGTGAAAAACGGAAAGTATTGTGGATTTCAAGATGTGCATTATATACATGTCACTCTTTTGAAAAGAATTCAAGGGATATATTTGGCTGAAAATGGACACAAGCACAGGACCTTGCCAGGAAAATACAGCACGTTCCTATCACACTTGGACCATGAAATGAAGTATTGAATCTTCATTTGCGAAAAAAACAGTCGGGTATGATAGCTCTTGTGTTTCTTTAATAAGTTGACGAACCTACGATCGGGAGATATTACAAATGTTAGTATTGCCTCAACCCCCTAAATCTTTGTAATTTAAAGGCAAATTACGAGAAATCGGACTTACCATGCATATAGTCTGGCTGTTGAAGATTTCATTTGAGATATATCCAACAGAAAAAGTCGTGCAGATATTAGCGGATGAAACTGCAGCATGATCTGTTCATCGAGAGAGATATGGTCAGATCATGCTGGCAGCTTCAACCCCTAAATCTTCACACTCGATGTCCAGGGCCCCGACCAACTATCTTTGCTGACCATCGTCTTCAAAAGGGGTCACAAAGGCATAATAGAGCGAAAGAGAGTTTCCGGCTTCTCTTCTTCCGCAGTGAGGAGTGCTCCTTATGGAGAAAAGTCTCGATTTGAGAGGAATAAATAGCGGCCACGAGTTGAGGGGGTAGATGAATCGAGGGAGACGTAAATATTCGGTGGTCCCGAATGTAAAAGCGACCTTATATGAAAAGGATTGAATAATGCTCATTTCGTCGCCATTACCAACTATTTAAGCGACTCTTTGTGTTTACCCTCCCATCTCTCTTTTCAAAAATTTTAAACAGACCTCTCTCTCTCTCTCTCCCGCGAGACGAACTTTCAAAAACGACTATGAAATGTTTAAAACAATGAACCTCCCCGCAATTTTGAGAACGAAAATGAGAAAGAAAAAGTTAAGCTTGGAAAACAATGGTATTTGTGGCTCCCTCATATATATATTGTGTCCCCAGTTCAACAATCTGACCTCATGCATTGTGGACCTTTCAGTTTTTAAATTCTTTATAGAAATATTTAAAATTGAATGATCTAAAACGCTTTTGACTAATCAAGGCATACTGATGACATGTTTATCTTTATGACTTGATAACCAAGAAACTAATAAAAATGGAAAAGGTATGGGTGTTTTCAGTGGGAGTTGGTGCAACATACACAGATACATATCTATCTATCTATAGATACGTGTGTATGTATTGTCCTCTTAGCTAATTTGTTGTCTAAGGATAAAATAATCCTTTTCTGTTTAGGCAACAAAAACTGCAATCGTTTTGATTGTTCAGAATGGTAGATAAAACTGTAACTTGACGCAAGGGGCCAACTTGTTGATATCAGTGGTCCTCAATGAAATAATGACCTTTAGCAAATGGAATTTAATGGAATTGCAGGATATCATTTCTTGCAAGTAAAGGATGCTATTAGCATTATTCGTCTTACTGGGTCGGACCACCCAATTCCTATCCATATATATTACATAGTGGAAACTAAGAAGTGAAACCGGTTCTTGGAGCTCCTCAGTTTGATCTGAATCAACCCTTGTCATGGTGAATCTGTTACTATTAGTAATTTCTAGACCATATGCATCAAAAAAGATGTTGGGCCCTGTCAAAATCCATATTTACCCATAGCAGTGACAGATCGTCATTCAAGTTGGATCTGAGTATGGGATTTGTAAATCAAACTATATGTGGTCCTAGACATGGTCGGTTTGTAATATAACCAGTCTGCCAGTTCAACATACACTTGAACTGGGTTTTGAACCAGCCAAACTGTAACCAGTTAGTGACAGAAACCATAACCAAACCAGGGACCCTCAGTTTGGTTATGGTTTTATGTTTTTTAGAAATGCAACCCGAACCGGTGGATTTTAACAGTTTAAAATTGAAAATTTTCTATGATCGTCGAATATTGAATAGAGGAACCAAGGGTTTTTAGTCAGATATAGAATCACATGGTACTGACGGTTCCAAAACCATAACCAGAACCGGAGATGATCCAGTTCAGTAACGATTACGGCTTATGAGTTAGTCGTCCCAGTTTACCCGGAGCTAACAATGTCTATGTGGTCCTGAGTCCAACGGCCATATGAGGATTTATTCTTCTTTTTTTCTCTGCACCACATTCATTTGACAATATTATAGCACGTTCACAGCAACTATTGACATGTTCCGGTTAGTTAGTGAGCACTGTTAAATCCACTCAGCTCTTTGCACTATGCTCCCGTTGTTGCTTCCTATGATACACAAAACTGCATGCCTTTTCGCGTTTCAACACGAAAGCAATACCCAAAACTCATCTCCAACATACATGATGTTGGGTTATGACTGGCCTTTCTTTTCCTATGATTGTCGGAGTTTGCAGCGAAAAATATCGAAAAGATCTGCACAGAAAAAAATGGGAGGAGAGGGTGATTGTACACGGTTTTCCTCGGACGGGTTACACAATTAAGATATTGTAATTTTTTTCTATTTTATTTCCACTGTATTCTTTGTATAATATTTATATGTGGTTTCATCTTCCTGGTTTTCACGTTTGGGCTTTCTGTTATAAGTCATTATGTATCTATAACGTTTTTTGTTTAATTCCTATAACGTTATCGATTTTTTATTCTTATGCAATGTTTTACAGCCTGAGAATGGTCATTTTTCACTTGGCCTTCGATCTAACCTGACATATTGGTTTTACCTCCCACTTTTGTAAGGTTTTTCAAGTTATGTCATATATGATTGTCATTTCAATCATTACGCGTTGTGTGGTTTCTTACCTACACGACAATCAAACATATCTTAAACCCATGTTTGTAACATGATTTGAGAAAATATCTTTTGTTAAGCCTTTGGTCAAGGGGTTTGTCAACATATCATCAATTGGCATATATGAGATAGGTATTTCCTATATCATGAACATAGTGGTATTTAATCATTATATGCTTGCTTTTGGAGTTATCTGCCCCACTCTTAATCATAGTAATTGCTGCATTGTTATCACAATAAATGATAAACGGCTTGTTAGCTATATCCAACTTCAAATCATGTATGAAGCGGCTTATCCAAACAGCGCTAGTTATAGTCATATAATAAGTCACATATTGAGTCTCCTCTGTATGTAATGCTACACAACCCTGTTTCTTATAAGCCCAAGAAATAGCTCTACCTCCAAACAAGAATATTTGTCTAGAAGTTGATTTTTTATCATCTTTGCTCCCAGCAAAATCAACATCTAATTATCCTACCACTCTCAGTTCATGTGCTTGAAAATATAATTTCAAGTCTTTTGTTCTTTTAAAATATCTTAGGATCATTTTCACAGCTATCCAATGTTATCATCTACGATTACTCTAATATCTACTTACAAGACCAATAACGAAACTAATATCAAGTCTTTTACATAACATAGTATACATCAAGAACCCCACAGCTTAAGCATAAGAAACATTAGGCTTATCGACTTCTTCACTAGGACAATCAGCCTTACTTAAGTTAACCCCTTTTGCAACGGGTGTAAATGAAGACTTTCATTCACCTATTTTAAACTTCTTGAGGATATAATCAATATATTTCTCCTAACTTAGGTATAAAAGTTTAGATTCTCTATCTTAAGAAATCTTTATTAATTTACACCTTCAAGTATAAGTGCCAAAAGGGATATTCCTTTTCCACACTTAAAAGTTTAGACCATTCAGTTTTTCTATTTTTGCCAACTCTCATACATAAATCTTGGAGTTCATTTTAATTTGTTTGTCAAAAATAACAATAAAATGGTCTAACAAACAGAAAACAATCAACCATGTGTGTTAGTAGACTGCAACAAATTGCAACAATATATATGTACTATTTTGAAAAATATGTCTAAGTACCTCTCAGTATTTTCAATTGATATCTAAGTATCAACTAAAAAGACTCTTAAATTGATTATGCTATTTCAGAACTAGCCAAGGGATGAAACTGTAATTTTTCTCTTTATTTCGTGCTACTGTAATTTTTCAAAAACCTCAGGGGCAAACTAAAAAATTTATTCTTTTGTACTGTTTTGAAATTTTTTAAAAAGACTCGGGGCAGAATAGTAAAAAGGCACCCAGTTTTCTTACAAATTTGTGGTTGATTTAGGGTAAATTTGTAATTATACCCTTCAACCCATTTTTTAATTTTCTTAAAAAGATAAGGGTAGTACTGTCTTTTTGCATTGTGGCAAAACTATGAATTTTCAACTATATAAGGGTAACCTTGTACTTTTATAATTGATATTTCATAATTTTCAAAAATTGTCAGAGGACAATTTTGTCTTTTCATCCGTCAAGAGCAAATCTATCTTTTTACGTAAAAATATATGGACTTTTTGTAATTTTGTCCAGTGACAAATTTGAAATATTTAAAAAACACTAGGGGCAAACAATTTTTTTTCTTGATCGAAAGGCAGGCGACCGTCAACTGAAAAGGCAGAGTAAAAAAAGAAAAACAGGCGACGCTTGACCAAAAAGGCAGAGCAAAAGAAGAAAGACAAGCGACGTTCGATCGAAAAGGCAGAGCAAACGAAGAAAGAAAGAGGTGAAGCTCGACCGAAAGGTAGAGCGAAAAGAAAAAATAAAAACAAGAGGTAGGGCGGAGCGAAAAACTCAAGTAAAGGCAAGAGGTGGGACGGAATGACAAACTCAGCCGGAAGGAAAGTGACTAAGAGGAGAGACATGATCAACCAAGAAGGCAAGCAGCGAGGTGGAGTAGTGAAGACCAAACAGAGAGGTGAAGAGCAAAGACCAACTCTTCTTCTCCCTCTCCCCTTCTCTCTCTTCCCCTTATTGTATTCTCCCCCTCTCTCCCCTTTGCAGTAACCTCTCTCCCCATCGCCTCTGAGCAATGCTTCTGACCAATGAAAAGAAAGTTTTTCTATTTCTCATCCTTAATTGGGGGACTCTTGCGGAAATTTCAGAACATAATTATGGATAGAAAGCTAAGACTTCTCTCACACACACACATGTGCGCAAGTGCACACACGTGCTGTGTACACAGAATCACAAACAATAATAGTATCTTCGTATTATTCTACGTCTAAGTGAATGACTTGGTCCTGCAAGATCCTAGTTCGATCTCAAGAGTTGCTGTGGGATCTTTTGACGTTTTCTTTTGTGAGCTTGGACGTTTTTCTAACACTGGGGCTGTTACTGTTATTATTCAATTATTAATTTTAATAATTGTCTATTATCATAATAAGCATAATATAATAAATTTACATTATCATTGTTTCTATTGCTATGATGATGATGATGATGTTATAGGTGATCTCTTTTCCTGGTTTAATTATTGATGGTGAAGTTAGATAAACAAAATACATTTCTTTGGAAACAAGGAGGAAATTAACAGCACCAAAAATATCTGCAATATACTATGTGACCATGGTGGGCTTGCATGTACCTGGTTCACGTTATAACTAGCTCCAGCTTCAACCTTTCACCCCCAATTGTTCCTAAATTATGAATATGTGTATTCATGCATGTATTAACCAGGCTAATACTTTGCCTACTATAAAATATTACATATATCCTGACTTAGTTCCATGCATTGTAGTGTCTACCACACTCCCATCTACATCTCTTCTGATCGAATACAGCAGATTAAGCATCATAAAAGCATTCAATAGGAGAATACAGATTCTGAAATTCACCCGATCAGCTTAAACGGTCATAAGAATTAATTAAACCTAGTGGTATTTCAATAAATTTGACTATTTGGCATCATATGGTCTGTAAATAAGTACTTATTTCTGCATGAAGATTGTTAGCTAATCTGGTATTGTAAATGCCATGAAAATTTGCTTTAAAATAACAATAAAATTATAACTATAATTATTCAATCAAAATAATAATAATAATAACAATAATAAGTATCTACATACATATATATGTGTGTGTATTGATGCTTGGATGGATAGATGGATGTGCATATTGCATGTATACACACACAGACATGTATATATATACATACACGCGAGCGCACACATAGTAAACTTTGTTGATTGCCATTTCATGTCTAATAAAGTCAATTCAGTTGGACCTTTCATTCTGTTAGACCAAATTGAAAAGAAGAAAATATCTAAGAATTTGTGGTTGGTCTGTGAACGTAATGCACTTAGAATGGTTTTCAAGAAACATTATTTGCAGATTTATTTCATCCTTTCTTAAATATCTTTCTAAATTCCGGATATAACTTTTAGAGAAGTTAGTTTCTTCTTAATATCTTGCTGTACTTGGTAGTTCGTTCAGTTAGTTGCTTTCACTGTCTCTTATGGCTTCCAATGGTTCAACAATATAAAAAAAGTGCTTTCCAAAGGGGCATATGTCTAAAGTGGAGAAATCTGACCACGAAAATATCTATGCTGAAGGAAACATGAATGGTTTTCAAGAATGATTATTGCATACTTCTTTCATCCTTTCGGTATTGCTTAAATATCTTTCTAGATTCAGCATATAAGTTTTAGAGCAGTTTGTTTCTTCCCTTCATTTTCTTCTTCTTAATATCTTCCTATATTTCCCACTTAGTGTGGGACAAGGCTTGGTGGTGGTTGTAATTATAATATCTTGCCATACTTGGTGATTTACTTGTTAGTGTTAAACTTTTCTCTTTACAGAGTTCAGTTCCACTGATGATTTCATTACATAATATTTTCAGTATACGTTTGATGCTTCACTTATTGAGAAGTTTGTTCCTTTCACTCATTCTCATCTTATTAGTATCTTACTCTACATGGTAATTTCGTTTAAGAAAAGAAAAAGGGTGCTGTCACACATTGATGGAACATCCATACGTGACATGCTTGAATGAAGCTTAAATAGGATACAGCAAAGACATGGCTAGCGTGCACGACTTTCGCAAAAGTATGATGCTTACTTTAGTACACTTTCTCTAACGATATAAAGGTATATTATTTGACGTTACAACGGAAAAATCAAGTTAAATATGTTCAATCAGTTAAATATTCAAAAATTATGCAACTGTTTGTGTGTGTGTTAGAGAGAGAGAGAGGGATTGATCCATTGATATACTGTTCTTTTGTAGATGATAGAGCTGTTTATTTATTGATATAATATAAAAAGTAAATAAACTTATTGCCCAAAATATTACTTTGAACCGGTAAATTATGATTAAAAAAAAATTATCTTCACACTATTTGCCATCATGTAAGATTAGTTTGTTCATCTTACTTACCTTCCTCGTCTAAATTGTGCTTGTCACACTCAGGTAGGAATTAAGCCCACAATCGGCCAATCATATAGTGCCATGTGTTGGACTCATCGCAGGTGCAAACTTGTGATGAACGGTTTTTATAGCCAATATAATCCACTTGAATTGAATTCTAGTGTCTAATAATATCCATAAATAAATGTAAATCATGGGGCTGAAATCAACCGACCAGCTCTGATTGTCTAGATAAAAATAAAGAAAACTATATCAATTACACTAAATAAGCACTTCCCATCTACTAGGCTATGAACTCCAAAACTTAGCTGCAACTCTTCCACACAGTCCGTCGAGCAGCTCGCCTCAGGCTTAACTATAAAATAATAAAAATAATGGTTTGCGCATACCTAGTATCAGAAGCACGCCTGTTCCACAATAAATATCATAATGAAGGTAAATCCAATAACACAATGCATCATTTCACAAGCATTTCAAGGATCCATATATACATATACACAATGGCACATCTACATATCTACATGGAGGGGTGGGAGGTGACTGCCCCCTGAAATTTTGAAATTTTACAGTAAAACCTATGTTTTACGGTGAATATATGGTTGAGATTCATGCTTCGCCCCCTTAACACGATGAAATCTGTACATCACCCCTCCAAAACTATTTTGTAGATCCGCCACTGCATATACGGCCACATGCTTAATTTATGTTCTAATAATTATGACCATAACTCTGCAGAAAACCAAGAGTAGACTGATGCTCACCAATGGCTCTTAGGTACACGACCTGACTATGCGGCTATGGTTGAATGTCCAAGGTTTCACATCTCAACCGAAACTCTTGACATCCCATACAACAAGGAAGCATGCTATAGCTAGTATTTTCACACACCAAGTTAATCATATCTTTTAGATTTAATAAGTCAGCATATCATATCAAAACCATCACCATCATATTCTTACAGTTTCAATTTAAATATTGCACAAACGCACAAACATTCATCTGTTTAAATTATGCTCATGCTAAGCCACTCAGCAAATTAGTGAAATAAATATCATGCCAAGTCATTGAAGTCATAATTAACAACAATGTACAATTTAAAAACCATAGAAAATTCATTTTAATATGCCATCTGAAGAGACATACCCACATACCTCAAACTACTCCAAGATCCAACTCTTATCTCTAAGATTTAATATTTTTAACCCCAAATTGCCTTAATTTAGTTAGTATAAATCATAAAAATGATATATTAATATAGGCCACTCAGCCAAGAACCTGAGGGTTCAAATTGCACTCAAATTTGAGTTCATATGGCTCTAGAAAGCCCAAAGAATTGAATTTGGATTCTAAATAGTTCTACTAGATCCAAATTATATAACCTAGACACCTTAAAATTTATTTCAAATTTAGACTTAAACCGATTCGGGACTAATCTATTGGGTTTTGCATGAACTCAACATGAAACTATCACTAACGCAGAACATACCAGAACTTGACACAAAATTGGTAAATAAACCTGAAATCGACACAAGCCAGACAGGTACTCATGTAATCAAAAGACGTGGCGACAACAGGTTGAACCGCTCACTCGACGAACAAGCTTGGTTTGGTTCGCCAGCTACCACGGCTATACTGATGTTCAAACGTGATTTTCATCCTACTTCGTCCACCTCTTGGGTCAAACAAATACTCCACTTGTCTCACCATGAGCTAGACATTGTACAATCGATACTACCGTTAGACCCTTTTGTCATTGGAAAATCTCACTAGAAAATCTAATGGGGGCATAACTTAAACCTTAGGTAGTTTTTCCGCATTTGCTGCAAAAATAGCCACTAGAATGGCCATGCTTGGTGTCCTAGTGTTTCTTTGGGCTAGAATTATCTCTTTCAGACATATACAATAAGTTTTTATGCGTGTTTTTATAAGATTTAGTTCAAAATGTTCGGGTTTGAGTTGGGTCTCACCCAACCCAAGTATTACAGTGCTAGTATGGAAGAAACATGTATTCTGCCCCAATCATTGATCCACTAGTTGTGACACTTATGGTACTGCAGTATATCTTCTTTCAATTCTAGCTGAAGTTGCTTTCTGAATACTCTACTTAAGGGAATAAAACATCTTTAACATCTAAATCTCTTCCATTTGGCGCCATAGGTTTTGCATCCTCTTTCTAATATTGCCGAAAACCTCTTGATTTCATTGTTTTAAAGAGTAGGTAAGCTATTGGAGGCATGTCATCATGTTGTCATTGCCACTTCATTTATATGAGACCATTTAAAGAGTAGGTAAGAATTGAATTTGGATTCTAAATAGTTCTACTAGATCCAAATTATATAACCTAGACACCTTAAAATTTATTTCAAATTTAGACTTAAACCGATTCGGGACTAATCTATTGGGTTTTGCATGAACTCAACATGAAACTATCACTAACGCAGAACATACCAGAACTTGACACAAAATTGGTAAATAAACCTGAAATCGACACAAGCCAGACAGGTACTCATGTAATCAAAAGACGTGGCGACAACAGGTTGAACCGCTCACTCGACGAACAAGCTTGGTTTGGTTCGCCAGCTACCACGGCTATACTGATGTTCAAACGTGATTTTCATCCTACTTCGTCCACCTCTTGGGTCAAACAAATACTCCACTTGTCTCACCATGAGCTAGACATTGTACAATCGATACTACCGTTAGACCCTTTTGTCATTGGAAAATCTCACTAGAAAATCTAATGGGGGCATAACTTAAACCTTAGGTAGTTTTTCCGCATTTGCTGCAAAAATAGCCACTAGAATGGCCATGCTTGGTGTCCTAGTGTTTCTTTGGGCTAGAATTATCTCTTTCAGACATATACAATAAGTTTTTATGCGTGTTTTTATAAGATTTAGTTCAAAATGTTCGGGTTTGAGTTGGGTCTCACCCAACCCAAGTATTACAGTGCTAGTATGGAAGAAACATGTATTCTGCCCCAATCATTGATCCACTAGTTGTGACACTTATGGTACTGCAGTATATCTTCTTTCAATTCTAGCTGAAGTTGCTTTCTGAATACTCTACTTAAGGGAATAAAACATCTTTAACATCTAAATCTCTTCCATTTGGCGCCATAGGTTTTGCATCCTCTTTCTAATATTGCCGAAAACCTCTTGATTTCATTGTTTTAAAGAGTAGGTAAGCTATTGGAGGCATGTCATCATGTTGTCATTGCCACTTCATTTATATGAGACCACTTATCAAAATTCGAATGTCTATACCAAGCAGCTGGGAAGTGAAATGGTCTTATTTGAACACTAGTTGACTACTTGGAGAAACTGAGCACGGGCACCCATCTCAGGCTATTCATGGGAGGTGGGAAACCCATTAGGCTGAGGAGTAAGAGGAATGGAAGGGCTCGCATCTGATTAGCTAGTTGGTGAGGCAACCCTATATGCCCAAGGTGATGATCAATAGTTGGTCCGAAAGGAGGATCAGCCACAGTGGGACTGAGACAAGACCCAAACTCCTACTGAAGGCAGCAATGGGGAATTTTCGGTAATGGGTCTTAAGGCTGGGAGCCCTTATGATCTTGCAAAGTTTCTCTCATGCAAATGAGAATGATTGGGATTGTTTATCTCAATCAATCAGCGGTGATTCTTGACCATATTCTCCCTGTTTTGTAATTGTTTACCCAGCTAGTATGGCAAAAAATCTGGTACCAATATGACCCTCAACATCCTTTTATTGATCTCAAGAACATAGATACATATTAGAGGGGTTTGCTGATCCCAAGCTTGATCTCCAAAAGGGTTTCTACGTGACATGTCAAGAGTGAGGGTCTTCACCATCTATGGGCACGACGACCGGAAGAACCCTTTGAAGACAAGTTCGGTATATGACGAGGGAAAAGATGAGTGAGAGAAGATCGAGAGATGTTTGAAGAGTGGGATGAGTATGAGGGGTGGTGCAGAAAAGAGTTTTTTACTTATAGTCATAGACCGATATTTCGTATATGTAGAAATAGGAAAAAGAGGATTCGGGTGACACTTTTTGAAAGCAAGATAGATCACTGGGAGAATTCACAATCACAAACCAGAATGGAGATGATGATTCCATATTCTAGGGGATGACAGACAGTCCAAGGTTGTCATTGAATCCTCGAGGATTGTTGCAGTAGGAACAATCTAAAGGATGCTTCAAGGTAACCCTTCTTGCATTCACATAGATAATTCCACAGGTGACTTTCTCAATAATTTGGTAGAGTTCCAAATTCATTAGATCCCAAGAAAGAGGAATACATTATTGCACCTTCTTGCAAGGTTGGGCTATGTAGGTCACTCCTTTAGCTAGAAGGATAAACCACTAGACTGGTGGCCTTCCATGTAAATGTGAGATAGGTAGGGGACTGCCTAAATCAACCTCGATATCTCTATGTCCTCAATCTCATTTGAGAAAAAATACACAGTTGGTGCCATAGTGGTCGATTAACTTAGAATATAGGGTGGGACACTAGTAATCAAAGCAAAGGTTGATGCATTCGGAGGACATTGAAATATATAACATAACGATGAAGCAAATGTTGAAGCTATACAAAGGAGCTGCAAGGCTTGTGTCTTCACATACCCTTGAAGAATAATGGTATAAAAATACATGCTATCAGCAACCTTGCATATCTGTTCCAAATTCACATAACCTGCAGAACAGACTTCATGTTGTACTGCTTGTTGACCAAAAGCTTGCAAAAGAGTAGTTAAAAGGTGATATATGTTCTGGATCTTTTCATCAACCAGACAGAAAGAGCTGGATCAATGAGCTATGTTCCTCTGCAATAGTGTACAACACTGCTAGATAGCTACTATGGATTTTGTATACAATGCAGTAAACCTCATGCTGATGTTACTGAAGCATCCCGGACTCGGTAGAGTTGCTCCCTCTATGTAGTTCTGTATTACCTAAGTAGTTCCTTGTTTTTCGGCTGAAGGTATCTCTACTTTTTTTATGTGTTTCTTGTATATATCATTCTTTTTGTACTGGTTGGGTCTTGCCTAACCACATCTATGTAATAAAAAAAAAAGTGACTCTTTTGGTTTTTGTTTTTCAGGCATGGAACCTTTTGTTATTCAAACCCAGAACTCTTGACCCAGTAGGTGGAGTCAATTTCATGGTTTGTTAGTAACCCCCCACGCGCAAGCATCTTTTGATACTAACGCATTTGACTCCAAAAAAACATCATATTTGTTGTTTCCTTTCAATATTTTGTGGCCTTCTCCTCTAATGTCTCTAGTATAAATGTAATTCATTTTTCTGAAATGCCCGAAACTTTGTGGAAACAAAGAATCCACGATCTGCCAACGGATAGAGTTGTTGTTGTTGTTGTTGTTGTTGTTGTTGTTGTTGCCCGAAACTTTGTCGGTATAACATCACTATCAAATCATAGTTAATGTGGTACAATTTAAGCCCCTATTCATCATGGAGTTTTATGGCAACCAAGTCGGATCTGCCAACGGATAGAGATCAAAATTTATGCATAAGATTTTAAAGAAAAGGTGGATTGTTTGATTGTTTACCTGGATTCTTTTCTGTCAGTCATGTCTCTGTTTCTTAATGGAGCTTTCTCAAACATGTCAATTGGTTCTTGATAGAGAAATAGTCTTATAGAGAATTATTCAATCCACATCACATACTTCTAGATGATAAAGTAAATTGGATTGGATATGGCTTCATTGAATTTGACTGATCAGATATTTGGGTAGTTGGACCGAAACTTTACCTCAGATTTGAAATATTTGTGAGATATGTGAAAGGAACCATAATCGGGATTTGAATCTGAATCCAAGCAGTAATCTGATGGACCTTCATATTAATTGGACCAGAGTCAGACTAGAATCTGGATATATCCAATCAATTGGAATTCCTGCTATTAGGGTCCTCACAATAAGTCATCCTTTGGTACTCGATCGATAGAACAGTACTTTACGTAAATTATAATAAATATCGTAATTATCTTAAGATTATTTCCATTACGATTATTTGTCACAACTAATGTTAAATCATTTACTTGAACCATTTAGAGATGGATTATGGTAGGCTGGTAGGTTGTGAGAAGTGATTATTATTAGGATGAAAAGAACCATCATGTGCTTTTTCTCGATCTTCAGATGAGGGCATTATGATGATCCATCAAGTTCTAACGCAGAAACAAGGAAAAAATCAAGCGCAGTTCTCTCTCATGAAGCCCTTAACTTAATATTTCTTGTACTGACAGTTGCTTGCCCGTAGAGTTATCAACATTTCTCTCTCTGTGACACGCACAAAACGGGCTATAGACCTCAGGAACCTGTTCGATAGGGGTGGCAATCTTATCCACCGGTCGAATATGGGTTCAGGTACGCAAACGACAGATTGACCCAAACAGATCCTGTTATATTATCATGTCACCTTGCTGAATACTGAGTAACAGGACTTAATCGTGTTCTGGTCAATCCGACTTGAACTTGAAGTATGATCCGAGAAAAGAACTGTTCAAAACACTGCCTAGCATGGTTGGCAGGCATAGTACCACACCTCAGGTGAATCTGTACTGCAGAAATTAAACCTATATCATGAAGTTAAAACGAGTAACCTTTTTGTCTCAAATATATTGCACTGCAAGAAATGCGGAATCATATTCACATAAAAAGCGGGACTCTTCCAATTATACACCTACTGGTCATATTTTAAACAAGAGTTATTTTACCATTTACTTGAATGACAATTCGATGTAGTGGACCTATGAATCTTGACCTCTAATTTCGGGTGAGCTATATGTGATATCTCTCGTGAAGTATGATCTTTCTTAAGGCCTTGACTCAATTTACAACCTATCAAAGTCGAGCTAGTTGATGCCAAATTGAATTATCTGTAATTCTAGGTCCCCATGTAGTTCATTTACAAGTGGTTATATCCAGGCATTAAGCTCTTTCAACCATTTGAGTGCAATCCACTTGACTTTCGTCACCCATGATCAGTTTGAATGAATTATGATCAAGCAGCCTAGCTTTCATTTTGGCAAATAATTTGCTATTGATGAGGTCTGTAGCTAGAACATATCCCTTACTAGCATGTCCATCAACAACTACTGCATTGTCACAAGGATTGAATATTGCTTGTAGATAGATATGCATCATGCGATTCACCTTCAATGTGTCAATATGAGCATGTGATTCTTCATGACCGACCATCATGAAGAAACTCTTCAAACATTTCATCTTCGCTCTCATGCTTTGAGTAGCTTTTGTGCTTGCGTACATAGGTGCACTTATAAGAATACACCTGACACACTCTTTTTCTTCAAACAACTTTTCAGCTCCCCTCAACGTCACTTTGATCTTCTTCACGCCCATTAACGATTACTACAATTGCAAGGATATATGATGACAAGCACACAACAGGCTCTGTGGTAGAAATGTACGTGGAAACTTTTGTAGCATGTACGGAGTCTGCTTTTTACAGTAGATATTGATTAACTTTTCAACACAACTGATCAAGAGCCACGCTAACTCGTTCTTCGTCTCATACAAAAGGCATCACCCTTTCAACTATCAATATGTAAGTTTTTGGATCACCATTGGGAAAGAACGCTAACTCAAATGAAATCTTCTTAAATGAGAGAGAACTGGCTTAGATGACTTCGCTCCTAAACACGGTCATATGCATTTATAAACCTCTTGGATCATGTTCTATATTATATTATTGTGAGCTGCCAACACTTAATTTCATTTTTCTCTAAAACACAACATTCCTAGGAGTCTATTCTTGTCGTCGTCAAATCTACTTAAAACAACTTGCAACATTGTCAAATGAAGAGCCGATCACCGTATATAATGCAGCGAATCTTTGGCGTCCAAACTGTCACGAATCGATCACGCATTTGATGAACCAACAACGTTGTGATTCTAAACCTTGGGGAATTGGCCAAAAGCCAAAAATGACTCCAGCAAAGTATCAAGCGTCGAAAGGAACTCAGCAGTGTGAGCTAAAGGAGAAATACGGTGGTAGAGTGCTGGCTCACGCTTGTTTCATGTCACTATCAAATCAGAATTCGAAAACAATCTACAACTGGTGAACCATTTATTAAAAGAACAACTTTGTCCAGAAGATCATAATGAACAGCTTGCAATAGCAACCATGGACTCAGTCAGAGGCCTAAACTATATCATGAAGTCTGATTATCTATCCCAAAGGTGATAACCAGACGATTTTCCCCATAGAGAGAGAAAGATAGCTCATTCTTTATTGTTTATATCTAACACTTTTGTAGTGATATTATACCTTTATTAATACTTTCAAAATTTTCATTTCTTACATGTTCTTTTGATCTTCTTTTTATATGTTCAAATCATCTTCACCGATATTCTCTTATTTTATCCTTTATTAATATCATTCCTAATTTATTTCTAATGCTTTTTCTTACACAACTACTCATTTATTTTGATTATTAACTGTTAATGCATGACACTAAGTAACCATAATGCATGACATAACATTTACCTTTTATTATTTGCAAAGAATACCTGATATTTCTCTCCATTTTAACCAATCAACATTAATTATATTCATAATATCTCCATTAATTTTTTTCATCACTCTAAAAAATTAATTTATATATCTTCTTAAGTAAACAAATGATCAAACTTACATCCGTTTCATATATTGTCTTTTTTAAACTAAGTCGAAAACCTTTACATTTTAATATTTCTCTTCAGTTCTAATTTTAATCAATAACAATAATGCACGAGTGATCCCTTACGTTAGGAAGGGTGACTACTTTAAGAAAATAGGTACACCAGAAAACTTGAAACTGTTTACTTGCATGTATTCTTATCGTACATAGGTTCGTAGAGTTCAAAAACGTAGTCGTTGCCTTATTCCACACTTCTCACTGTTTGAAATGATGACCTTACGAGCACGCGCACACGCAAAGACAGGTTTTATACCAAGTACAATGCACTCTAACCAAAAATCTGAACATGGAATCCATATTTTGAAACACCAAAGACTATGTAACTGATTATTACATCCAATATTTTATAAATACACAAAAGAGCTTGAATACTAAAGCTTTTCGCTCTTTCAACTAATAAACTTCAATTTATACTGCATAAAATATGTCTATGATCCCCACACGTACTAACATTTATAAACTTCAATTTATACAGTATAAAATATCTAAAGAGTTCGTCTATGATCCCCAGCCATATTTGACTATTATGGTTCTGACACAGACAGGGATAATAGATATAAACCAAACGGCATTATTATGTGCATCCAGATATGCACGTGCCAGTTTTAACCGACAAGAGATGCAGGGTGATAAGTGTAACCACAACTTATTCAAAATTCTAGGCTTAAAACAAAGCGCGGCCCAAACAAATGTTATATATACATATATAGAAGATGATATATATAAATAGATAGAAACTTTAACAACGAGAAATAGTATTCTTTGAGTTAAAGTAGTTTACATAGTTTTTAAGTTACGACACAAAAGATGATATATATATATATATATATATATATCAACTTTTATCTGTTATGTTAAACCGTCCAACTCAAAGAAAACCATTTCTGGTTCACATCAGTATCTATTTATTTACTCGTAAATGTGCATGCATTTATATATATACATAGGAAGAGAGAGAGAGAGACCAGATCCAGTTAAACTCAATCGTGTTCACCAATTACATTTAGATGATAAGAAAGTAATTTAATAATATTCAAAAAAATTTAAAAACAAATGACAATGTTAGTGAACCCTTGCTTTCCAAAAACTCAGCTAGCAGCCCCAATAGGCATGATATATATATATATGAGAGTAAGCTGCGAGGCAAGCCACAAATTGCCCAAAGTTACTTCATCGAATCACATACCTCAAATAGAAATACATTTGTAGGAAAAGATTTGCCTGGTTCGAACAGAATCAGGCCTGTCTTTTCTGCTACCCTTTAAATCTAAAGGGTAATTTTAAAAAAGCGAATAATAAAAAAGAAAGACAAAAGGGCATACTTCCAGAAGATTAGGACTATGCGGCCGATAGCCATCGACTTTCGTGAAAAGGAGAGTAGCAAAAGAAAAGGGGAAGCTTTCATTCTTTATTGGATATATCAAAAGCTGTTACACCCTTGAAAATTACAGAAACAAACAAATGCATGTAAAGAAAACAAGAAGGTCACTTCTCGTTACAGAAAACGCATCCAGAAGTTCATGATACTCTTTGCAATGGAACCAGAGTCAAAAGATTGTAAATATTTTAAAGAAAAGGAAGATCTTCACACATCTGTTGGCGTCAACTAATTTGACAAATATTACGTAGTCCACTAATAAGATGGATGCGAAGATCTTCATTACTGAAAAAGGAAAGGGAATTCTTCGACTCCGCCACCTGTTTAAAAACAGCGTCACCCGTATTCTCAGTTGAACAGAGCAAACAGATCTTTCGGTGCACCAACTTCCGTTTCACGCTATTAGCTTGTCCCCAGAGCATGAAAACCTTTCTTTGAAAGGAAAAAATTGACGACATTTATATGGACTAGATGAATATTGCGGGGCCAAATATAACTCGTGAATGCCTATAAATAACACAAAACACCTGCATTGGGAAACAAATTGCCGTCTTAAACATAACTGAAGAAAAGATGTGGTTGCAGTGGAATAATTGTAGAAAACATAACCTCTGAAAAACTACATATACCGAATCTAGAGAGAGAGAGAGAGCAGACAGATATGTATACACACATTATATATATATATATATATATATATGTGTGTGTGTGTGTGTGTGTGTGTGTGTGCATAAAAAAGGTCAATAGGGGCTCAAAAAACATTTTGCAAAAGAATGAACAGAAATCGGTTAGTATATACATATTAATGTATGTGCATAAAGAAGGCCAATAGGGGCTCAAAAATCATTTTTGCAAAAGAAGAATGAACAGAAATCGGTTAGTATATACATATTATATGTATGTGCATAAAGAAGGTCAATAGGGGCTCAAAAATCATTTTTGCAAAAGAAGAATGAACAGAAATCGGTTAGTGTAAACACGGCATACAAATTCTTTTTCACGAACAAGCTGAGTTGGCATCATTTGACACACAAAATAGACGTATGACCCGCTTGACTATGAACAACCGTGAGGCTGTCACAGCATGACCTAGTCAGGGTTAGCACTCTTCTTCCTTCCACCTCTCTAACCAAAGCTAGATCATGCTGGCAGCTTCACCGATTCTCTTGTGGCAGCCACACAAAGCAGCTCTGTCTCCGTGTTTGAGGAGAGAAACACAGAAGAAAGGGTGATAAACTATACGGAGAAGATTTATATATATTATGTACTAAAAATAATAAGAATGAAGTGAAGAGACGAAGATGGGCTAGCGCAGTATGGTATGTGGTTAGTTATATAAGAAATTACATAACAAAGTGTCCCTCGTTTAGCGTCTTATTACTGTAGGGCCACTGCCAATGTCTATGCTATAAAACAATGCTCCCAGAGCGTTAGGGCAATGGCAGGCCGCATTGACGCCTTTGCTGGTGGTGGGGAGGTCGACTCCTAAAGAGGTGCATGGAGTGTGTTAGGCTTCGGCCTCCCCTTGCAACTAAAAGCATCCTTTTTTTAATAATTCCATAATTAATGGCCTAAATTCTATTAATGCAGTAGATTCAATTATCCTTGTTTGGTGGCTTTACTTGCTTTTACATTAATTTACACGGAAGTCGTTGCACAAAAAAAAAGGAAAGGTGATCTATACATACTTATATTATTCATAAACCTTAACTGAAGAAGTTTATGTGTATGCATAGAATGTTTTGTAATAACTTGAGAAAAGCGAAAATTTAGACGTTGAAGGAGCACATAGGCGATTAAGCAGTCCTTATCAATATAAAAAAGAAGGGAAAGAAATATAGCGTTACTATCGATGGTTGGGGTGCTAAAATAAAAGCGCAGCGGCTGCTGCATTCTCCACATTCAATGAAGAACGACAACCTCTGTCTCGACCTACAGAGTCCGTGAGCGGCGAGCCATCTCTCTCTCTCAAAAGGAGAAGGAAAATAAGATTCAATGTATCCCGTACTCAATATCTGTGATTAGACAACGGTTCTTTTACATTTTTTTCCTGCATTTCGCAGTTTTCTTCATCGAATTAAGTCAGAAACCTACACTGCCTCAACTTTGGAGAAATAGGAAATAAAACTCTCGCTATAAAGTTGGTGTCGAAGTATATAGCTTAGTACGTGACATTGACATTGCAACAGAGGGTTCTCGTAGGTGCCCAGCAGACTTAAGGTGCTAGATTGCAGGCTACTTAGGGTCTGTGAGGTCGTAGACACGCACAACTATATGATTTGCACACGGATGTGATCTCTCTCTCTCTCTCTATATATATATATACAAAAATATACGATGCTACCGCAACTAAACCTTTTCTTACGTTAGACGGGGTCATGTGTCATATTAGCATTTAACTCACAATAAGTTAAATCATTCTTTATTGTTTCTTTTTAGTTATCTTCTATCTTTTTTAATACTTTCAAAATTTAGTTTTTCATACCTCCTCAAATATTCTTCTTTTGATTTTTTTATATGTCTAAACCATCTTAAATGATATTATTTTGTTTTATCTCTATTGGTGTTACTCTTAATTTATTTCTAATAATCTTATTATGTATACAGTTTTTTCTTCTATGCTCATTCATTCATCTCAACATCTTCATTTCTGTCACAAACATCATTTATACATGTTGATGATTAATTGTCCAATACTCAGAATCATAAAACATGACAGGACTAATTACTGCTCTATAATATTTACCTTTTAACTTTAATGACATCTTCTTATCACAAAGAATACGTAATGCTCCTCTTCATTTTAGTCAATCATCATTAATAATATGCGTAACATCCCCATCAATTCTTTAATCACTCTGAAAAATTGTTCTTAGGTATTTAAAACTTTTTTTTTAGGGGATGCAATGTGTGTCAATTTTAATTTCTATGTGTTATGAAGTAACCAAATGATTAAACTTACATTCCATATATTCTATTTTTGTTCTATTAAGTCAAAAAATTTTGTTAACTCATCAATACACTAAGGTACTTCATCTTGAATACGTTTTGTTAACTCATCAATCACCTTTATAAATAAGTATGGACTTAAAGTTGATCCTTGATGTAACTCTAACTTCAAAGAAATATGTCATTCCTTCATGAGTCCTCACACATGTTTTTGCACCATCGTACATGTCTCTTATAAGGTTTATATATGTTAATGAGATATCTCTTTTTTCCAAGGTTCTTCAAATAACCTCCATCGATACTCTATCGTAAACTTTTTCTATATCAATAAATATCATGTGAATGTCTTTCTTTTTTGCTCTAAAATGTTTCATAAGACGTGTTAAAATGTAAACATGGGTATAAATGTACTCCTCCATTCTTCGGGCATGTTTTGGTTTTTTCATATTTCATTAAATAGTCTTATGAGCCAAGTGATTTCTGTTTTCCCTAATATTTTTCAAACTTCTATAGGAATATTGTTTGGTCCTACCGATTTACCACCCTCTAACATTTTAATTTTCATTAAAAAACTTATAAAAATAGCTTTTTCATCTATTTCTTATATCATCATTTGCTATTAGAATTTTCTCATCCTCATCTTTGATGCACCTAACAACAACAACAACAACTGAGCCTTTTCTTATACTAGACGGGGTCGGCTACATGGATTATTTGTTTCCACAGATCCCTATCGTGTGCCATGTTAGCTGTTAACTCACAATAAACTAGATCATTCTTTGTTGTTTCTTTCCAACACTATTGTGGTCGTCCTCTACCTCTTTTAATACTTTCCAAATTTAGTTTTCTAACCTTCTTACATGTTCTTCTTTTGATCTTCTTTCTATATGTCCAAACCATCTTAAACGATATTCTCTCATTTTATTCTCTATTGGTGCCACTCCTAATTTGTTTCTAATAACCTCATTATGTATACGATCTTTTCTTGTATGACCACTCATCCATCTCAACATCTTCATTTCTGTCACAGACATCTTTTGTACATGTTGATGATTAATGGCCCAACACTCAGAACCATAAAACATGACAGGCCTAATTGCTGCTCTATAATATTTACCTTTTAACTTTAATGGTATCTTCTTATCACAAAGAATACCTGATGCTCCTCTCCATTTTAACCAACCAACATTAATTCTATGCGTAACATCTCCACCAATTCTTCCATCACTCTGAAAAATTGACCCTAGGTATTTAAAACTCTCCTTTTGAGGGATGCAATGTGTGCCTAAAAATATCTTTGATGCATCTAAAAGAATTAAGATCCTTAGTTTTCTTATCTTTAGCGCTAGCTATCCTAAAAATATCTATTTCACCCTATTTTGGATTGAGTTTTTTATATAAATCCTCTCAAATTTTAGCTTTTGCTTCACTGACGACTTTTTTCGCTTCATTTTTTGCTTTCTTATAACCCTCTAAAGTTTCACTAATGTTCTTATCATAATGTAATTTATAACATGCCCTCTTTGCCTTAATTTTATTTTTCACTACTTTACTCCACCACCAAGCTTTTTTTTGTGCGTGTACACCTCCTTTAGATTCACCTAACATATTTTTCGTCACTTTCTTAATATGTATAGTCATATTGTTCTACATATCACAAGGTGTATCAATATAATTCTAAGCATCTCCTTGAAGGACTTTCTATTTAAATATACCTTCTTTCTCGCTTTTGAGGTTTTACCATTTAATCCGAATAGCTCGATGCACTCTTTTCTTCTTTGTCTATTTTTACACTTGTAAATCCATAACTAAAAGTTGATGTTGGGTGATTAAGCTTTCTCCTATAATTATATTGCAATCTTTACAACATGCTCTATCTTTTTTTTACAAATAAAATAATCAATTTATTTTTGTGATAATCCACTCTTATAAGTAGTTAAATGTTGAGCTCGTTTTTTGAATAATGTATTAACTATAAAGATATCAAATGCCATAGCAGAATTTAAAATCTCCCTACCTTCCTCATTTATATCCTAAAACCAAAGTTTTCATAAATACCTTGATATCCTAACCTCTCTTTACCGACATGTTCATTTAATTCTCCTCTTAAACAAATCATTTTCGTTTGTGAAATTCTTTGAATTACCTTATCTAACTCTTTCCAAAAAGTTATCTTTATACTATCTTCTAGTCCTACTTGGGGTGCGTAAGCACAAATTATATTCAAAACCTCTGATCCTAATACTAATTTCAACGTCATGATTTGGTCACCGTATCGTAGTATATCTATTACACTATCCTTTAAATCTTTATTTATGATAATACGAACTCCGTATCAAGCTTACTTGAGAAACATAATTTAAAACATGTATCTTAAATCATCTTTGGTTTTTCTCCAACCCACTTTGTCTCTTGTAAGCATAGAATATGAATATTTCTTAGAATCATAGTATCTACCACCTCCATTAGTTTACCGGACAATGTTATGATATTCTAAGTACCAATACGAATCTTATTATGTAGGACTACCTTCGTCCCCCCCCCCCCGTCGCCCCGCGCATCCATCTATATTGAAAATGTGGAGACCTTTTCTGTAATTTATTCAATACATTTGGGCGACAATGTAGTGGAACTAACTTCTTTACTCACACTCATTTATGATGTTAAAATCCTCTTTCTACATTCGAGCAAAAATGTAGTGGTCATTCCTTACTTTTCACTGCATTCGGGTTATGCAGCACAACACTAAGAGGGGATGCACCAACGCAATGCTCATAATTTGTGTAATGCATGTATAAAAATCTGATAAAGTTTTATGTTGGCTATCGAAAACCTAACACAACCCTCTTCCTTTATCTGGGCTTCGGACTGATCATGTAAGGGTGATCCCTTATTTTATGGGCAGAGTTATATATATATATATATATATATGCGATGTTGTTTGTAGAAAATTGTTTAGAAGGGGCGATGAACATATTCCATCGTGTTAGGAGCTTAGCATGAATCTCAATCATATATTCATCGTAAAACATAGGTTTCACTGTAAAAATTCAAAATTTCAGCCTCATCCATATAGATCCGCCATCGTGTATATGTATGTATATTTTTTATTTTATCATAAATAAGATATATTGATTTGTACTTTAGATTATATTTTCAATTACAGCTTTCTACCTTAAATTAACCGGTTTGACGCTACCATGGCTGTTGCTTCATTTGCATGGTTTTGTTGAGAATGGTGGTCATAATAGCAAAAACTCGTACCGGTAAGCATATGGCAGTTGCCAACATTCTTTTTTACAATGAGCAGAAACGTTTTTCATACATGTACAAGAGAAAGGGTAATCAAATATAAATGCGAAGGGTCGCTCCTGGGGATCTTGCTACAACAGCAGTACGTACCTACCTTTGAAATTTAAGTTTGTCATTGAGTGGAATTCTTTCAAAATAGCCCTAGAGTGATAGACCTACTTAGCCCATTAAATTAGGACCCAACGGCCAGCTAGAGAGACTGCCACAGGACCCAAATCCACAGAATTTGAAAAGCCGTCTGAATTTTTTGGAAAAAATTGCTGATGTCCGCGTTTGAAAAGCCTTCACTCGATTGGTGCACTTTCAGAATTTTGTGGTTCCGGACACAGGCTGAAGTAGAGCCCCAGTTGTAGTACTCCCTGTCTTTCTCGAAAAAACAAAGCTAAGCTAAATTATAGTACCTAAAGAAAAACTGCAAGCTAAAAATTTAATGCTATAACAAAGACAGATAAAATGCTTTGACATAAAGCCCCTCATTCTTCATTAAAAGTATAAAGAGAAATTTCACAGAGGTACATTATAGTTTCTCAAATTTTATACTATGAAACCTTGATTTATTTAAGCATATGAGGTTTTTACCGTTAATTAATTACAAACTTAAAATTTCAGTCATTAATCAAATAGGAACCTTGTATGTAGCTAATGACATTAGTTTCTGCATACTTGTTATAAAACACAAGGTCCTTATTTTATTAATAATAGAAACCTTAGGTCCTTATTTAATTAGTGATGAAAATGTTATGCCTCTCCAAAAAAATATTAAGAATTTAAGGTCTCTAAGTGTAAATTTTCAAAAACTACTTGAATTTTTTTTCAAAATATATAATAGTTGATAAAATTAAAATATTATCATATAATGACATTTTTGAAACTATCATAAAATAATCATTTAAAGATTTAATTGATCAAGCAGTCCACTATGACAACGATTACACCAATTCATGAGAAGGCGAAGATCAGTAGATACTTGCATTTTGTGTGTCTAAGTATTTGAATGCACAAGCAATAAGTCAAGTCCATCTTGGATATGTGTCTATATGCATCATATCCTTTTTTTTCTATTAGCAAGATGGGGTTACGCATACACCTCCCGACACAAAATTGTAATCTCTATATATCTATTTACAGTAAGGCTACAACTCACATGGTTGGTCCTCCACTCACATGGTTGGTCCTCCCAACAACAAAAAGAGTGTGCAATGGAACCTACTCACGTTAGTAAGCGAGTGCTGTGAATTTCCTCAGAGGGTGATAGCATGCTTCGTCCAACTTCAGTCTATTGTGAATTGTTCTGTTCACTGCCAAAACAATGTCCAAGCAGGATGGCTCGATGATAAAAAAACTTACATTTCAAGATGCGAGTGGTGTGAATTTCCTCAGAGGGTGATAGCATGCTTCGTCCAACTTCAGTCTATTGTGAATTGTTCTGTTCACTGCCAAAACAATGTCCAAGCAGGAAGGCTCGATGATAAAAAAACTTACATTTCAAGATGCGAGTGGTCGTTTCTTCCCTTATTTTACATAGAGAAATTTGACCACGTTTTTCCATATACATTCGCTGTAGCCAATCAAAAGTGAGAAGTTTGTTACTTTGCACCAAACCTGAACATAACAATGGCTTTCGGGAAGCAATTTTTACAATGAAGCTAGTTTCACCTAATTGATTGTGGTTTTTTTAATCTCTTATTGCATTTCATGCCACTAAAGAGGAGAGTTTCTGTTGGATAATTTCATATGTGACTATTTTTTTACAAATACTGAGATATACATATAACGAGGCCTGCATGCATTTTGAGAAAGTGACCCTAACAAGGAACATTCCAACTCTTGAGAAAAGCTTTCTCACCATCTATAAATGGATGGGTCCAACAAACATCCTGATCATGAGATAACAGAGTATGTTAAGATGTGTAAGAAGATCATACTACGGATGAAGCATACGGGTCAAGTTTTATCGCATCCAAATAAGTCAAGGTTCTATTTCTGTTTAATGCACAAAAAAATGTCTTAAAGAATGTCGACATATACTCTTAAAGAAATTCACAAGTAGCTATTTGTGTAAGGCTAATCAAGTGGCTTTTAATATACTCTTAAAGAAATTCATTAGTAGTTATTTGCATCCCAAAAGTTGAACCCACCAGTGGTAAATTAAACCTAAAGAAAATGCAAGTGTTGAAGACATTGCGTATTATACTTTTCTTAGTTTTGTCGTGGTTTTCCTTTGTGCAGGTGGTGGGGAAATAAATATGAACAGTGTACAGGTGGTGGTAGACTATCAACGGTGGAATCAATCGACTTGAACAGTGTCGAAATTCTCTTGCGCGTGGTGCCGACTACTACAACACTCTTTAGGCTTAATTAATACTATTATGTATCTTAACACCGAGAGAGTTTGTCTTGGAGCTCCAGCGTCAAAGCAACAAATTCACTAACTTGGACATGAGTCGGCATGAGCGACACAATCCGTAACAAAAGGTTACCGCTGTTCATTCTGAACAGGGCCTCACTTTGGCGGGTGGATGGCGTTTCATTGTGTTTGTTCATCAGAAAATGTAACCAGCTTAGTGTGTATGCATGTATGACCAAAGGACCGCGAGATTTTGACTTTTGAAGTAAACTCCATTCAAATTCTTAAACATGCTGTCCACAAGACGCTGTACGTTCAAGGGCACCATCATTGGCCACAAGGGTCATGAAGATTGGGTGACAAGAATGTTGTTAAGCAACATAAAGCTGTGACCAATAGTTGTCTGTTAATGCATGAAGAAGAACCACTCTGCAATATGGTCCATCAACCATGATTACTATATAATGAGTGAACAAGTAGGCCTATCTACTTGGGCTCTCACAATAACAATGAGAAGAATCATCACAAGGCAATCAGTCTGAGCTTCCCGATTGATCATTCAGAGACCACCGACTCCGGAACAGGCTTGAACCAAATTAAGTTGGTACATAATTAACCTGGTTGTTGCCATGTCTACTAACCAAGTTGAGACGCTAGTCAACACAGGCGACAACAATGTCAGAGATTACATAGAGAGATTAATCAACAAACTTATCTAAGATTGTTGTCGGTAAACTGTAGCAAGAAACTAGAGTTTTGCCCAATAGAGAGCTACTTGTTTCATGGCTTTAGAGTCCAACATCCAGGGTTTAAGTCAAGCAACCGCACCCAGAGAGCGGTGGTGGGGGTTATTTCTAACTTCTAGTCACATTCAGGCTGCGATTTGTTAACCACAAGTGCACTCCTTGCCGATTTCCAGACTGCCACTTCCTCGTTCTCACTTGGGTTAAGATGGCATTACTCCCGGCATGGAATTTCACATTTCGGTATTGGCTTCACATTCTTTTCAGGCTATTGAATATGAATTGATACCCCATTTTTGCTCCTACCCTCAACTTCACATGTTCGATTGGAAATAGCGCAAGACATTTTGTGAATAAACCAACCAAAACCAAAAATCAGGCTTCAACCCACACTAAAAGTCAGCTCCATGGATTCTTAATCACCATGAGCTCTACTTTATGGGTAAGTAACATTTCTTTTGACAGTAACGAGTCTCATTTATTGTTGTCTTCCTCGTTGCATTTTAAGTGTTTATCAACTAATTTCTTATGCATTCTCACCCGCTCACGTCTCCAAATACATTTCGCTGTGAAGGTCTCGCTTTGATTCAACCATTCATAGATTACATCAGTTTACATATGTGGGTAGCTGTCTGCGTTTAAGTTTTCTTTAGCCATTACAGGTTGGATATAAAAAGGCTCTCAGTTTTGCTTAACGGTCTCATGGTATTGAGAAAATGATCTTCGATGCTTTGTTGTCTTACCTGATTTTATCTTACACGCCTTGATATAGGGCTCTTACGTAAGGGAACTGGTGATCGTAACAAGGTAATTCAGGTACCACATCTTAGCAAGAAAAGAAACTAGTTAGTGGCATTAACTAGAAAGATAGACAAAGATGCTACTCGCTATGAACTGCACCTAGTCTGTTGTCCTGGAACCCTAAACATAGACACAGCCCTAAACGCTAGAATCTATCCCTGAGAGATAGTACTTCTCTTAGCGTTACGTGGTCCAACCTTCCTCCTGAAGTAACAAATGAGTTCTGCAGCTGCCATTGTCATTACTTCTGTGCCTACATCTTGAACTCTTTCGGGCCTTAATGGCGTTCATGAACAGCATCATTAGGGTTTCCCTGGATCATCACATGCAGTCACATGTCACCCATGCATGTGTGGTAGGAATCCAGATAGGGCTGGCACCAACACTTTTTTATTTCTTCTGGGTTGTATAGGTCAAATAAATATATCTGTACTCTCCTCTGCAGATTGCTTATTAATTTATAATGATTTGGACATACTGGACCGTACTTGTTATTTTGCAGAAATACTTGCAAACAAAAAAATAAAAAAGAAGTCATAAAGGCCAGGCCATGCAAGGCAGAATACCCTTATCACCTAAAAGAAAGTGTGGCAGAAGATTACTTGCTCACAAGACCTAAAGATTTTGTCAAGTTAGTGACAAATCTAGAAGTATAACAAAAGGACTCTCTCTCTCTATATATATATATTAATACTCGACCCCTACACATTCAAAAGAGTATATATTTTTAGCTTTTAGCCGTTGGATTACTTTTAATGAATGATTGAAGATAACGCAAAGGTCACAAGAGAACACTTAGCGTTTTATTATGTATAAAAAAATATATATGTAGGGATAAGACTGACCGCGCAGAAAGTGCACAGAGTTTCATTTTCAAGATTCAGTTTGCAGGCTTTCTGACTTCCTGGCGACGCGAAACGTAGGCATAAAGAAAAGACTGTGCCTGCAGCTTGGCAAAGCCAGATTACCTTTTCATTTATTTCTCAGAGGAACCCATCATCCTTTTGTTGTTATTATTTCTTTACTCGTTTTAGTTTCGTTTTCTGGTTCATTTATGAAGAAATCAGATGGGGGTCACCGAAAAGTAGGGTTGCTAAGGAGCCAAACGAAACGAACGTGATTATAGTTCAATCTTAATTGGTTTATATTATATCCATGATGAGTCCAGTCAAGCTCTGTGAGCAAATGACCACGGGGCGGTAGCGGCTCCCACGTGGCGTTGTTGAAGGTGGCTAACAGTAGAAGTAACGAGACTCTTTAGGAAAGCAATTTTAATCTATGCATGCATAGATCCAATCTCTAAGAACTATTCATCACTTCTATTCATCACATCCATGCTGAAACCAAACGCGTGCACACACACAGAGTATGGCATTAAACATTACAGTTTCACTAAAAGCATCGGTGTCATATGTGATTTTTATTAAGGTGTTGCTATTCATACATCTTTTTTTATTAAATATACATATTTTTCTTAAAATTGTGCTTCTTATTTTTTTTATTCTCTAGTTATAGACATCGTTTTCTCAAAAAAAAAACACGGCATCCTTCAAACAACAACGCACAAAGATGCATCTATCATTTTAATATAATGCATCTTAGAAGAAGTTATCACCCTTACATTGCCGGTTCCAAGTCTAGATAAAGGAGGAGGGTTGTGTTAGGCTTCCGATAGCCACCGTAAAACTTCATTGAATTTTTATAACATCGATTACAAAAATTATGAGCATTACTTTGGGGCGTCCCCACCTAGCGACGCGCTGCAGAGCCCAAATACAGTAATAAGTAAGCAAGGGCCACTACATTTTCGCCTAAATGTAGTGAATCAATTGCATAGAGGGTTCCTACATCATGGACGGGTGTGGGTAAAGAAGTTAGTCCCACTATATTGCCGCCCGAATGTAGTGAATATTTTTCAGAGAGAGTCTTCGCATTTTGATTATGGATGGATGCGAGGGGTAAGAAAGCTAGTCCTCGATAATAAGATTTGTATTGGTTCTTAGAATATCAGAACATTATCCGGTAAGCTAATGGAGGTGGTAGATACTATGATTCCGAGAAAGATTAATATTTTATGTTTACAAGAGACAAAATGGGTTGGAGAAAAAGTAAAGGAGATAGAGGATATAGGTTTTAAATTATGGTACTCTGATAAAGAAAAGGCTTGAAACGGAGTTGGTATTATCATAAATAAAGATTTAAAGGATAGTGTAGTAGACATACAACGATATGGTGACCGAATCATGACGTTGAAATTAGTGTTAGGAGCAGAGGTTTTGAATATAGTTTGTGCTTATGCACCACAAATAGGACTAGAAGATAGTATAAAGACAACTTTTTGGGAAGAGTTAGATAAGGTGATTCAAAAGATTCTACAAAGGGAGATGATTTATTTAGGAGGAGACTTAAATGGACATGTCGGTAAAGAGGCATTAGGATATAAAGGGATTCATGGAAACTTTGGTTTTAGGGATATAAATGAGGAAGGTAGGGAGATTTTAAATTTTGCTATGGCATTTGATCTCTTTATAGTCAATACAATCTTCAAAAAATGAGATGAACATTTAATTACTTATAAGAGTGGCTTATCACAAACACAAATTGGTTACTTTATTTGTAGAAAAAAAAATATAGCGTGTTGTAAAGATTGCAAGGTAATTCAGGAGAAAGCTTAACCACCCAACATTAACTTTTAGTTATGAATTTATTAATAAAAAGATAGGCAAAGAAGAAAAGAGTGCATCGAGCTATTCAAACTAAATGGTGGAACCTCAAAAACGAGAAAGAAGATATATTTAAACAGAAAGTCCTTCAAGGAGATGTTTGGAATTATGTTGGTACACCCTGTGATATGTGGAACAATATGACTATACATATTAGGAAAGTGGCGAAAGATGTGTTAGGTGTATCTAAAGGAGGTGTACCGGTACAAAAAGAAGCTTGGTGGTGGAGTGAAGTAGTGCAAAATAAAATTAAGGCAAAGAGGGCATGCTACAAATTATTATGCTAAGAAAACTAGTGAAACTTTAGAGGCTTATAGGAAAGTAAAAAAGGTCTTGAGTGAAGCAAAAGCTAAAATTTGGGAGGATTTATATAAAAAACTCAACTCAAAAGAGGGTGAAAGAGATATTTTTAGGATAGCTAGGGCTAGAGATAAGAAAACTAAAGATCTTAATTATGTTAGATGCATCAAAGACAAGGATGAAAAAATTATAGTGGCAAATGATGATATAAGAAATAGATGAAAAAACTATTTTTATAAGCTTTTTAATGAAAATAAAGATGTTAGTATTAGCTTAGGGAGTTAGCCAAATTAGAAAAGTATATAAACCACAATTTCTTCCAACGTATTCAAAAGAATGAAGTCAAAGAGGCTCTTAAACATATGAAGGGTAGTAAATCGGTAGGACCCGATAATATTCCTATAGAAGTTTGGAAAATACTAAGAGACATAGGAATCACTTGGCTCACAAGACTATTTAATGAAATATGGAAAAACCAAAAGATGCCCGAGGAATGGAGAACAAGTACACTTATACCCATATATAAGAACAAGGGAAACATTCAAAATTGTGCGAATTATTGAGGTATCGAGTTAATGAGTCATACTATGAAATTATGGGAAAGAATTATCGAACGTAGATTAAGACAAGTATCAAGTACAACAGAGAACCAATTTGGATTCATGCCAGGCAGATCTACTATTGAAGCGATTCACCTTTTGAGACGTCTTATGAAACATTTTAGAGCAAAAAAGAAAAACCTTTACATGATATTTATTGATGTAGAAAAAGCTTATGATAGGGTACCGATGGAGGTTCTTTGGAGAACTTTGGAAAAAAGAGGTATCCCATTGACATGCATTAACCTTATAAGAGACATGTATGATGGTACAAAAACATGTGTGAGGACTCATGAAGGAATGACAGACTTCTTTGAAGTTAATATTGGGTTACATCAAGGATCAACTTAAGTCCATACTTATTTATAATGGTGATGGATGAGTTAACAAAACATATTCAAGATGAAATACCGTGGTGTATGTTATTTGCAAATGACATTGTATTAGTGGAGGAGTCTAAGGAAAAAGTTAATAGAAAATTGGAACTATAGAGAAAAATATTAGAAAGCAAAGGCCTCCGACTTAGTAGAACAAAGACAAAATATATGAAATGTAAGTTTGATCATTTGGTGACCTCAGAGGACATAAAAATTAAAATTGGTACACATTACATCCCCCAAAAGGAAAGTTTTAAATACCTAGGGTCAATTTTTCAGAGTGATAGAAGAATTGATGGAGATGTTACGCATAGAATTAATGCTGGTTGGTTAAAATGGAGAGGAGCATCAGGTATTCTTTGTGATAAGAAGATACCATTAAAGTTAAAAGGTAAATATTATAGAGCAGCAATTAGGCCTGCCATGTTTTATGGTTATGAGTGTTGGGCAGTTAATCATCAACATGTACAAAAGATGTCTGTGACAGAAATGAAGATGTTGAGATAGATGAGTGGTCATATAAGAAAAGACCGTATACATAATGAGGTTATTAGAAATAAATTAGGAGTGACACCAATAGAGGATAAAATGAGAGAATATCGTTTAAGATGGTTTGTATATATAGAAATAAGATCAAAAGAAGAACCCGTAAGAAGGTTAGAAAAACTAAATTTGGAAAGTATTAAAAGAGCTAGAGGGCGACCACAAAAGTGTTGGAAAGAAACAATAAAAAATAATCTAGCTTATTGGGAGTTATCTGCTAACATGGCACACGATAGGGATCTGTGGAAACAAAGAATCCAAGTAGCTGACCCCGTCTAGTATGGGAAAAAGCTTAGTTGTTGTTGTTGTTGTTTATATCTTAAGCGTGTTTCATCATCAATTATAAGAGGGATACGATTCAATTGTAACTTGCAACTTATTAAGGAACATGTATCTTTCTATTTTCATTTGCTTTTTTCCTTCGTTTCTCTTGGGTTATGATAAGTGTTCATCAGGGGGCTGTAAAATGCATTAGTTTGTGCTATGTTTTCGTTAGAGATTAGATGATGAGTTCTGTAATGGTTTAGGAGGTCTTAATTTCTTTCAACTTACTAGTCTCTTTCTTGAGAAGTTTGCCTCAATAAACAAAGAGTAAGTTACATGGGATTCAGATTTGTTATTTCCCTCTGGCATTGAACAGTATCCTCGTTCTGCTGACACAGAGATTCTTAAGCAAATAAATGTCTGGAGGTGGATAAAATGAAGGTAAAGCTTAGTCGGTGAATGTTAGGATTGATACTGCCACGTGGTTCAAGCAGTGTGATAGTTGCTGATATATCTTCCCTTTTTCATGAATGATCTCCATACTGCTCTTGTTTGTCAGGTTTTATCATTGTTTGCATCTGCCCAAGGATTAGAAGTTATCTAATTTTCTGTTGTCAAAATTGAGCAATCTTTATTTGGTGATACTCTTGGCATGAATCCTTTCAGACTAGATCAGAAGACACCTCAAAGTTTTCTTGGTTGCTGCGACAAACAGGTCCGTGTTCTACTGGATATTTTGTCACTCACTTTTTTCATTATTGTTTTATTTGGTGCTGTCACTAGTATTCTTGAAGTCTAATGTTGAAAAACTTTGTATTCTGAGATTCACATCCATTCGGTGCATACTTTGGAGTGAAAGCATCTGAGAAACAATCAGTTATATATAACATATACAACATTAGTAACTGGACAGAGCATGTGGTTCTCCATTTTGGGAGTAGGTTTTATCTAAATGATGAGCTTTCGTAAAGCACCTTTTATTGAATGATTCTGGAGGATGCAAATTTGATGCCCCAGATAGACAATTTACATATTCTCCTGCTCTAATAAGGTTTGCAACCATGCAATGTTGATTCCGATGGTTGACATGGTTGTTTGCTTGCTTGTATACTTGTTCCTACTTCATCTACTCCATTTTCTTCATTCTGTGTGTGGTTCTTGGTACCTTGTCATAATTGTCACTACACGGTAGACTTGGATTTGGTCACAGATGGGATGAGCTAGTAGATGTGATTTGCATCATATGAGCTGGTCAATGTCAATCGCAACTGTCGCATAGTTATGTTGAGGATCTAGAATTCTACGTTGAAGCTTATAACGGCTTGAAAAGTGGTTGGACTGCAGATAGCATCCTAAAAAATGCAAGATGCTTCTAAATTTCTACGTGGTTGAAAATGTGCTCATTGCTTGGACTTTCTTCTTTCCGTTATAGTTATTATGCACATATAATGCGCTGAAAGTTCTTTTAGGCATTGTCTTTGCAAGGTATTGCTATCATCAATTTAAAGTATAACTTTACCATTTTTGTAATTGTAGACCTCTGAAAACTTGTAATTGTAGTATATTTGAAATATGTATATGCCTTCAGTTGTGAAATCTGAAATATTGTACTTGGAGAGACATCGGGCTTGGCACTGTCATGAAAATTATTGTTGACATGAAGGCGAGTGCTTGGTGTGCTAAACACTACATTTACCTTTTCTTCACAAGACAATTTTAGAGCTTGACAAAGTTGCCTGCATCTAGAGCTTGACAAAATTCAGGTAAACCAAATAACCAAACCAAAATAATTCAGTTTGGTTCAGTTCGGGTACCTACCCAAAATCGATTCAGGTTCGGTTTTCAACTTTAAATAAAATTCAGTTTCGGTTATTTTGGTTTGGTTTGGTTATTCGACCGAACCGACTGATGCCACACCCCTAAACATGAGAGAGTGACAATGAAAAGGATGTCTAGCTTCATTTCTCAGGACTAATTCACATGCATGAGTAAGCTGCAAATTCCTTAAGTATTTTTAAGAGGTTGACGATAGAATTCCTTCTATCATGGAGGAAGAAGACAGGATCATCCACAAATAAGAAGTGGCACCATTGAAACCCTTTAATACTTATTGGAATAATTTCTTTTTCGGCTTCTCCTTCTCCTAGCCTCCCGAGTAAGCCTTTCCATCACAATAAAAAAACTGATAAGAAGAAACGGGATTCCCATGCCTAGTATCATGTGAGCTCGTAAATATTTTTCTGGATTTGTCATTGATAAGTAAGGTGTTGCTGGTGGTGGTAATACAAGTCATTAGAAAAGTCGATCCATCTACCGTCAAATCCAAAGTAGTAAAGGGAATATTTCGAAAATAACCACTCTACCCAATCATATGCCTTTATTAAGCTTGTCTTGAACATAACGGATGACTTCTTACTAAGTTGCATTGAATCAATCATTTCAATACTTTCTTGGATAAAATGGCCTCCAAGGAAAGATCGCTAATTGATTGAAATGATTTTAGCAAGAATATGTCTCATTCTAACAATAATAATCTTCGTAATAATCTTGTACAACAAATTGCGGAGGCTAATTGGACAAAACTCAGATACCTTATTTGCTCCCACACTCTAGGGTATGAGGATTATGTTGGTTGTATTAGCTTCTTTTAGTAACCGACTTCTTTAGAAGATGTCTTTTACGGCCCCGCACACATCACACAGTATGATATGCCAATAGACTTGATAAAATACACCTGAGAGACCGTTTGGGCCTGAAGCACAATTAGATTTTAGAGCAAAGACTATTTCCCAAATTTCTTCATTTGTCATTGGCTATAGGTTCAACCACACTAATCCAATTTGATTTGTTGAGTTCCTCGCGGGTGAACAAATTTTGAAAGTAATTAGTGGCTTCTACTTGGATGCTAGCTAGCGTATTATTATATTCTTAGCCACCTTCTCATATTAGTAGCTGAACATTGTTGTGGGTATTATTCTTTTTTACCATGGTGTGGTAATAAGTTTTGTTGCGGTCTCCTCCAAGAGCCATCTACTGCAACATTTGTTTTCCAAAAAACACTCAATTTCTTTTAATTGTTACGGTCTACCTCGAATAAGGGTCTCCTAATCTATGGTTACTATGTCACCAATATTTACTAGATGTTGTAGATTCTCTAATTGATTATGACAATCAATCACACTTTGAAAGATATCACCAACCGAATTGGCATTCCAAGTTATAAGGCTCACTTTTACAAAAGTAGCTTTTGTACTACTTTATATATGACAGGTCAAGCTTGAGTAACAACCTACTCACATAAAGGAATGTGTGTCCACATTCTAAAGAACTTGAATGCTGTGTTGGGATGGAATGTCGTATTGTTGATAGTTATCAGCAACCCGTTATGGTTCGATATAGACTGAGTAAGCATTCTAACTCATGAATCTCGAAACGTTTGCATCCACTTATTGGGAGTCCTTTTGCCAATTGATCCAAGTAAAGGAGTCACAGGTTAGGAGTTCTCTAACAAATTACAATTCACAATGAACTCATTAAACTCTGCTTCAATCCACATATTTTCCTTGCTGGCAATTCGTTCATCTCTTGATGTTCCAGTCAGCCACTAGGAGCCAAGGATCCAGAGTTTGAGCTGGAGTAAAGTGGATTAGAACTTGCACTTTGCTACATAGAGATTATGATTATAAATACCTGATACGTAAATCAAATTATTATTGTATTGCACCTTTATCGTGAAGTGTTGATCAGACACATCAACAATAAATAGAGATGAAGACTGGTGGGGGATAGTTGAAATTGCTTGCACCACATATCTAGCAAAGCTAGCAAAGACAGGAGTCCTTATTTTATTTTCAAAGAGAATGGTTATGTCTACCTTGTGTTTTGAGATCGAAGGTTTTAGTTCCATACAGGTCCAAGCTCTCTCATATTGATAGCAAGAATCTTCATTCAGATTGATCAAGAACACTTGCTGGGGGGAACCATGGCCTCCCTCGGTTATTGTCCCTTCTTGAGGAGATCTAGTTTGAAGAGAATCAATCAAGTGTTTGACAGTAGATCCCCCTTTGACAATATCTACGATATCTTGGTGTTAGATAAGTGGTTTCATGTGGTACACTCTTTAGAGATTTGGCCTCGACTTTTGGGGTATGGTGTGGCACTTCATTGTTTAGCGAGTCTTTGCCTTCTAGTTGGTTCAACTTGTTGGTCTCTTAGCAACTAGGATCCATCTACAAGTTTGTGTCCAAAGCTTATCTTGGTGCATGGTTAGTGCCAAACATGATCCTACTCCTCATCAACGTTTCTTGTCTTGGTGCATGGTTAGTGCCAAACATGATCCTACTCCTCATCAATGTTTTCGAGGTTATAAGAGGTTTTGGAACAACGAAGATGTTGGAAAATACCATAGGATTAAAGACAAATATGCAACAGTGCTCCAATCAATATCTCTCATAGATCCAAAGTATGCCATAAACAAACCGTACGAAAAACACAAGTAAACAGTCATTAGAAAAGGGAAACTTATCTATGTGAGTCACTCTTACGAACTTGTTTTCGAGAAATCAGTGTCCCGCTATAGAGTACATACGGATACATATACTATTTCTCTAGGATAAAACGCACACACAACTTGAAGCATGTACCTTGCTTTAAGTCATCCTCGACTACTGCCTCGATCACCTTGGCTAAAAAATGAAAAGGCAAGGAAGTAATCACAAACCGCAAAGAGCACACTGCATGCAGAGGAGAATGTAGAGAACAAAGTGTGGGAGAGGAGAGAGTGTGCAGAATGCATAAGTATGGATCCAACCGACGCACATCTTTATCCCATAACTGTTCTCACGTATAGATTCATTTCGCCAGTAGATCAAAACTTTTTCATTCAAAAAGATAGACCGAAGACAATTCTCAAACTCAAGCCTAGGCCTAATGCATGCGTTTGTTTCATCCTTCAATATGAGACTAAACTTTGTCTCTTGGTCTTCACATACACAAGTCCCTCACATATGACTTTGACACTTTAGAACCTTCACATATATATCAAATATATATCAAATGAATATGTAGGAATGCTTAACAAGAATTAAATATAATTAATTTATATGAGTTTAATTAACCCAATAATTAACTTGCATCAATTCTAACAATCCTCATAAAGTTCTAAAGTATAAAATGCCTTACCAAACCAACCATTATATCATGCTTTCAGCGTTGGTACCTTCGAGTTTGAATCGTTACCAATGTCATCCAATATTACCCTTACAAGAACTAGGTAAATATAAGTCTTGAACTTGAACCTTAGGTCTAAAGGTGCCTATTGATAACAATATAATAAAAGGCTATAGTATGATCTTTAGTGGTGATGCATTAATGGTAATACATCATATGTTGTATCATTATTGATTATAGGAAACAACCGAATTTCCCTATTGCGGTCAGATAATGTGAATCACTTAGATGAGCATATCCAAGGATGTACGAGATAATACTTAACCTAATGTCCAACCAGATCACAAAGTCAACACGATTTATTTTGAAGTTTTTTTTATCTTAACTTTTGGTTTGTGTTTTACCTGTTTCTCCTAGGATCACTAAGTTATTTCTTTCTGATTGTTAGGTTTACCCTAAGGGTGCTATCTACAAGTATAATAAGTTTCTAGTTTCTATACTTTTTCTCTATTGATATGTCTACTATAAGATGATCAAGAGTTATCTTACATTTATTATGCTTGAGATATATGCTAAAACCCTCTCAATACTTAAGAAATTTCTCAATAATAAATATAAAAATAAACTTATCATGAAGCTCCATCTCAGATTCCTTCAAACTATGGCATAAAAATTGAAATTCATGCGCTTGTTCGGTCAAAGATTTTTCTCTACCATTTGATACTTAAAAAACTTAGCCACGAAATGCTTTTCTAGACTGAGGTAATTGGTATTGAATTTTCAATCGAAGACAACCCACAGATCTTTTGTTGTTATGATAGAAAAAGAACTATAAACGTTGAACAATACATTCGATAATACCGACAAAATGCAATAACATCATAGAGTGTTCTTTCTATTTGACAATTTTATTTCACCTTCTAGAGTTAGTATCATCTGGTTGAGGATAATCCAAGTCAATATATATATGTAACCCTAACATGATTAACCAGAGTTTCATACATTGTTGCCAACATTTAAAGTAGGGACCAAAAAACATTTCCAGTATCAAGGTCAAATCGATCTTTGGTAAGAAGGTAGCAGATGGTGACATGTTTATTATAAATACTAATTTCTCTAAGTTTGTTGAAAAGTAGCATAGGATTGCATATATAAAAGACCAATATACAACAATTATAAATATGCCCCAATCAATACAATTGTACATCCAAAGTATGTCATAAACAAACCGTATAAAAAACATAAGCAAACAGTAATTTGAAAAGAGAAACTTATCTATGTGAGTCGTCCTTATAAACTTGCTTAGAGAAATAAGTGCCCTACTATAGAGTATGTATAAGTACTTGCACTATTTCCCAAGTTAAAATGCACACACAACTAGAAGTATGTACCTTGCTTCGAGTCGTCCTCGACCACCGCCACCTTGACTAGAAAATAAAAGGGTAGAGAAGCGGTCACAAATCATAGATAACACACTGCTGGTATCATATGGTTGAGGATAATCTAACTCGATATACATATGCAATCCTAATATAGTTAACCAAACTTTTATATGTTACTGCCAACATTTAAAGTGAGGACCTAAAAACTTTTTCAGCATCAAGGCCAAATCGACTTTTGGTCAAAAGGTAGCAGATGATGACATGTTTACTACGAATACTAATTTCTCTAAGTTTGTTGAAAAATACCATAAGATTATATATATAAAAGACCAATATGAAACAATCAATCAATAATAGGCGTAAATCCAAAGTATGTCATAAACAAACAATACTAAAAATACAAGCAAATAGTAGTTTGAAAAGAGGAACTTATTTGTGTGAGTCGCCCTTATGAACTTGTCTTAGAGAAATGAGCACCCTGCTATAGAGTATATACACGTACTTACATTATTTCTTAAGTTAAAATACACACACAACTAGAAGCACGTACCTTGCTTTCTAGTCGTCCTCGACCACCGCCTCAGTCGCCTTGGCTAAAAAATAAAAGGGGTAAGGAAGCAGTCATAAACCATAGACAACACACTGTAGGCAGAGGGGAACAAAGAGAACAAAAGAGAGTGCGAGAGAGGACAGAGTGTGCAAAATGCACAAGTAAAGATTGGGAGCCCTAGTCCCTTATTTATAGACAACACGATGGATACCGAATCCAATCAAACTAACGCATCTCTTCATTCTATAATTGTTCCCACACATAGATCAAAATGGTTTTGTGCAAAATGATAGAGCGAAGAAAAATTCCAAGCACAAGCTCGGTTTGGTGTGTGCATGCATGCGTGTGTATGGTCTAGCATGTCCTCCCAATTTCTTTGAACCAAGGTTTGTGAGCTACCAACTATATAAAAGGATAAGTGGGTTTGTTCCATCCTTAAATATGGAAGTAAACTTTGCCTCTTGGTTTTTACGTACACAAGTCCCTTACATGTGATTTTTACACTTTAGGACTTTCACATTTATATCAAAGATATATCAAATAAATATATGAATATATAGGAATGCTTAACAAGAATTAAATATAATTAGATGAGTTTAATTAACCCAACAATTAACTTGCATCAATTCTAACACAAGATCTATTATAATAGGAAATGTGAGTCTCCCATTCTACCAATAGGTTGCACACCTGATCATTATCTAAAAGTAGGGGAATGATGTATATTGGGTTTATCTTGCAAAAGTCTTCCGCACATATGTGAGCAAAGGCTAACGTCTTGAGAAGAGGAGGTTTTGTCATCCATCGCAATGAACCACCGTCCAAGATATTTAGCAATGCGTTCAAAAACTTCTTATTTCCATGGTTTAGGATTCAAGTCACATATTCTAAGTCAAATGAAATTAGTGGAAGTAAACTCCACTTTCCAGGCTTTTTTTGGGTGCCAATGACTCAATACGAGATTATGCATGCTCTACCAGCTTCCAAAGTGCCCTTCTGCAAGATAGAGTTCACATCTTTCTCCGAAGCCAATCTGACTCGGAACCACCCATTCCTTCCTACCATAAATTTGTTATCATGCAGATTGCTCTAGGTTCCCTAGAGATTCTCAAAGATGAAGCAGTATCCATCCTCTTGTGCCACCCTTCACTGAAAAAGCCTATCATCAAGGTCCATCGCCATGGTCCTAGCCACTTGTTATAAGTCGCTCGGGGAATGACTAAAGCTTTACAATCGTTCACCGTGGCCAGCTAAATACCTTTGTCATGGATAGGTTTTTCAAGTACATTCCCTCTCACCACCTAGGATCAGGTCCAAAGGAGAAGCCTTGACCCCACTCTGTGTCATTACTGCTTCGAGCAAAGGTGGGTCGTCAGTACCAGGGTGGTCTCCTCTCACGAAGCCCTATTGTTGCGTACGCTTGTTGAGATGAATTGTCAAACACATGGTGGGTATTCCCCTGAATATTGAATGCTTGATTGTGCTCCCCGTTGCTCTTGGTTGTCGTCCTAATGACAAGTTCAATGTTGGTGACCTTCAATAGCTCTCGCCTGATAGTTTGTCTACAGAGCGGATGGCCTTTGGTTTTGGAGACGAAGAACAGAAGAGAACATAAGAGAAAAGGTATATTTTCCAGTTTCTCACAGTCGGATTTACAAGAGAGGATTTGTTGTTTGTTTTTTGCTTATATGTTTGTAGTTCAATGCGTGTTCTTTATTTATAGAGCAACGCAGCTCCACCCTCTCGGATTCCCTAGCTGGGCTTTCTGTTGAGAGCCCTTCTCTGTTGGTTATTGTTACTATCTTAGGAAAAGCGGCTAGATAGTCAGTCTAGCCGTGCATGTTTTTCGTGGATGAGGATGCTGAGAATGACCATCCTCTCGCCTTTACATTCACTTCATCACCTCCGAGAACTAAGCAAACTAAGAAAAAATATCAATCAACCCTAGGAAGTACGAGTATTTTTTGGAATCGATGAAACAAACCAAACGTGGTTTGGTCTGGTTCTAAAAGTTTTATGTTTGGTTTTGTTTCGGTTCATGGTTCCAGGGTTGGAACCAAACTATGAAAACATAGGTGAATTGTCGAACACATGGTGGGTATTCCGCTGAATATCGAATGCTTATTGTGCTCCCCATTGCTCTTGGTTGTCTGTCCTAAGGACAAGTTCACTTCATCACCTTAGAGAACTAAGAAAAGATATCAACCTTTATTCGTGTACTTCGACCCTAGGAAGTAGGAGTATTCAAGGAATCGATGAAACCAAACCAAACTAGTAGTTTGGTCTGGTTCTAAAAGTTGTATGTTTGGTTTTGTTCAGTTCATGGTTCTAGGGTTGGAACCAAACCATGAAAACATAACTGAAACATATATATATATATATATATATATATATATATATATATATATATATATATATATATATACAATTATCTTATATGCTTGCATATGCATATAAATGTATTTTTAGTGAGCAAAAGGAGAAGATGGGTGTTCTTTGTTCTTCAAGATGTAGCTATAGTTTCTTTCTTTTTTGCTTTATGAGACACAAGGTGGCTAGGTTGCGTGGTGCTTGATTTTTTCCTCTATATTATGCAAGTGTGGAAGGACGATCAGCTCCCACTAGTTTGGCCTCTCGAATATATAGCTGGTGTCTGGTTTTCTTATTATTAATAGAATCATGGTCCAGAGCCGAACCAAACCTGGTTCAGTTCAGTTCTATGAACTTCATGGTTTGGTTTGGCTCTCAGAAACTGAGAACTGGTTATAGTAAGTCTGGTTCAAAGTTGATGCTAGAATCGAGCCGAAGTGGATCACGAATACCCCTAATATGAATGATGGCAGGAATCCTTGTAAGATTTCATCCGCAAGTGATGGCATCTCGAATGATCCATGTCAATCAATTGACGTATCAACACCTTAGAAGGGCCACCGTGTTGAGAGTCAATAAAAAATTGAATCCATACTAAACAAATTCATTCCCTTTCTCTATTTTATGGGATTCAAAGTTTTGTCACAAAAATGGATTTTATTAGCACTCACACTTTAACATGTTTTAGTGTCACATGGAAACTTAGATTCTCAAACGTACACAGAGCAAAACTCAAATTGGAAGTGTTGTGGGGAGGAAACCCTGTGCATCTGAGTTGCCTAAGTTAAATTCTCTTAATAATGAGTATATTTAATGCCCTTTATGTCTCGAAAATTGTCTTGTAGTTTGAGCATGATGTGTAAGTAAACATCTGGATCTTCCATGCAATTGAGAGTAGGATCAAGCTCCACTTTGGCAAATGAGGATTTCAAGTACTTTAAGCTTTGATTCTCTTGTGAGAAGCAACACAAATCGATTTGGACAAATACCTTTTAAGTGCAAAATTTTTGCTTTAATATCCTTTTACGTCTTCTATAACATTGTGGAACATTTGAACTTGTTCTTAAGATAATGCTGCATTTTTACTCAATTTCTTTCCATCAAGAAGTTGAATATTCCTATTAACAGATTTGGGTCAATATATAAATATCCCTAAAATAGATTTGGAATTGGATGAAATCATCTACCAAATTAGAGGATTCGTTATTAATAATCCGAACTCAAATGCAGTTCATACTCAATCAGATTCATATGTACAATTTAACAGATTCTGAAACCAACCAATTAAATGAAGATACCGATTAAGTTTTGGATTTAATTACGGTCAATGACCACCCTACACCATAAAGTGAAATTTGATGAACTTGGTTGTCCTCTAGTTACACATGGTTTAAAGGGAGCATGTTTATGTCACCAAGAGACGGAAGATGTAGATATGATTAACAATGATATGTTGACAATGTTGCGGCCAACATTTTATATATTGGTCATCATTTATGAAAGAATTTAAAATGCTTCTCTGTGTCCCTTCAATATTCTGGTTTAAACAAACAAAGTAGACCTAGAAATCCTAATGGTGCTTCATTATTTCATAAGGGAGGATGGCCACATGTATGAATAGGGTAAGCCAAGGGTTTTGGCTTTCAATTTGTATAGATGGAAAGTAAGGTTGGCTCAAACACCTACTTGGTACTTTATAAAGCTTATGTTTTCTTTATTGAAGGAAAGTCCTTAACATATTTGGTAAACATTTACAGTTCAACACGCATTCAGCTAATTCATTTGAACTCATGTCAACAAGTTTCATGTATTGAATAAACCAAGAAGCCACTTAGCCACACGATAGCCTTCACAAAAAACCATGCTTTCCCAGCACAACAGCTATTAATGCCAATACTTCTATCTCGAGATGACAGTCCTGCAGTACACACAACTACTAAGCTTTTCCTTGTACTAAATAGTGTCTATTATGTAGATTTTTTGTTTCTATAGAACTCACTCATATGTCATGCTAACAGTTAACTCAACATATGCTATATTATTTTTTATTATTTTCTTCCAATACTTTTATAGTCTTCATCTTCCTCTTTTAAAATTTCACCATCTACTTTCTCATGCCTTCTTAGAAGAATTTTCTTTGGTCATCTTTCTAAATGTCCAAATTATCTTAAATAATTTTTTATTTTATCATCTATTAGTGTCATTCTCAATTTGTTTCTAATAACCATACTATGTATACAATTTTTTCTTATGTGAACATACATCCATCTTAGTATTTTTATTTCAGTCACATAGATCTTTTGTACATATTGATGATTAACCATCCAATACTCATAACTATAAAACATAGAAGATTTAATTGTTACTCTATAGTGTTTACCTTTCAACTTTAATGGTATCTTGTTGTCACATAGAATACTTGATGCACCCACATAAATAATATTAAAATACTACCAATTACTGAAAACCATTACCTACACTATCACAAAATGCAATGCTACTTTATTACAAAATAGCAACGACACTCAACAAGCAAACCATTTAGCCGTCATCTTCATTCTTCATCCAACTCCATTTGACCTACACAAGAAGGTAAATGAAATAATCATAAAAAAATCAATGAAATAACTAATTGATATAATAAAACATAATTACTTAATAACTCGGTGTTGCTACATGCTATCACACCCCCTCACAATCCAACAACTTGCAAACCTAGATTGTACAAGAAATAATTCAATCATGCAAAAGACATCACAATAAAAGGTAAATGCAATTATACTAGTAAGTATGTGTTACCTTTTACAAAATCTTCATCATCTTGTAATTCCTCCTCAGTATTTGAACTAACATCATATCGTAGTCAATCTTTTGCATAAATCAAACATTCAGCTATCTGAGGAGTCAAAGAGCTCCTAACTACATCAAGAACCCTCCTCCCTCAGCTAAATATACACTTAGCAGCTACTATAGGTATGGGAATTGCCAAGATATGTCTTGCCATATGTGTAAGAATAAAAAATCTCTCTAAATTAATCTCTTAAAATATCAAAATCATCGTAATCTTTTAGTGTTTCCTCACCTAAATAAATATTCAATTCAATTTTTCTTTTTCTCTTTCACCTTTCAACTCCATTTTGCTTTTAAGGTATTCTTCTTTAAAAAAACCTCTAAACTTTCATTTTGTTTCAATATTACCTAACTCACTTAGTACAAGATTGCCTGTAGAGTTTCCACGTGATTAAGAGACACTAACATTTTCAGGTTGGAGCATTCTTATATATTCATCGTACAAATCAAAGAAAGCGTCTCTCACTCCCTGAAATAATCCTGTCATTGTTTGTACCATAAATTTTATAAAAAGCAAACTTAATCACTTCAAAGTTTTCTCAAAGTATCAATTGTTGTTGCAATAAAAATAAGTTTATTCATGTTCGTATGATCATCCCAATATTTATCAAGTTTTGCTTTCATCCTTAAATTTATAGTCCTCTCCAAAAAATCATCATTATTGGTCCACTTTAATATTACCCCAACTAAATCACTGATCTCTATCCAAAATGTATTAGATGTAATATAGGATGACCCTAAAATAAGCATTGTGGTATCATAAAATTGTTGTAACATGCTCCTTAACTTTCTTATAGAATTTCACTCAATGGACCCAAATCCATCATGATCATTTGATTCCACCTCACACTTGAAACATGAATTTTGTGTATCAAACAACTTAAATGCTCTCTCAAATTTTTCGGCAGCACTCAACATTTTGTATGTCAAATTTCATCTAGTCAAAACATCTAAGCATAAGTGACTCTTACATTGTATATTACATTCTTGAACATATTCTTTGAACTTTTGTATCTTCATTGGAGATTGCCTAATATATTTATCAACTTTCCTTAATCAAATAATGGAGTTATTTACTTCCTTTAAACCATCTTGTACAACCAAGTACATCTCATATGTAAACAATTATAATTTGCAACACCAGTTCCCCCACTTATAATTTTTTTCAAATATGAAACAACTTCATTTGAACTAGTATTGTCAACTACAACCGTAAATGCCTTTCTAATACCCCACTCAAGCAAGCAAGCAACACGAAGCCTGCCAATAGAATCACCCTTGTGGCTAGATATTGGACAAAAGTTCAATATTTTTTGTGCAAGTGTCACTTATCATCAATAAAATGGGTTGTGATACACATATAGTTCAATCATTGCAAAGATGTCCATGTGTTTGCAGTTATGCATATGCTTTTGTATTCTTTTTCAAAAAATTCAACTTCACTTTTTCATCTACGTAGAGTTCATAGAAATCACATGATATTGACCACCTAGATGACATTTTAAACTTAGGGCATGCAGTACCTAGTTCCTTTTTAAACCCTTCACCTTTGACGATCTTAGTTTCCATGAATACCTTAGTTTCCTAATGCCTATTTACCCATATGTTCAATTAAATCACCTTCCAAATAGACTATTTGTCTTTATAGGATTCTTTAGATCACCTTATTTAACTCTTTCAAAAAGATACTTTTCATGGTTTCTTCTAAGTTAACATATCTTATGCCTATTTAAATAAGGTGATCTAAAGATATTTTTCATGTTAGATAAGGTGATCTAACATATGGGAAAAAGATCGTCTGTAAATAACATATGTTAAATAGGCATAAGATCGTTTGTTACATAGAGTTCATAAAAATATCTTAGTTTCCTAATGCCTATTTACCCATATGTAACAACATCAAAATATTTTTCATGTTATTCAAAAAGATATTTTTCATGGTTTCTTCAATTAACATATCTTATGCCTATTTAACTCTTAGAAATCACATGATATTTGTATTCTTTAGATCACCTTCTAAACAGACGATCTTATGCACCATAAGCACATTTAGTATTCAAAATTTTTACATTAAAAACTAATTTTACTGTCATAATTTAGTTGCATGCCTTTTTGCTTCTAATGCAAGGCCCTTCAAATCCTTGTGAATAACAATAGCAACTCCATTTTGAGCTTTTTTTTTATGAAAATACCATATTTTAAAATTCATGTTTTCAATCTCATTAATTGTTTCTCCCATATACTTTATCTTTTGTAAGCATAAGATATGAATATTTATCATAATCATAATATTCACCTATTAATGTTCCAATGTTCCATTTACCAACAAGAATCTTTTTATCAAGAGTTAGCTTTTTTACCCCATACTTTCATTCTTGCTAAAAATACATAGACCCTTTCTACTATTAGTTCATTATATCAAAACTTTAAAGTTGACATAGAACTAACTTCTTTACCCTCATTTGTTCAAGAAACCTCCCTACACAAACAAAGATGAAGTTCTTGCGTACCTTCACTAATTTGGGTCATGAAGTGCATTGCTAAGAGAAAACATCCCATCAAAATTTCAATAAGACCTAGAATCCATTATAAAAATTCGACGAAGTTATGTAAGCTTTGGAAAGCCTAATACAACCCTCTTCCTTTCAAATCTTGACTTATAACCAACCATGGAGGGTTTGAAATATATGTGGAATATGTTTGCAATTAAGAGAAAACAAAGAAACATATTCCGCACTAGTCAGTCTCATTTGGTTTGATTTAGTTAATTCAATAAAATCAGCTGATTCTATTAACTAGTCTGGACCAGTCCACATTAAGTCAAAGTAACATACTAGGTTGGGTATTGGGCAAAACTGATATTGTCACAGCCAAGATCCAGCAAAACGCGAATTTCTAGATGAATTTGAGAATATAACTTAGCTTATTGGATATGAGAAAACTTTTGTAAAGAACCAACTATAAGACGCTCCCTGCAATGAGTAGAAGCACGTAAAATAGAGAGATTCATCCATCTTCGAAAATAAAAGTTCAATTGCAAGAACCTTTTCGATATGCATGAAACTGTCCTAGGATGGATTAATTTATTATATTAGTACATTCAATAGGGTGAGTATACACCTAAATCAAATATTGTTTCAATTTTGCAATGAAAGTTGCAAGTCGATAAATGTTTTGAGGAACTTTTAAGGAAAATTAAATATTAAAATGTAAACTTGTACCTCTAATGAGCAAATCAATGTTGTCATATATAACCAACCATGCTCGTGTTTGCTTCATAATTGACACAAACAGAATTCTTATGCCGACACATGAAGCACAAAGAGCCGTTTCCGATTCATCTTTGTCACTAGCCTTGTAACTGGACCAGTAAACGAGCTAATCAAAATGGACAGCGGCTGCTCAGGCTCATTTGTCACGATATGTGTGCGTCTGTGTCTGTGTACAAGTTCCACTAAAAATGAAACTCTTGACGATTGAGCTGAAGTAGAAACCATTTAATTACTTAGGCTAGCACGTTTTCCTTCCAAGCTACACAAGTAAACATGATATAAATATGGCTAATGAGGACCGCTGTGTGTGTGTCCTGCCGACCTGTTGGTGTTCCTATGACAAACTGGGATGAACAAGCTACAATCAGCAGCTTTTATGGTTTTAAAGACCTAATCACAGCATCCAAGTATGAAATATTATGACATGCCAGTATATAGCGAAAGTATCAAACACATACAAATGTATTTTTATTCATATAAAGGGATAAATCCCTCAGCAAGCAGGGAATCGGAAGCAGAAAGGTCTGGTAGGAATTAGAATCTCCCCACTAGGCCTACTGGGAGAGCAATAATTTACAGAGGCAAGCATCACAATGCTGGTTCGCCATTGATGCTCAAGTCAAGACACTAACTCGAGCTTCATGAGGAGAAGAAAGCTTTAAATTACCATCATATAGTTTGTATAGTTCCACAGAAAGTCTCCAGTCTGCTAAGTTTTTCAACAGTAAGGTTGATACTAAGCAGGGACCGGTTTAAGTTTTCTTCCGCTGTCATCTTTTGTTGAAAGACTGTCATAGTATTCGACAAGCACCTTCCATCCACCTGGGCACATGAATCCATCAGGTGGACTCTGTTTATTCTTTGCAAGTGTACGCATCTGCAGATCGATAAATGTATCTTTAGACAACATATACAAATCAACAATGAGGGCATAAGTAGAAAGAACATTTAGTACTCCAAGCTTCTGACTTAGCACTTGCTATAATCATATAATAATTCTGAAGTCTCTTAATATAATGCACAAAGAGCAAAAAAGAAAATCAACCAGCAGCAATTTAGTTAACAATATGCTTATGAATCAATTAGAATACCTTGGCTGAAATCCTGAAATCTTCATTAGTCACATGGTTCATGGTAATATATGAAAACAAATTTACAAAGGAAAAGTACCAATGATTCTCCTAGGATATTTATCATTCCACTTTTGGATTTCCTGTATTGCTCAAGCTTTCGCTAGCTAAATGATACTACCGAATTTGTTAAAATGAACATAGAAGAGATCAATCAAGCAACTTCCAAGGGCTTTAGTGGTCCCTAAACATATTAGATGCCCCAAAAAAGGACCTAAATCACAACCAGCATTCACCACCAGGACCTCATACCAAAGAAATATGACCAGCAACATACAGTAGTTGTGCAAGTAGTAGTTTGCAAATAAATGACACAGCTTTGCATGGTAACTTTAAGAAAGAGGTTACTTTAGTCCCGGAGATGAACAGGAAATCCTGAGGTCTTGATGGATCAAAAAAAGCCATTTCCTTCTGTGTCTTATCATATGCAGCTACCTGCATTGCATAATTTGATGTCATTAACAACATTAGGAGGGATAGATGTATACTTCAAGCGTAAAAGAGTTAAAATTACATACCTTAAATGGCAGTATGTTAAGTCTTTCAAGTCCTGGTGCCATGCTTAATACCATTTTCCCATGATCAGCATCATAGAGATCTCTATTTTCAGTGGGATGACCCATGCCGGCTGGATCTCTTCCCACAATGTAAAAGTTGGCACCAGCATTTATTCGAGCCTTGGCATGCCACTGCACCTCAGTTGGCCCAGCGTAATGCATCGGGGAAGGGAAAATCGCAACAACTGTCGTCTCTGGATCTAGAACACCTTCCTCAAGAACCTGCATATTGCAACAACTAATTTTATGAATTCCCAAGGAAAATGAGGAACATAATTGTCAGAAGACATTCACGCAGACAACCTTTTCATGTTGCTTCATCCTCCAACTAAGAGGAACATCATCTGCTTTGGTGTAACCCCCCAAAGGATGAAGGAGCAGAATCGGATTCTTATAGCCCATCTCCACAAGGCGTCTGCGAGTATCAGTCATTAGCAAAGCATGGCCATTGTGAACAGGATTCCTGAGCTGGAAAGCAAACACTGCATCTGCATTCCGTCTAGCAAACTCAGCGTGAAGCTGAGCTGGGGATAGCCTATATTTATCAAGACCATCATTGTACTTGATAGGCTTGATCACTTCCAGGTCTCCGCCTATTAGCCAGTTTCCAGAATTGATTATAGCCTCCTCTACATAAGGCAGGCCGCGTGCTATAGTTCCCCATGTCCTTGCAATTCGTTCTTCTTTATTATGTTTGTAGATCTCAATGCTGCATGACATCAATGAATCAAACACGTGAGTCATGAGTAAGCAAGCATGTGACATGTAAGCAAACAAAGCTTACCACTACATTGTAACGCAAATCAGTAGAATAGCAGTATGAGGGAACTATTCAATAACTTGTATCTTATTCTTCCTATGTGCTACTGTAATTCCGCCATGAAGGTCACAAAACTTAATCATAACAAACATACATGACATGATGACAATAAAGATAAAATCCAAGCTCGCACCCAGGAGAAAGGGAAACAAAGCTTTAGTTAGTTATACAATTAAGTATGCCAGCCAAAAATAACTTCTTGTTAGCACAATATTTTTCTTTGTTCCCAGGGATTTTTTAGGTAATCAGCTCTTTAAGTTTGCGAGTTCAAAACTATGGCAAGTTCCAATAAGGTAGTAACATAGCCTAGCATACAATATACTATCTAGATATTATGTCATGCGATGTATTCAAAATGGAAAGAAACTGAGCAGGGAAATTGTGTGGCCTCCAAAATGTTTTCCATTTCAACGTTAAACTTTTACAAATTTCACTTTCATGAGTAACGGAAGAATAGACTGATATTTTCCAATGTATATATGGAGGATCAAATCCAGAATGAAACAACACTAGAGTGATGCTTATCAGGTTCCCCGGAGTCCAGTTTAATCAGCTTATTTTGATGATTACTTAGAATGCTACTCCTTAAAAGAGAAACAAACTTGCAAATTCAAACTTGATGCAAACAGTAAAATACAGTTATTCATATAGATCGTGTTGCAAAGATAAACACTTGAGGCAACAGAAAAGTTCCAAAATCACCATAGCATGACGAAAATGAATCACCATGAGGCATAAGCCACTCAAACAAATGCACTACCAAACAGACAACCAAAACCCACTACAGACTGTTGGCAGATTAATTACTATATGGAAAGAGATCCGGTGTGATCAAAACCCATGTGGCCGACCTAGGAAATAGGTTATGGTTCAAACCTTTGTGACAAGGAGGGTTGGGGAAGGAAATAAAAAAGTTATAGTATTCTTTTCCAAATACAACATTAAACTATGAAGCTTTGAAGTTGTGTACAAATACATACAGAAAATTCAAACACCAAGCAACAATATAAAGAGTGACCTACAAACATTGAAAATGAACTTAACAACTATGATTAAAATCATATTTACATGATTACGGAAACATCTAAAATTGGCAATTTAGATGTGACAGCGAATCCAGAGTGAACTCAACCAAGTCCTGGGTTGTTCTTTTCTATTCCTTGAGATGCAGGCCTTAGATGAGTGACCCTCCTCAGGCAATTCCTGAATCAGCTCTCCAGGTTTATTTAAAACTATGCTAAAAGCTGGTTTACCACCAAAATGAATAGTACCAATTTGTTGAAGGTCAAGGATGTTGAAAATCTAAGCATCCTTAACCAACATTACTACATTGTCGTTGTGAACCTCTTAAGAATGTCGTTTTGAATGAATTTTCCTGGATAGTATACTCAGAAAGGAGGAACTGTTTGAGTCACGGCAAAGAACTTAAATTCAGTAAAATAAAAAGCCATTGGTGCAAATTATATTAACTAGAAAAGAATTACGTTATGACATTCACAAGAAATAAGCACAGACTATCATGATCGGTTAATCAAGCATCATCTTCAACAAATAACCAACACGAAAGGAACAATTCATAAAAGAAAGAATAGAAGCAAGACATATACGGTGAATTATAAAATATAAGCACACTGGGCAACTAAAAGCATGAAATAATAAAATAGAAGAAAATAGAAGCCAATCATATGACAACGCGACTACAGTTAAGATACACTATGAAAAAGCTTATCATATCACATAGAGAAAAACATCTCCACCAACCACGATCCTGATTAATGCAATAAAATAAACGAAAAATCTATATAGGTAAAGTTAGAAAGAAAAGGAACAAGTGCCTTCTGCTTCACCCACCACTTAAGAAAGGCAGAAACACTCGGCAGCAATGAACAACGACCAAATAAAGCCAAAACCAAACTAGATAAATAAAATAAATACACAACCAAACCCTTGTTCACCCTTGCACTTCACAAAGCGGCGGATCTTAAAGCAGCACGACACGGACACGTGGACACGATGCAATATTTCGTTGTTGTCTGAATAAAGTTGCTACCTTTCCACAAAAGCAGTGCTCTTTGATTTTTTTTTTTAAAAGTCCATTCAACAAACGTATAACATCTTGATTTTGCACCCAGAGCGTTAGCGCAAGGGTAGGGCTCTGTGACACCCGCTGGCAGGTAGCGAGTTCGATTCCTGGGGGATGCGGGTGTTAGGCTCCGCACAGGGGCTCCAATTCTAACTAGAAAAAACTATAAACGTCTTGATTTTGGAAAGAGCATGCGATTCGTGTCTAGGAGAGCGTGTCGTGGTGACAGAAAACTCACGCATCGGGACTTACTCGTTGAGGACGGCAACGGGATTCCGCCCCGAAGAATCGAAGAGGGCAACGCTCTTACCGTCGCCAATAGTTCTCCTCTTCTCGTCGTCGATGGCGAGTACGATCGGCACGGACATGTTCACGCGCGACCCATCGGGGAGCCGCATCGAATTGAAATGAAGTGTTTGGAGGAACTCGGATTGTCTCATGAACCCGGTGAGCGGGCTCGCCCAACCCTCGCTGAGTACGTGAACCCATTCGAGGTCGATCCGCGACAGCTTCACCCTCGGCAACGAGAGGGCTTCGAGGCGCTTTTTATTCCTCTCCGGCTCCGTGAGAATGAGATCGACGAGGCGCCCACCGTCCGGCTCGATCAATCGGCACCGGACTCCATGGAAAACCGCCCGTTTCTGGACGGATTCCAAAGAGAAACCGATCGGAGAAGCGGGTTCGATCCGTTTGGAAAAACGGGTTAACGGTATCTGTCTTCTCCGGTAGGAGAACGTCGGGGCTCCGGCGAGGAAGGCCGCCATGGACGCCATTGGAAAAAGGTGGAGGGAACGCGTCAGAAGAAGGGGCTATTTTATCTGTGAAGAGATGACTGATTCTGCCACTAACAATTTAAAAATTGACAAATGCCGGATCATGTCTAATGACAATTGTGCCCTTGGAAACTGCCAAATAGCATTTTCTGGTTCCGTGTAAAAGAGGAACTGCGGACGAATCGGAGCTAGGAGAAAACCGGTTCGATTCGAAGGTAGTGATTCCGAGTATAGATAGCACAAGGAATTGGTAGCAGTTGATGAACTAATCCAAATTATCCCAACGAATAAACTTATTTGCTTACTTATTAACATACACTTCAATACTGTTAGAATGAATTGTAGCAAAGTATAAATTTGAACCAAGTTCAACCAACTTGAGCCTGCATTAAGAAACTCGGCTCATTCGTACTTGAACACCATTCAGATTGTCTGATCAACTTGAGCCCGCATTGTGAAACTGGGCTAGATCAAACCTCGACATGATTCAGACTGTGGCTAAGAATGACCTAGCTTAGCTATGTAAGACTTGATTACTCGAAACTTTTGATCACTACATGTGTATGTTGTTGGAAAGGACTAAAGTGCATGTTAATTGCAACTGTTTCAAATCTAAATCAAGATGTTATTATTCTACATTCAAATCAGCTACACACTCTAGTGGACCGAGGAACCTTTTTGGGGTGATGCGGTCCATGAGCAATGAGAAGTTGGTTCCCACTAAGGAAGTCGTTGAGTCTCTTGAAATAAGTCAGATAGCTTTTGTAGACTCTTTTGAATTGTCTCCAATTTGAGGTGAGATAGCATACACACACACACACATATATATATTCCTGTTCGAGTTAACAAACTGATAAGCTTATGTTCTTTGGGGCACATTAAATTGTACATGGTGCAAAGAAAGGTGATTGATTTGGTAGAAGACAAGAATGAGAGATCAATATAAACCAAGTTGTCACCATCTTAATTTAATGAATACAATTAATATTTGTAAGTTACCTATCAAATTATCCATATATTGGCAATTAAGAGCAGAAAGGTCAAGTTAGGTAGCTCATAGCCTGTGTAAACATAGTTGGATATTTCACAAAGGGCAGCATGTTTTTAACACTAATGCATTACGTACCACTAAAACTTCATAGTGTAGTTAGGACTAGTGTAACACTAGGACCGGTGAGGTCCAGAGCTTGTTTGCATTGCTGGCCTGCATGGGTTGGAACCACAAAAGTAAGGGTTGTGCAAGCCCACGAAACACACGGTCGTATGTGCATCTTTAGTGCAAAATGTTGTCCGGGGCGCAACAACCCGGGCCACAAGGTCCCGGGCAGGCCGTTACTAACAGTGCTGGAAGCCCTTGTGTTCCTTACTCGGACTCGGACCCGAAGGAGGAACCGAGTTGATTTTTCTTTAGTACAAAATCTGTGACTCGGACTCGAATTACGAACCGATCTGCTTTTTCTTTAATGGCATATCAGGGAATTTCGTGTACTTGAGTGAACCTGGTCATGTTTTGTTTTGAAAAGGACAATACCAAATTCAGAGGTCAAAGACGAAAATGAACATTGGCACTTCATTTCTCATTTCCCCCACAAACCGGTCCTCAATGAGGCAGATTTGAATGAATGAGTGAAAACGAGGGACGAGATTGAAAGAGTAAGAAAATCTCGGGCAAGGATTGAGCCACATACAATCATTGGTTCGTCAATCACAAAACATGATAAAAACAAATGATCGTAAATAAAAAAAAAGTGTCACCCCTATTTTGAATTCATGAATTCAATGATTGTTGCTCCCTATTGATTTGTATTCGTATGCTAAAATTGAATGTATTTTTTACAAATTAGAGTTTCGATGTACAATTAAACTACATTTGATGGTTTTTCTTTCTTTCAACGAGTTCCGTGAAAACCTGTGAGGAACACAAAAATGGGAATAGGGGCCATGGTTTCCGTCGCGAGGATGAGGACAGGGTTTTGAAACGAGGATGAGGACGAGAACTTTGATCCCGTGTCTCCTCCCATCCCACAGACATCTCTGCTGGTGATTGTTTTAGGTTTGTAGCATACTTGAATGAGTCCAAATCTAGATCCAAAACATGAGATGAAATATATCATATCAATGAAGTGGAATTAAATTATAATCTTGCAGATCAGATCTGGTAATAGAGACTAGATTGTAAAAGGAAGGGGGTTTGGTTTGAGGTTGAGGCTACAACAGAACCATGAACACCCTTGCTTGGCACCGATTGTTTTGGGTTTGCACTGGACTTGGATAGGTCCAGAACATGAGACGAATGGGGTGGGGTACCTGCCCTGCTACCCATTGGACTCAAACCCGTACCCACCTGTTAAAACTCGGGTGGAGTCTGGGTATAGGTATACCCTTTCCGACCTGCACCATTGCCATCTCTAAACTGCTGCCTCCGGCCAGAGTCTTACCATTCCTTTCCCGTCAACTCCGTCATAGAGAAACTAGGTCAGGTAATAGAAGACGCAAATAACAATACAACAACCGCCACCAACATGAGCTGAAAAGTTCTAATACATGGTCATCCAAAGTAACACGAAAAGAATGAAGTCTTTTTCGAGTTAACTTAGTTTGACATGAACACAAAATGACACCCACCACGCACACAAGACCCAAAGTTTCACATTTATGGCATTATAACAGGCTTCAAAAAGATCCTCATGGAAACAACCCGAAAATGGAAATATTGACCCGACTAGAAACATACATAAATATGTGTATGTGTGCAGGTGAACGTGTTTGTGTTGCTTAACCTTCAAATATTAAATTATTTGCACCTGGATTTGAGAATGGTTGGCTTTCAATAAAAAACAATTTTTTATTTCAAAAATGTTATTGAGATTGAGTTAGGGTACGGGACCCAACTCAGTAGCAGTCCTCGCGAAAGCCGTACACGTAACGGACACGAAATTGAAGTTGGTGTAGCGTCTCAAACTCGCCCCCAATGGCCATTGCCATCCGCATCAAGTGTTCTTCTTGTCCACCAAAAGCGACATGAAAAGTTTCGTGTCGTGTCTCGTAGACCTACTTCTAACCTGAAAACGAAATGACACAGTACACAATCACAACGAAAGCGTGGCTCTAGGAAAATAGCGCAAGGATTATATAAGTTCGACGATCTCTTTCCGGTTTATTAACCGGCCAATAAAGCAGATATAGTGGACAGTAACATTGCAAATATATGCAATTCTCAGAAAAGGCTGTTAGTGGGTTGGATGGATGGCACGATTCAATACAGTGGCCCATCAACCATTTTCTTTTCCATATTCAATATAAAGTTAGACCGAACCCAGAGCAATTGTAGGAACGAAGTGACCAAATTAACCGTTCGCATAGGGAAGCCAGTCGAGGATGCTGGTCTTTCCATATATATATATATATATATATATATATATATATATATATATATATATATATATATATATATATATATATATATATATATATATATATATATATATATATATATATATATATATTAATGAAATATGGAAAAACCAAAAGATGCCCGAGGAATGGAGAGCAAGTACACTTATACCCATATATAAAAACAAGGGAGACATTCAAAATTGTGCGAATTATCGAGGTATCAAGTTAATGAGTCATACTATGAAATTATGGGAAAGAATTATTGAACGTAGGTTAAGACAAGTATCAAGTACAACAGAGAACCAATTTGGATTTATGCCGGGTAGATCTACTATTGAAGCGATTCACCTTTTGAGACATCTTATGGAACATTTTAGAGCAAAAAAGAAAGACCTTCACATGATATTTATTGATCTAGAAAAAGCTTATGATAGGGTACCGAGGGAGGTTCTTTGGAGAACTTTGGAAAAAAGAGGTATCCCATTGACATATATTAACCTTATAAGAGACATGTATGATGGTGCAAAAACATGTGTGAGGACTCATGAAGGAACGACAGACTTCTTTGAAGTTAATATTGGGTTACATCAAGGATCAACTTTAAGTCCATACTTATTTATAATGGTGATGGATGAGTTAACAAAACATATTCAAGATGAAGTACATTGGTGTATGTTATTTGCAGATGACATTGTATTAGTGGAGGAGTCTAAGGAAAAAGTTAATAGAAAATTGGAACTATGGAGAGAAACATTAGAAAACAAAGGCCTCCGACTTAGTAGAACAAAGACAAAATATATGGAATGTAAGTTTGATCATTTGGCTACTTCAGAGGACATAGAAATTAAAATTGGCACACATTGCATTCCCCAAAAGGAAAGTTTTAAATACCTAGGGTCAATTTTTCAAAGTGATGGAAGAATTGATGGAGATGTTACACATAGAATTAATGCTGGTTGGTTAAAATGGAGAGGAGCATCAGGTATTCTTTGTGACAAGAAGATACCATTAAAATTAAAAGGTAAATATTATAGAGCAGCAGTTAGGCCTGCCATGTTTTATGGTTCTGAGTGTTGGGCAGTTAATCATCAACATGTACAAAAGATGTCTGTGACAGAAATGAAGATGTTGAGATGGATGAGTGGTCATACAAGAAAAGACCGTATACATAATGAGGTTATTAGAAACAAATTAGGAGTGACACCAATAGAGGATAAAATGAGAGAACATCGTTTAAGATGGTTTGGACATATAGAAAGAAGATCAAAAGAAGAACCTGTAAGAAGGTTAGAAAACCTAAATTTGGAAAGTATTAAAAGAGGTAGAGGACGACCACAAAAGTGTTGGAAAGAAACAATAAAGAATGATCTAGCTTATTGGGAGTTAACTGCTAACATGGCACACGATAGAGATGTGTGGAAACAAAGAATCCATGTAGCCGACCCCGTCTAGTATGGGAAAAGGCTTAGTTGTTGTTGTTGTTGTTGTATATATATATATATATATATATATATATATATATATATATATATATATATATAGAGAGAGAGAGAGAGAGAGAGAGAGAGAGAGAGAGAGAAGGGAAAGGAGCTCCCACAGTATCTGATGTTAGACATTGCTTGATCACCATGATGCATCGTACGTTGCATTTATCATTCTTCCTTGTGTCACTGTTGATGGGTGGTTCCATCTATATCTTATGTGCAATCGCGTGAATGCAACATATTGTCTAATAAAATCTAGCATAGGAGTGTCTCTAGCAACTCTCAGTTTTCATATATATATATATATATATATATATATATATATATATATATATATATATATATATATACATATACTTTAATGATCTCAGCCCTAGCCAATCTTAAGGCTAGTAAAGAAAGCAGGGAAACCGTGAACACGAGCTGCTCATGTTCGGTTAGTTTCGTAAACGAGCTCGTGTTCATATCTTTCGAACGATTTGTTCTTGAGCATGTGCTGTTTGTTATCTTATATGTATCGATTTTGAATTTGTTTCAACTCGACAAACTCATGCTTGAGCTCGTTTCAACTGGTGGTTTGAGTTTCATTTGAACTCATCCTGGTATTGCTTAGAGGAACATGTAACTTTCAACGTACCCATTGAAGAAGCATGTGGTACGGAGAAGGTAACTGCAGTGTTTTCAGAGCAGAACTTTGGAGCCTCTTCTCAGGACTACATCATACTTGGAGAAAGGGGTGGAGGAATGCCATGGTTCAGATGGATAATTTGGGAGCAGTCCAATACCTCAGTGGTCATGCATGGGGGGCTCATGTTAATCTTGATTGAGACTTAAATCGCTCCGATTTAGTTACTTTTCAAGCATAATTCGAATGCTCAGATTAACCATTGCCTTCAGGAAGCCGAGTGTGTCCCATATTGACCGTTTGTTTGGTATGATCAGTCACCCCCTGAAGTGCACTACCTGGATTACCTCTCCAAACTCCATTGTGTTAAGCTTGACCAGATCTTCATTAGGTGGCTGCCAATTCGTGATCTTTGTGTTCCATCAGCATTTCGCACACTCGCATATTGACATTCTTGTGCTAGAAATTGTTGGACTTACTAATTAATGATGGTTGTGCTAATTAAACTCATGTGACATTAATCACATTTAGTTGAAAGATAAAGGCAAAAATCTAAAGTGTAGAAGCCATGTATGTACACAGACTTGTACATGTGAATTCCAATGAATAAACTTTAGTACTATATTAATGGTTGGAGGAATCTCACATGTCCTTATATATAGATGGTAGCTCACAAACCTTAGTTTAAAGAGTTTGAGGACAACATGGATGACCAAAGTATACGGGGCTTAGTCTTTGGTATTCTTTTTGCACAAGATAGTTTTGATCTAATGGTCAAATGAATCCCGGAGCGTGCAACTACGATGTAGACTCGAGGAGGCGCATCTCTTGGAACGGATATGAGATATGTGGTTTTAATTATAAAACATGATTAGGGCACCCTAATCAGATGAGTTACTAAAACCTCTCAATGCATTCCCTCTCTCCTCCCGCTCTCTGCTGTTTTTGTAGTGATAGCTTTCACTCTCCACTCGGCTAGGTGAGTGAGGCGTGGTCAAAGATAACTCGAGTTCATGTATGTGCTTTTGTTGTATGATTATTTGATCCTCGGATAAAGGCATTGGTACTCATGCATACCTCATAGTGGAGCATTGATTTCTCTAAGGCAAGTCCTTGAGGATAACTCAATCAAATAAGTTCATTATTAATTTTTATTTTGCTTTGCTTGTTCTTTATAGTGTTTGCTTATGGATTTTTGTGGATATGTGAGTTTTATTGATGTGGACATATTTTTGTTTATTACACATTATCTATTTATTCTTATAGTCCTATGATTTTTACCAATAATCTTACAGAATCAACAATTGTAAATAACATGTTTTCATCTACTACTCTCCAACCTAAAGTCAACATGACCTTCATGCATTCATTGAGTCGGATCATCCCCAACCTAATGTTTCTTACCCCAAAAGCTTGGATCAAATTGTCAAGTGAAATGAAAATGATACTATGTGATGTTGTATTTTATTCATACCGTCAAATATCTTATTAAACATATATAATTCTTCTCTCTCCATAATAGTAAAAGATCTATAGGATCCTTAGAGTGGAAATACAATACTAAATACCTTGATCATAAAAAGTATTATGTGGCAAATTTTTTGAAATATCAAACGGTAGAGGAAAATTTTGTGATTGACAAAGAGCACAAGTTTTAGTTTCTATGCTATAGTTTTAAGAAAGCAAAGATGGAGCTTCTTGATAAATTTATCGTTATGTTTATTATTGAGAAGTTCCTTAAGTCTTGGAATGGCTTTGATATAGATCTCTAAGCATAGAAAGGGCAAGATGACCCTAAATGAATTGATGATAGACATAAAAATAAAGAGATCATAGAATCCAAAAACTAGTTATGTCTATTGATAACACCCTAAATTCAACCTAATGGTAAAATAAACAACTACCTAATGATCCTAATAGAAAACAAGCAAAATATAAATCAAAAGCTAAGATTTAGAAAAACTCAAAAACAAGTCATGTTGAATTTGTGGTCAGGTTAGACATTAGGATAAGTAATATCCCTCTAAGAAAGCCAAGAAATATGCAGCCCCTTAGGAAGCTACGATCAATATGATAACATTGCACCTGCAGTCAATGATGGATATCTTTCTCCTAAACCCAAAATGCTTTCTATTTATGAGTCACATTACTTGATTGTAGAAATTGAGGCAAATATTTACTATGTGTTAATCGGTCTCTATTTGCATCTTATCATACTATTTGTAATAGAATCTTGACCTTAGGGGATCATTTGATTGCTTAAGTTAAGAGTAAAGGAAGTATAGATTATATGTTTTATTCATAAAAGGCTCTTCAAGGAGTTAGGCAAATTCCTATGATTCGTTACAATATCATAAGTCATTCAGTCCTAGTTAATAAGGACTTAAGATTAAATTATAAATATAATAGTCATAATTATATGACTTAGTACTAGGTGTTTCTTTGAAAAGGGTTATTTATGTGATGTAGAAGATCTATTTAAAATTCATGTTGAACCTATAAATGTTTTTTGTATGAATTTTAATAATAGTAAAGTTTCTTTTTTTATAGCATTTAATGTTGAATTATCTGACATATGGCATGAAAGATTGGATCATGTTACTTTTGATTCAATGAAATGAATGATGAATTTAAATATTATCTCTAAGACCGTTATTGATAGAAAATATAAATGTAGAACTTGTGTGCATGCAAGGCAACCTAGATATTGCTATTTGTGTGTAATATGATATATTTGATTTAGTACACACTAATATTTGTGAAATCAATGGAATGACAACTAAGGATAACAAAAAAATTATTATATTCATTGATGATTGTATTAGATATTGTTATTTTTATTCACTTTGAAGTAAAGATGAGGCTTTAAAAAAGTTTTAAATTTATAAGAATAAAGCACAAACACAAACACAAACTAGTAGGCTACTAAAACGATTAAGTTCTGATAGAGAGAAGGGTATACCTCAAATGTTTCAAAAAATACTATCAAGATTTCAATATTGTATATGAGGTTATTCCTCTTATTTACCTCATTAGATAACTGAATAAAAAATATAACTATATGTGATATGTTTAATGTTTTACTATAAAGTGTTATCCTACATACATACATATAGGGAAAGCTTTCAATAAGGCTTGCCTATTCTAATTAGAGTTCTTTATAAACATAAGGAAAGTAATCATTTTAAACTTTGGAATACTCAATAGACTAGTTTTAAATATGAAAGTGTAAAAATGTCTTGCAAAAGAATTTATCCTTAAACACGAAAAAAATTGAGACTCAAAACTGCGGATGTCATATTCTTAAATTAAATGGTGACTAACTATGTGTTTATATTCTTGGTCATTGAATTTGATATATACAACATAGATATCATCACAATAATAGATCTCCATGATGCTAAATTCTTTGAAAATAAGTTTTTTATAAAAACTAGTGTGCCTCAAAGTATGTCTTCCATAGATTTTAAACATATTACTAGTTTCATTCCCGATCATTGGGAAATGATGACAAATATAAGGGTGACCCTAAATACATAATTTCCAAATTAGAGGATTTTAAAGAAATAACATAATCAAGAAAAAGTAGGTGTACCTTTTGAGCTTCATATCTAGGAAATGTTTTCAAGTTTAGGTAATTCCGTTTTAAAGAGTGTCTAGCTATTTTTGTCTTTTTCAAAAAGGAAGATGTGATTCAGTTCCCAGGAAAAAAAATGAATTTTGTCAGTTGCAGCTTGCATACCATGTGTTAGGGCTCTGCTTGGTTATGTTTATTCTTCTGGTTTGGGCTTCATATTTTCTTCTAGTGGCAAGGATGTTATTTTTGCATTCTTACAAATCTAGCAACATTTATATTTTTTCTATTTTTGTTTATTTGAAGTGCTATCTAAGATATAGTCAATATAACTTATGCACCTTTTGTTGTTTGGATTTTTGTCATTGTGTTATATAATCTTTTAGCTTCATTTCTAATGAATTGTGTATACTACAAATCTATCAATACATTCATCATTTTGTGCTTATATGCATATGATATCTTATTATTTGGTTCTGATATGGGTATTGTTGATGTAATTTTATGGCTTAAAATCACAAAGTTACAGATGGTATAATAATCTTTCAGTCTCAATATATTGAGAAAATTTTAAAGAGATTTAAATATATAAAATGACCTATTAAGACCTTATATGAATCCTCAAAGGCCTTGTATAAAAATGAGAGTAATATTCTTGTATTTCAATTAAGATACTCTCAGATTATCGGTAGTTTGATATATCTAACCAACTATACATGATCGAATATTGCTTATGTTGTATTTAAGTTGAGTAGATACACTAGTTATCCTAATAGAACTCATTGAAAAGATATGGATGGAGAACTTTGTTATTTAAAGAGAACCATTTTCCTTGGACTTTATTATGGGAAACATGATTTTGTTTTTTAAGGATATAGAGCTGCAAGCTAGATTACTAAGAACTCTTCAAGTATAGGGTATCAAGATATGTATTTCTCTTCGATGATGGCATTATCATCTAAAAATAAAAAAATTAGATTATATCATCTTGTTTTACCTTTGAAGTAGAATTTTGTGCTTTGGATGAAACTCAAATGGAAACAAAATGGCTAAAGGGGACTTATGTCAAGTTTACCTATAAAAAAAGGTTGTTTTATGAAATTCCACTACATTGTGATAAATGACTACTATTGCTAAATGAGAAGTTCTAAGTACAATCAAAAGCAAAGAAGACACATCAAAGTAGGACTTAAGCATATAAGTGTAAATGAGAAGTTGAGAAATCTAGGTAGGAGATGTGATTAAAACCCATAAGTTATTCATAAGTAACTTAACTGAGTGAAAATCTCATGAAGTAGATTCAATATGGTAATAACAAGGTGTATTGTAAATAGGATGACACTTAATAAAATGTGATACTTTGAGTATTTCTGGGTTTGTTCTTTGTAAACATAAAGTGTCATGCGCGCAAGTTAGTAAAAGATTCTGAATAGGATAAGTCTTAAGATAGGATGCTAGTTGTACATTCTTTGAGATGCTCAACTAAGTGATTGATATTGTGAGGCCGCAATAAGAGAATTGGTTTGTTTCTTAAAATCAATCATGATATAAGATATCGATGCATGATCATTGATGTATCAACCCTAAGGATCATTGTCGTAACCTCTATTATGTTGTTACCAATACTTTACACTCAAGGTTCACGTTCAAAACGATTGTTCACCTAGTTCATATAAGAGTAATATTAGATAACTTAGGTAACAATACAAACTGTAAGGTATCATTACTGAAAGCATAATATGATGGTCGATTTGATAGAGCACTTCATACTGTGGACTTTGAGGATTGTTGGACTTAATGACTAATTAAGATTATGTGATATTAATTGTATTTAGTTCATATTAAGTATCCTTAAATACTTATTTGATATATCTTTGATAAAGATGAAAGTAAAAGTGTGAAAGTCATGTATGTGTGTAGGACTTGTGCAATGGATAAGCTTTACTACCATATTGATGGTTGGAAGAATCCCAATGTCCTTTATATAGATGACAGCTCATGAATCCTAGTTGAAAGAGCATTGACAGGACATGGACAACCACACATGTGCATGCACTGGGTCAAGCTCATGTTCGGTCTTTGGTATTCTTTCTGTACAAAATAGTTTTAATTTAATGGCCAAATGAATCCCTTCACAAAAAATATGGAGCGAGTGGTTGTGAGGTAGACATGAGGAGGCACATGGAATGGATCTGGAATCCATGGTTTTGTTTATGAAACCTAATTAGGTCTCCTTAATAAGATGATTACTAAAACCTCTCTATGCACTCTCTCTTCCCGCTCTTTATACTATTCATATTTTTGTAGTGATTGCTTCAGCCCACTCTCCATTCGGCTAGACGACAGAGACAAGATCGAAGATGATTCGAGTTTAGGTACATGCTCCCCTTGTGTTATTATTTTATCCTTAGAGAAATATGTTGGCACCCCATGCATACTAGATAACAGGGCGATGCTTTCTTTAGTATTTCTAATTTACACTTAAGCTTTCATTCATACTTTGAGTGATAAAGTTTTTCTATTCATGGTTGGATTTGTATTTGGGGAACAAATGAAAATCCAAGGATATTGTAGTATATTATGCTAAAATATTAGAATTGGGAACAAATCACAACAAACCCCTACACAATATGCTAAATAATACAAAACACAAAAAATACAAACATCAATGATTCTATGACAAAAGGTGAAATTAAAAAATTGGATGAAAGATATAAAGTAATCGGGAGGGGAGAAGGCTTCATATACAGAGAGAGAGAGAGAGAGAGAGAGAGAGAGAGAGAGAGAGAGAGAGATGGAAGAAAATGAAAGGAGGGAAAAAGAATGGGGTGAAGGTATATGGTTTCACCTAGAAGTAGTGTGCGCGTTATGTGCATGCCCACTGAGATAGTTTCCAGAAACTCTATTTCTAGAAAAAGGTAGTTAGTTCTTTTTCTAGGTGACTTTTAATTCTTGCTTTTCAAGGAGTAGAGTGCATGTATTTCCAAAACAATTGTTCTTACATTTGCAAATGGAAAGTAGGCCTCCAAATTTCTAGTTCCTCAAAAATTAGCATAGTACAAATGTTCCCTAAGTGCCTCCATGAACAAGAGGTTCCCATAGCAATGGCATGGTCCATGAAGGAACTTATAGCAATCATTCAGTTGTTGTCTCATTGATGAGCAATTTGGTCCCATAAAATAAAGTAAACATCCAAACCTTGGTAGCATTTTCTATGAAATTCATGTTGATAAAGTGCTTGTCTATATGACACAATCCTGAGATCGATGAAGTCGTTCCACCTTACTCCCGGACCTCCTATGGCCTTCACTACTAACTCCCATTTTGTGAGGGTATATCATCCTTTTCTTAATTGTATCGAACTCATAATCCCATAACTTTGTTTCTATTGAATGTATTAAGTCAAGTTTGTGTTTCTTTGGCAGAAGATAAAGAGCGAGAATTGTTTACGGGTGGCTCGACCCATGATAATTTCATCCTCATTTGTCATGGAGGGGCTACTTAGGAAACCCCAACTATGTTGATGTTAGATTTTCTACATCCGATCCAACCTCCTTTCTCATCTTCGATTGCAGTTCATATCTATATCTATCTCTCCACATCCATCAAACAGGGCAAGTAATCCCTACTTTGATGTCAAAGATTGTCTCTCTCGGTTTCTTTTGGTTTATCTATGTATTATTTTCTCTTTTGTTATTCCCATAACTCTTCTTACTCTTTTTTGTGATCCTACTTTCCATTGTATTGGTTATTGAATTCCTTCCTTTTGCATCCTTTATTATATTCTCTTTATTTCTAGGCCTGACTTCAGACCAATCACTCAAAGTACATCTTACTTTGATCCTTTTCCTATTTCGGGAGCACTATAACCTCAGAAGGGCTCCGTTTCTGGTGTCTCTTTCTTTCCACTTCCTTGTAGTCCTCAATGGGGTTTTTGAGGGACTTCTTTGAATATGTGTGCTTCCAAACTTATTTGTGGTTTGAAGTTAGCCACTGAATTGATTATTACCTTTATCATCTTCCTCGCCTTCACAATCTTCATTAATATGTTCTAATATTCCACATTTATAACAACAATTGGGCAATCATTCGTACCTCATGAAAAACTAGTATGGTCTAATATCTTTCTCAAACTTTACGGTAATCCCTCTTCTTAAAGGTTTGTTATGTCAATGTTGGTTCAAACTTATAGATGGTTGTATTTCTTCTTCCCTAGTCGTCGACATCCACTTTAAGAGACGAGCCCACTGCATTTCCCATCATCTCTGTTATTCATTTGGTCATGACATCCTTTGCAAGATTTGGGGATCTGAATCCAAAGTGTGGCTTGAAAATGTTGTTGTGGATGACCTTAATCTTCCATCGAAGTCTTCTAATATCAATTCAACCGAATGTTTTGCACCTTAAAATCATGTCATTGGAAAGAGGTTAGGAGCTAATACTTACCGCTAACAGGCGATGAAGGGTCAATTTGTAGTGTAGAAAACTCTTACAAAAGGCAATCCTCTGAACTGTGGAACTAAAAACAAGATAAACTCCCTTGATGAAACGTGCTTTTATATTTAATCTAGATATAGAGTAATAATAGAATACATTCAACAAAAGTTAACAAGCAAAGCCTCACCTGGCTAGGGGTCGAGTCACTGGGTGAACCTCACAAGATCGATATACAGGGTATGCATCTGGCTTCGGCCACCCTTTTGCACCAAAGCGCATTCAACATAAGTTTGTGGACCTAAATGAAATATGGTATAACAATCAAGTCCTAAAATGATCACTATGATGCATTTTCCTCATCCAGCGACCTGGAAATTCAAATTCTATGGGGTATGGGAAGAAGAAACTTTGATTATCAACTCGCTTATTTTCAAATTACCATTTCTTATTGTACTATTGATAAATTTCAGTTGCATTGCTTGTAGGCCGTTTGCTTCTTGGTCGTACGGCTCTTACAGTTGCAACCTTGCATGTGGGGCGTATTGCTCTCTCTTTCTCTCTCTCTCTCTGTCTCTCTCGTTGGCGGCAAACTGTACCCTCTTTCTTCCCTTTCACAAAAGAGAACTTGATCTCATGAAGGCATTCCGATTCCTTTCTGCAAATGCAAGAAAACACATCACCCATCATCTCTCCTTATAAAGAAACAACTCTCTCTCTCTCTCTCTCTCTCTCTCTCTCTCTCTCTCTACACCATGGCCAAGAGCACCCAACTGTCGTTTCACCTCCATCTTTCCGTCCAAGCTTCGCATTATCCCTCTAAATCCTTTACAAACTCATCTCCGCCCTTCTTCTCAAAGACCCAATTTCGATTTTCCACTCTGAGGCCCAAGAAGTCCCAAGAATTCGCAGTTAAGGTTTCATATAGCGGCCAAGATGGTGACTCCTATCTTCATATGTGGAAGAGGGCAGTGGAACGATCGGAGATGGAGAAGGAAGAAGAATGGCGTCGGAACGAAGATAGCCAAGAATCGGGGGACAATCTTGAGAAGAAGAACGAGCAGTTCAGGAAGATCCTGGATGTTCCAGATGAGGAAAGAGATAAGGTTCAGAGGCTACAGGTGATTGACCGGGCGGCTGCCGCCATTGCGGCCGCAAGGGCCATTCTCTCGGAGAAGCCTGCGCGGGCGCCGGATTCAGGGTTGCCAGGGACTATTTCTGTGACGGTATCCAGAGGGGAAGAAGGTAAATGTCTTTATTCGTTTGATTCTGTTAGCATGATTGGGCAGAAACATGGACCTTTTCTTTTCGTAGTTGCTATATTTGTTACCTTCGAAGAGTAATCTAGAATTGGGTCTTTTTATTATGTCAAGTGTTAGTTGTTTGTGCTTTATTTGAAACGTCCCTTTAGATTTTCTCATTAGCTAGAAATGGTGCTCATAGTCTTTGTTTTTTCACTTCGTATTTTGATCTGGAGATATGGTTGCTTATTGCTGTAGGTTCTTCGTGCAACTTTACCGTTTTGTGGGCCCTTTGGTAGTTCCTAAATTGATATGTTGGGCTTCATCTTTTCAAAACCTTCTCTTTTCTTGATATACCTTTAACGCTCCCTTACTATCACATTGGAAATTGAATGCTTGAATCCTGCTTTTTCTTTTCCAAGAATGGCAAAACACAAGGTTCTGAACTAACCTTTCTCGTGAGTAACTTTCATGCTTAATCTTTGTTCATTTTGGGTCTCTTGCGCCCTGTATCATGCTATTTTGCTTGTACAAGTTCATTTTGTATCATTTTCATTTTAACAGGAATACCAGGTGGGAGTTCATCTAGCTTCGTCTACAATATGCCGCAATCAGATACTTCAAAAAATAGAGCCCCTGGTCCTGATTTTTGGTCGTGGTCTCCTCCTACTGATGTTGAGACAGTTGCTGATGGCGGACAACGTTCACAAGCTACGGAAAAACAGCAATCTGCTCTGAATCCTATCCCACCTTTTATGGAGAAAGAGAGAACAATGGAGACGCTGTCCATTCCCTTTGAGAGTAAAGTATCGTCTCCATTCCAAACAAAGCACGATCCACCTCTTCCACCCCTCCAATCACTAGCGGAAGTTGATATAGTCAGTGCCACAGAAGCAAGCTTTGAATTGTCATCCTTTTCAGAAGAAGAGAATGTCGACATGGTATTTTCAAAAAATTCTGCTGTTGCAGCGTCTGTACTTGGTGATCACGAGGAGACATTGAACTATGGAGAGAATGAGGATGGATCCAGGTGGTGGAGAGAGACTGGTGTAGAACAGAGACCTGATGGGGTGGTTTGTAGGTGGACTGTGGTAAGAGGAGTCAGTGCTAATGAGGATGTAGAGTGGGAAGAGAAATACTGGGAGGCTTCAGATCAATTTGATTATAAAGAGCTTGGTTCGGAGAAGTCAGGACGTGATGTTGCAGGGAATGTTTGGCGTGAATACTGGAGAGAATCAATGTGGCAGGTTGGTTTTTCTCGTAACAACATTGTTTTTTGAAATATTGGTGAAAATAGTTCACTGTTTTGGGAAATGTGGTTGCTCAATGAGGCAGTGTGGGATAATCAAAACCTTCCCAAACATTAATTACTAGACAGAAACATATAGGGACCCTATACATTAGAATATGTTTAGATGTCTCTATATTGAATAATAACTGACCCCATCTAGTATGGGAAAAAACTTAGTTGTTGTTGTTGTCTATAAAGAATAAACAGAATAAAGATCAAGAGGATTGAAATAGCTGCTTATTGATAAACAGAATATGAAAGATCTAGAGAAAAATATTTAGCTTACATCTAACCCTTGGACTTGTCCGGGTAATGCCTACTGAATTAGACAAGAAATGGAACCTAATCTTGACTGAGAAACAACAATTGGTCTTGTCCTTGAAGTATCTTCCATTTAAATAAATTGTATACTGGAACATAGAAAATGTTGTTAGTGCATATCATGGCTAGCACGGCTAAGCTTCTTATTTTCTGGGGCATGTGTCCTGAACAAATTTGTGAGTACATTTCTATCCTAGAAGTCAAATCATATCAAGTTTGAGAGATGAAAATGTGGTATTCCATGCTTAATCCAATAAAGAGTTCAAAGGGTAATGGAAAAGATTGCTTTTATCAGATGGTTATTAGCTTATCTCTGCAAGGAGCAATCTGTGGTCCTCAAATGGCGATCTGCATCTGTATATTTGTTTAGGAAATCTCTCACTATAGAACTTCTGTCAGTAGAAACAATAAAGAATGATCTAGTTTATATCGAGTTAACTACTAGCATGGCACATGATAGGGCTCTGTGGAAACAAAGAATCCATGTAGCCGACCCCATGTAGTATGGGAAAAGGCTTAGTTGTTGTTGTTGATGATGTATAGAACTTCTGTCAGTGGCATGTACTGATTATTATCTTTCAGTACTTTTTTTCTTGTAGATATGTTGCTTGAACTGGCTTTATTAAGATACTAGTTTGCCCTACCTTCAATACTTTCGATGAAGATGCACGACATCAGCAAAATAAGTGAAACTTGAGGACTTTACATTTTGATGTTAATAATTGTAAACTTCCTCAGGATCTCAATACCGGGCTGGTGAATATTGAGAAGACTGCAGACAAATGGGGTAAGAATGGAAAAAATGAAGAGTGGCAGGAGAAATGGTGGGAGCACTATGATGCTTCTGGTCATGCTGAAAAGTGGGCTCACAAATGGTGCTGCATAGACCCATCTACCCCCTTGGAGGTTGGTCATGCACATGTTTGGCATGAAAGGTATGCTGTTAGCTTAGCTACCAACAGCCCTCGAGCGTCAGTTCCAACTTCACAAACTTTTCTTGTTTCTATTATTTCCTTTCCCAACTGATGTTTAATTTTTTCCTGTGAATAAGTTTGCAAGCGCTTTTGATTGTTTGATTTAGTGTAGGGTGTGATAACCTGCTCACATGTAACAGTCCACTCAACCACCTCTGTTTCTTTTTTGTTTGCTAGCGGACAAAGTGAGACAGAAACCTGTGTTTTATGCCCTATCAGGTCGCTTGTATTAGGCTAGAAAATTTAGCTCAGTATTAAAAGTTTTGCATTTAGTGGAAAACGATGGTAGTAATTTATCAGCATATGAATTTGCCAAGTGAAATTCTTGCACTTCTTGATACTCCTTACCACTTGAAAATTGCTCCAGTGCTTTTAACCAATGCCAAACTGAAAAATTATTATAACAAAGATATAATCCACTGTGTTTTAGCTTGCTTGGCTAAAATGATTGAAGAACCAATATGTTGTTGATAAATATAACAGGATTTTCTTTGTTGATAAATATGACAGGATTTTCTTTGTTTTGCTTCCTTTCTTTCCTACACTTGATCAGGTGGGGAGAAAAGTATAATGGTAAGGGAAGCAGCATGAAATACACAGACAAATGGGCTGAAAGATCAGAAGGTGATGCATGGACAAAATGGGGTGACAAGTGGGATGAATCATTTGATGAAAATGCGCACGGTGTGAAGCAAGGGGAGACGTGGTGGCAAGGAGCGCATGGTGAATGTTGGAACCGCACCTGGGGCGAGCGACACAATGGCTCAGGTTGGGTGCTTAAATATGGAAGGAGCAGCAGCGGTGAGCATTGGGACACTCATGTGCAACAAGAAACATGGTATGAGAGGCAACCCCATTATGGGTTTCACCATTGCTTTGAGAATTCCAAGCAATTGAAGGAAGTTAAGAAGCCAAAGAGAACTGAGCTCTAAGTCGCACACACTTTTCTGTTTCTGATGCCTTGATGTTTACGTTGTTGTAGAGATGTGTAACAAGGAAGCCTGGTACTATAAACATGCGTATGAAAAACAGCAATAAGATGATGCTCTCAAATATGATTACTTGCAGTTTCAGAGTTGGTAGGTACCAAAGAATGTCGAGATGCAAATTTCAACACAGGTGTGTCATGAGTACCCAACCAATGACAACATACCGCTTGTTTTGTAACAATTGAAATCTTCACTAACAATTAATCTATTATGAAAAACAGCATAAGAGAGCTCCACTATTTCACGTGCATTCAACGTCTCTTCAATGATCTTTTCAATCGGACTCTTTTATAAGTAAATTGCACATGTGAGTAATGGTTGGAGATTGACATGTTCTGTCCCTTCTTTGAGTGGCATGACTGTCTTCCTCGAGTGGTAGAGTTTTGGGTTCTCTACAAACACCTCCGACAGGAAAGGTCATCTTCAATAATGTGACTTCACATCAATATCTTCATCTCTTCTATGAACATCTTTCCACATGTTAATACTAATTCATTCCCAACATTCAGCATTAAAAATGCTACTTTATACTTTTTATTTTTAATAATATATTATTGTCACAAAAGACCTTTTGACGCACCTTTTCATTTTAAAAATACACATTTATTCATGCATGACATCTCCATCAATATTTTCATATTTCAGAAACATTGATGATAAGTATACAAAATTGTCTTATGAAAACAATGTTTATGAAGACACAATGTGCCAATTTTCACGTTAGCTAAGACTCAAATTTCAGTTATGGTATGCAAGCCAAGCCAAGAAAGCTTATTATAAGATGCTCTGACCTGCTTTCCTTGTAGCTAACTTATAAGCAGCAAGGACTTGCAACGACTCAACAAGCTTTACTATAATTAAGGGCTCGCCAAACTTTTTGTCAAAGACTTACAAAGACTCTTTGTGAGCCCCTTAAAGATTGAGCATTGAGTCCTAGCTGCTTATAGTTTATTGCTACGAGCCCTTAAGGATTGACTTATTGTAAGTCTTTACGAGTCTTTGCTTTGAAGCGTTCCAGCCTAGCGACGTATTGTACAACTCGAATGCAGTAATAAGTAAGCAACAATCACTACATTTTCGTCCGAATGTAATGAATCAATTGCAAAGAGGGTTCCCATATCATGAACGAGTGTGGGTAAAGAAGTTAGTCCCGTTACATTGTCGCCCGAATACAACAACAACTAAACCTTTTCCCATACTAGACGGGGTCGGCTACATGGATTCTTTGTTTCCACAGATCCCTATCGTGTGCCATGTTAGCAGTTAACTCCCAATAAGCTAGATCATTCTTTATTGTTTCTTTCCAACACTTTTGTGGTCGTCCTCTACCTCTTTTAATACTTTCCAAATTTAGGTTTTCTAACCTTCTTACAGGTTCTTCTTTTGATCTTCTTTCTATATGTCCAAACCATCTTAAACGATGTTCTCTCATTTTATCCTCTATTGGTGCCACTCCTAATTTGTTTCTAATAACCTCATTATGTATACGGTCTTTTCTTGTATGACCACTCATCCATCTCAACATCTTCATTTCTATCACAGACATCTTTTGTACATGTTGATGATTAACTGCCCAACACTCAGAACCATAAAACATGGCAGGCCTAACTGCTGCTCTATAATATTTACCTTTTAATTTTAATGGTATCTTCTTATCACAAAGAATACTTGATGCTCCTCTCCATTTTAACCAACCAGCATTAATTCTATGTGTAACATCTCCATCAATTCTTCCATCACTTTGAAAAATTGACCCTAAGTATTTAAAACTTTCCTTTTGGGGAATGCAATGTGTGCCAATTTTAATTTCTATGTCCTCTGAAATAGCCAAATGATCAAACTTACATTCCATATATTCTGTCTTTGTTCTACTAAGTCGGAGGCCTTTGTTTTCTAATGTTTCTCTCCATAGTTCCAATTTTCTATTAACTTTTTCCTTAGACTCCTCCACTAATACAATGTCATCTGCAAATAACATACACCAAGGTACTTCATCTTGAATATGTTTTGTTAACTCATCCATCACCATTATAAATAAGTATGGACTTAAAGTTGATCCTTGATGTAACCCAATATTAACTTCAAAGAAGTCTGTCGTTCCTTCATGAGTCCTCACACATATTTTTGCACCATCATACATGTCTCTTATAAGGTTAATATATGTCAATGGGATACCTCTTTTTTCCAAAGTTCTCCAAAGAACCTCCCTCGGTACCCTATCATAAGCTTTTTCTAGATCAATAAATATCATGTGAAGGTCTTTCTTTTTTGCTCTAAAATGTTCCATAAGACGTCTCAAAAGGTGAATCGCTTCAATAGTAGATCTACCTGGCATAAATCCAAATTGGTTCTCCGTTGTACTTGATACTTGTCTTAACCTACGTTCAATAATTCTTTCCCATAATTTCATAGTATGACTCATTAACTTGATACCTCGATAATTCGCACAATTTTGAATGTCTCCCTTGTTCTTATATACGGGTATAAGTGTACTTGCTCTCCATTCCTCGGGCATCTTTTGGTTTTTCCATATTTCATTAAATAGTCTTGTAAGCCAAGTGATTCCTATTTCTCCTAGTATTTTCCAAACTTCTATAGGAATATTATCTGGTCCTACCGATTTACCACTCTTCATATGTTTAAGAGCCTCTTTGACTTCATTCTTTTGAATACGTCGGTAGAAATTGTGGTTTATATACTTTTCTGACTTGGCTAAATCTCCTAAACTAATACCAACATCTTTATTTTCATTAAAAAGATTATAAAAATAGTTTTTCCATCTATTTCTTATATCATCATTTGCCACTAGAATTTTTTCATCCTCGTCTTTTATGCATCTAACATAATTAAGATCTTTAGTTTTCTTATCTCTAGCCCTAGCTATCCTAAAAATATCTCTTTCACCCTCTTTTGAGTTGAGTTTTTTATATAAGTCCTCCCAAATCTTAGTTTTTGCTTCACTAACGGCCTTTTTTGCTTCCTTCTTTGCTTTCTTATAAGCTTCTAAAGTTTCACTAGTTTTCTTAGCATAATGTAATTTGTAACATGCCCTCTTTGCCTTGATTTTGTTTTGTACTACTTCACTCCACCACCAAGCTTCTTTTTGTGCCGGTACACCTCCCTTAGATACCCCTAACACATCTTTCGCCACTTTCCTAATATGTATAGCCATATTGTTCCACATATCAGAGGGTGTGCCAACATAATTCCAAACATCTCCTTGAAGGACTCTTTGTTTAAATATATCTTCTTTCTCACTTTTGAGGTTCCACCATTTAGTCCGAATAGCTCGATGCACTCTTTTCTTCTTTGTCCATTTTTTTATTTGTAAATCCATAACTAAAAGTCGATGTTGGGTGGTTAAGCTTTCTCCTGGAATTACCTTACAATCTTTACAACACGCTCTATAAAGAGGGTCTTCGCATTTTGAATATGGACGGATCCGGGGGTAAGAAAGTTAGTCCTAGATAATAAGATTCGTATTGGTTGTTAGAATATCGGAACATTATCCGGTAAGCTAATGGAGGTGGTATATACTATGATTCGGAGAAAGCTTCATATTCTATGTTTACAAGAGATAAAATGGGTTGGAGAAAAAGCAAAAGAGATAGAGGATACAGGTTTTAAATTATGGTACTCAGATAAAGAAAAGGCTCAAAATGGAGTTGGTATTATCATAAATAAAGATTTAAAGGATAGTGTAGTAGACATACAACGATATGGTGACCGAATCATGACATTGAAATTAGTGTTAGGAGTAAAGGTTTTGAATATAGTTTATCCTTACGTACCTCAAGTAGGACTAGAGGATAGTATAAAGACAACTTTTTGGGAAGAGTTAGATAAGGTGATTCAAAAGATTCCACAAAGGAAGATGATTTGTTTAGGAGGAGACTTAAATGGACATGTCGGTAAAGAGGCATTAGGATATCAAGGGATTTATGGAAACTTTGGTTTTGGGGATATAAATGAGGAAGATAGGGAGAATTTAAATTTTGCTATGGCATTTGATCTCTTTATAGTCAATACAATCTTCATAAAAAGATATGAACATTTAATTACTTATAAGAGTAGCTTATCACAAACACAAATTTATTACTTTATTTGTAGAAAAAAAGATAGAGCATGTTGTAAAGATTGCAAGGTAATTCCAGGAGAAAGCTTAACCACCCAACATCGACTTTTAGTTATGGATTTACAATTAAAAGAAATGGACAAAGAAGAAAAGAGTGCATCGAGCTATTCGGACTAAATGGTGGAACCTCAAAAGCGAGAAAGAAGATATATTTAAACAAAAAGTACTTCAAGGAGATGTTTGGAATTATGTTGGTACACCCTGTGATATGTGAAACAATATAGCTATACATATTAGGAAAGTGGCGATAGATGTGTTAGGTGTATCTAAGGGAAGTGTACTGGAACAAAAAGAAGCTTGGTGGTGGAGTGAAGTAGTGCAAAGAGGGCATGCTATAAATTACATTATGCTAAGAAAGTTAGTGAAACTTTAGAGGCTTATAAGAAAGCAAAGAAGGAAGTGAAAAAGTCCGTGAGTAAAGCAAAAGCTAAATTTTGGGAGGATTTTTATAAAAAACTCAACTTAAAAGAGGATGAAAGAGATATTTTTAGGATATCTAGGGATAGATATAAGAAAACTAAAGATCTTAATTATGTTAGATGCATCAAGGACGAGGATGAAAAAATTCTAGTGGCAAATGATGATATAAGAAATAGATAGGAAAACTATTTTTATAAGCTTTTTAATGAAAATAAAGATGTTAGTATTAGCTTAAGAGAGTTAGCCAAATCAGAAAAGTATATAAACCACAATTTCTACCGACGTATTCAAAAGAATGAAGTCAAAGAGGCCCTTAAACATATGTAGGGTGGTAAATCGGTAGGACCAGATAATATTCCTATAGAAGTTTGGAAAATACTAGGAGAAATAGAAATCACTTGGCTCATAAGACTATTTAATGAAATATGGAAAAACCAAAAGATGCCCGAGGAATGGAGAGCAAGTACACTTATACCCATATATAAGAACAAGGGAGACATTCAAAATTGTAAGAATTATCGAGGTATCAAGTTAATGAGCCATATTATGAAATTGTGGGAAATAATTATCGAACGTAGGTTAAGACAAGTATCAAGTACAACAGAGAATCAATTTGGATTCATGTCAGGCAGATCTACTATTGAAGCGATTCACCTTTTGAGACGTCTTATGGAACATTTTAGAGTAAAAAAGAAAGACCTTCACATGATATTTATTGATCTAGAAAAAGCTAATGATAGAGCACCGAGGGAGGTTCTTTGGAGAACTTTGGAAAAAAGGGGTGTCCCATTAACATACACTAACCTTATACGAGACATGTATGATGGTGCAAAAATATTTGTGAGAACTCATGAAGGAATGACAGACTTCTTTGAAGTTAATATTGGGTTACATCAATGATCAACTTTAAGTCCATACTTATTTATAATGGTGATTGATGAGTTAACAAAACATATTCAAGATGAAGTACCTTGGTGTATGTTATTTGCAGATGACATTATATTAGTGGAGGAGTCTAAGGAAAAAGTTAATAGAAATTTGAACTACGGAGAGAAACATTAGAAAGCAAAGGCCTCCGACTTAGTAGAACAAAGACAAAGTATATGGAATGTAAGTTTGATCATTTGGTTACCTCAGAGGACATAGAAATTAAAATTGGCACACATTGCATCTCTCAAAAGGAAAGTTTTAAATACCTAGGGTCAATTTTTCAGAGTGATGGAAGAATTGATGGAGATGCTACGCATATAATTAATGCTGGTTGGTTAAAATGGAGAGGAGCATAAGGTATTCTTTGTGATAAGAAGATACCATTAAAGTTAAAAGGTAAATATTATAGAGCAACAATTAGGCTTACCATGTTTTATGGTTTTGAGTGTTGGGCAGTTAATCATCAACATGTACAAAAGATGTCTGTGACAGAAATGAAGATGTTGAGATGGATGAGTGGTCATACAAGAAAAGATTGTATACATAATGAGGTTATTAGAAGCAAATTAGGAGTGACACCAATACAGGATAAAATGAGAGAATATCATTTAAGATGGTTTGGACATATAGAAAGAATATCAAAAGAAGAACCTCTAAGAAGGTATGAAAAACTAAATTTGGAAAGTATTAAAAGAGCTAGAAGACGACCACAAAAGTGTTGAAAAGAAACAATAAAGAATGATCTAGCTTATTGTGAGTTAACTGCTAACATGGCACACGATAGGGATCTGTGGAAACAAAGAATCCATGTAGCCGATCCTGTCTAGCATGGGAAAAGGCTTAGTTGTTGTTGTTGTTGTTGTATATATATATATATTCATGTTCGAGTTAACAAACTGATAAGCATATGTTCTTTGGGGCACATTTAATTGTATGTGGTGCAAACAAAGGTGATTGATTTGGTAGAAGACCAGAATGAGAGATCAATATAAACCAAGTTGTCACCATCTTAATTTAATGAATACAATTAATATTCGTAAGTTACCTATCAAACTATCCATATATTGGCGATTAAGAGCAGAAAGGTCAAGTTATGTAGCTCATAGCCTGTGTAAACATCGTCGGATATTTCACAAGGGGCAGCATGTTTTTAACACTCTTGCATAACGTACCACTAAAACTTCATAATGTAGTAGGACTAGTGTAATACTAGGACCGGTGAGGTCCAGATCTGGTTTGCATTGCTGGCCTGCATGGGTTGGAACCACAAAAGTAAGGGTTGTGCAAGCCCACGAAAGACACGGCCGTGTGTGCATCTTTAGTGCAAAATGTTGTGTGTGTGTATTGGGGGGGGGGGGGGGAGCGGGGCGGGGGCGGGGGCGCAACAACCCGGGCCACAAGGTCCCGTGCAGGCCGTCACTAACAGTGCTGGAAGCCCTTGTGTTCCTTACTCTCTAGGACCCGAAGTAGGAACCGAGTTGATTTTTCTTTAGTGCAAAATCTGTGACTCGGACTCGAATTACGAACCGATCTGCTTTTTCTTTAATGGCATAAGTGTCCTTGTCGTATGCGTCATTGTTAAGGGTATATGAGGGAATTTCGTGTCTTGAGTGAACCTGGTCATGTTTTGTTTTGAAAAGGACGATACCAAATTCAGAGGTCAAAGACGAAAATGAACACGCTGGCACTTCATTTTTTTTGGGGGGGGGCGCTTATTTCACATCCAAAACAAAAGGGACTGCCGTGACGGTTAAGGATCTTGATTAGGATGAGATTTCTTCTTTCCCCCACAAACCGGTCCTCAATGAGGCAGAATTGAACGAATGAGTGAAAACGAGAGACGAGATTGAAAGAGTAAGAAAATGTCGGGCGAGGATTGAGCCACATACAATCATTGGTTCGTCAATCACAAAACATGATAAAAACAAATGATCGTAAATAAAAAAAAAGTGTCACCTCTATTTTGAAGTCATGAATTCAATGGTTGTTGCTTCCTATATTGATTTGTATTCGTATGCTAAAATTGAATGTATTTTTTATAAATTAGGGTTTCAATGTACAATTAAACTACATTTGATGGGTTTTTCTTTCTTTGGACGGGTTCCGTGAAAACCCGTGACGAACACAAAAATGGGAATAGGGGCCTCGGTTTCCTTCACGAGGATGAGGACGAGAACTTTGATCCCCCGTCTCCTCCCATCCCACAGACATCCCTGCTGGTGATTGTTTTCCCATAGACATCCCTGCTGGTGATTGTTTTAGGTTTGTAGCATACTTGAATGAGTCCAACTCTAGATCCAAAACATGAGATGAAACGTATCATATCAATGAACTGGAATTAAATTAGAATCTTGCAGATCAGATCTGGTAATAGCGACTAGATTGTAAAAGGAAGGGGGTTTGGTTTGAGGTTGAGGGTAGAACCGAACCATGAACACCCTTGCTTGGCACCGATTGTTTTGGGTTTGCACTGGACTTGGATAGGTCCAGAACATGAGACGAATGGGGTGGGGTACCTGCCCTGTTACCCATTGGACTCAAACCCGTACCCACCTGTTAAAACTCGGGTGGAGTCTGGGTATAGGTATACCCTTTCCGACCTGCACCATTGCCATCTCTAAACTGCTGCCTCCGGCCAGAGTCTTACCATTCATTTCCCGTCAACTCCGTCATAGAGAAACTAGGTCAGGTAATAGAAGACGCAAATAACAATACAACAACCGCCACCAACATGAGCTGAAAAGTTCTAATACATGGTCATCCAAAGTAACACGAAAAGAATGAAGTCTTTTTCGAGTTAACTTAGTTTGACATGAACACAAAATGACACCCACCACGCACACAAGACCCAAAGTTTCACATTTATGGCATTATAACAGGCTTCAAAAAGATCCTCATGGAAACAACCCGAAAATGGAAATATTGACCCGACTAGAAACATACATAAATATGTGTATGTGTGCACGTGAACGTGTTTGTGTTGCTTAACCTTCAAATATTTAATTATTTGGACCTGGATTTGAGAATGGTTGGCTTTCAGTAAAAAACAATTTTTTATTTCAAAAATGTTATTGAGATTGAATTAGGGTACGGGACCCAACTCAGTAGCCGTCCTCGCGAAAGCCGTACACGTAACGGGCACGAAATTGAAGTTGGTGTACCGTCTCAAACTCGCCCCCATTGGCCATTGCCATCCGCATAAAGTGTTCTTGTCCACCAAAAGCGACATGAAAAGTTTCATGTCGTGTCTCGTAGACCTACTTCTAACATGAAAACGAAATGACACAGTACACAATCACAACGAAAGCGTGGCTCTAGGAAAAGAGCGCAAGGATTATATAAGTTCGACGATCTCTTTCCGGGTTGGATGGATGACACGATTGCAAATATATGCAATTCTCAGAAAAGGCTGTTAGTGGGTTGGATGGATGACACGATTCAATACAGTGGCCCATCAACCATTTTCTTTTCCATATTCAATATAAAGTTAGACCGAACCCAGAGCAATTGTAGGAACGAAGTGACCAAATTAACTGTTCGCATAGGGAAGCCAGTGGAGGATGCTGGTCTTTCCATATATATATATATATATATATATATATATATATATATATATATATATATATATATATATATATATATATATATATATATATATAGAGAGAGAGAGAGAGAGAGAGAGAGAGAGAGAGGAGAGAAGGGAAAGGAGCTCCCAGACAGTATCTGATGTTAGACATTGTGCAATCGCGTGAGTGCAACATATTGTCTAATAAAATCTAGCATAAGAGTGTCTCTAGCAACTCTCAGTTTTCATATATATATATATATATATATATATATATATATACTTTAATGATCTCAGCTCTAGCCAATTTTAAGGCTAGTAAAGAAAGCAGGGGAAACCGTGAACTCGAGCTGCTCATGTTCGGTTTGTTTCGTAAAAGAGCTCGTGTTCATATGTTTCGAACGATTTGTTCTTGAGCATGTGCTGTTTGTTATCTTATATGTATCGATTTTGAATTTGTTTCAACTCGACAAATTCATGCTTGCGCTCGTTTCAACTGGTGCTTGAGTTTCATTTGAACTCATCCTGGTATTGCTTAGAGGAACATGTAACTTTCAACGTACCCATTGAAGAAGCATGTGGTACGGAGAAGGTGACTGCAGTGTTTTCAGAGCAGAACTTTGGAGCCTCTTCTCAGGACTACATCATACTTGGAGAAAGGGGTGGAGGAATGCCATGGTTCAGATGGATAATTTGGGAGCAGTCCAATACCTCAGTGGTCATGCATGGGGGCTCATGTTAATCTTGATTGAGACTTAAATCGCTCGGATTTAGTTACTTTTCAAGCATAATTCGAATGCTCAGGTTAACCATTGCCTTCAGGAAGCCGAGTGTGTCGCATATAGAAGCTTGAGGATGTCCAGACCGTTTTGTTTGGTATGATCAGTCACCCCCTGAAGTGCACTACCTGGATTACCTCTCCAAACTCCATTGTGTTAAGCTTAACCAGATCTTCTTTAGGTGGCTGCCAATTCGTGATCTTTGTGTTCCATCAGAATTTCGCACACTTGCATATTGACATTCTTGTGCTAGAAATTGTTGGACTTAATGACTAATTAATGATGGTTATTCTAATTAAACTCATGTGACATTAATTACATTTAGTTGAAAGATAAAGGCAAAAATCTAAAGTGTGAAAGTCATGTATGTACGAGAGACTTGTACATGTGAATTCCAATGAATAAACTTTAGTACTATATTAATGGTTGGAAGAATCTCACATATCCTTATATATAGATGGTAGCTCACAAACCTTAATTTAAAGAGTTTGAGGACAACATGAATGACCAAAGTATACGTGCATTGAGTCGGGCTTAGTCTTTGGTATTCTTTTTGCACAAGATAGTTTTGATCTAATGGTCAAATGAATCCTGGAGCGAGCGACTACAATGCGGACTTGAGGAGGTGCATCTCTTGGAACGGATATGAGATATGTGGTTTTAATTATAAAACATGATTAGGGCACCCTAATCAGATGAGTTACTAAAACCTCTCTACGCATTCCCTCTCTCCTCCTGCTCTCTGCACTCTTTGTGTTTTTGTAGTGATAGATTTCACTCTCCACTCGGCTAGGCGAGTGAGGTGTGGTCAAAGATAACTCAAGTTCATGCTTGTTGTATGATTATTTGATCCTCGGATAAAGGCATTGGTACTCATGCATACCTCATAGTGGAGCATTGATTTCTCTAAGGCAAGTCTTTGAGGATGACTCAATCAAATAAGTTCATTACTAATTTTTATTTTGCTTTGCTTGTTCTTTATAGTGTTTGCTTATGGATTTTTGTGGATATGTGAGTTTTATTGATGTGGACATTTTTGTTTATTACATATTATCTATTTATTCCTGTAGTCCTATGATTTTTACCAACAACTTAGAGAATCAACAATTGTAAATAACATGTTTTCATCTACTTCTCTCCAACCTAAAGTCAACATGACCTTCATGCATTCATTGAGTCGGATCATCCCCAACCTAATGTTTCTTACTCCAAAAGCTCGGATCAAATTATCAAGTGAAATGAAAATGATACTATGTGATGTTGTATTTTATTGATATTGTCAAATATCTTATTCGACGTATATAATTCTTCTCTCTCTATAATAGTGAAAGATCTATGGGATCCTTAGAGTGGAAATACAATACTAAATACCTTGCTCTTAAAAAGTATTATGTGGCAAATTTTTTGAAATATCACACAGTAGAGGAAAAATTTGTGATTGAAAAAGAGTACAAGTTTTAGTTTCTATGCCACCATTAAGGAAGTAAAGATGGAGCTTCTTGATAAATTTATCGTTATGTTTATTATTGAGAAGTTCCTTAAGTCTTGGAATGGCTTTGATACACATCTCTAAGCATAGAAAGGGCAAGATGACCCTAAATGAATTGATGGTAAACATAAAAATAAAGAGATCATAGATTCCAAAAATTGGTTATGTCTATTGATAACACCCTAAATTTAACCTAATGGTAAAAAAACAAGTACCTAATGATCCTAATGGAAAACAAGCAAAATATAAATCAAAAGCTAAGATTTAGAAAAACTCGAAAACAAGTCATGTTGAATTTGTGGTTAGGTTAGACATTAGGCTAAGGAATATCCTGTTGAAGAATATGAGTTTAGAGTCAGTTTTAGTACATATAATATCTTAGGACAGTAAAATTGATGTTTAGAGTATTATTGTAATTGTCCGAAGTCATAAGGGCATTTAGGTAATTTTTTGTACTAGGAGTATTTTGATCATTTTATATTTTACACATTTTACAGATCCTTATATAAGGGTTGATAGGTTACAATTAGGGTTAAGTTGCTAAGATTAAGAAAGAGAGAGAAAGAAGGGGGGCAACCTCTATCGGAGGTCTGCCCCCCTTCCTCCAATCTCCATATTATCTTTTGTTCATGTTTTTTTACTATTGATTATCCGCTGCGCAAACACGTTTTCAACATGGTATCAAAGTCTATAGGGCTGAAAAAGAGGCATTTTCTTGCGTGAGATTAAGTTACTTTATTGCCGAATAGAAGGTAGAAGGCTGCGACTGATTTGTATCAAAAGTTGAAGAGAATAGTTGTCGCTTGGTACTGGAAATAGTCAAATCAGTTTGTGAAGATATTGGAGCAGAAAGGGTTGGAATAAGAATTTCATCATTTTCAGATTATGCACAATCTAGAGAGATTGCAGCAACATCCATGATCTCTTTTTCGAAAATGCAAAGTCCCATAAAGCTTTAAAAGTTGTGGCTTCTGGCAATCATGAAGACTTTGTTGCACAAATCCTTCTGGTTGTTTGTAGGAATCAGAATGCATAAATGGATGCGAGGTTGTCTTATCTTGGTTTTGTAAGTCTATCCTCGTTTATTGAGCAGAATGAACAAGTACACGCTATCATGAAGTCCATGGAGCCAGCAATGTGGTGTTGTACTTTGTGCCTCCTAAGGAGATACTAAACACCCACATAAAGCAAGTTATTGGGTTTCAGAGAGTGTACGTGGATGCTGGTATGACTGAAACGGTGATGTTCAACATCAGGCCATGCAATGGATTAAGCATCGTGGATGACAATGCTAACAAAGTTTTGCCTTGGGAGTGCATACCATCATCGTTGGAGATGGAGATCAAGCTGTGTCCTTTCAACTTACTATGAACTTCAGTGCAGAGTAAAAACTCATCGACAGGAATTAGTGTAGCCACTAATTACTGCTGCCTCGACTTTCGATGATCCTGCTCCTCTCGGTGACATGCTAATAGGAAAGTTATTGGCTGCCTCCAAATTTTTTAAAAAAAGGAAGGAGTTAGACAATATCTTGGAAAGAAAGATTTGAATCTTTTGAGAAAGGTAATTTCAATTTTTTTTGAATAATCAAATGTTGGAAATGTAAAGTTCCAGATTACTTGCCTAATTTTGTAGGAAAGTAGTTGTGGAAACTTCCTTTTCTTTCTTAATTGGATAAGAAAGTAAACTAGTAAGTCTTATCCCCACATTTTTTGGAAAGAAAAAATGGTAACAGCTATTCATTATCCATATAAATAAAGTAGTTACTATAGATAAAGGAAGTTCAGGTATTTTTGTCAGCACAGCATAAGGCGACGAATATTCGGATTCGGTGCCTTTCTTACTTGGAAAATAGGCAAGAAGGAGATCTACCTGGAGTTTTTTCAGGGCAGAAGGCCAATGAACCTGTCAAAGTCATATGATGGAACTAGATAAGAACTGAAAATCAATCTTTGGTATGGCAGTTGGAAACTGCATGGATGATAGGTTTGAGAATATGGTAATCTTAATGTTGGCGACTGTATCCCAACAAAATGTGTTCATATTGTTAGCATATGTAGTGCTGAGAGGGATGCATATGGTGAAGAGGACTGATGTCCCAAGTGAAGTTGATCAGATGAAATTCAGTGCATATTTCAGAAACTATTTAAGAACAAAATGAGTATGTTCACCATCAGGTGGAGACTTGGGAGCCGTGATGCAATATCTTCCAAGTAAATCAGCGGAAGATCCTTCCTTCTTCAGTTCTGTGCAACTTGATGAAGATGATCTCATTACAAATATTTTTTCAGGTGGATGGAAGCATTGATATATGATCAGACAATCGAGATTTTTGAGTGACTATTTCAAACCTTTGAAAAGGCCATGAATGGAAAGAGGCCAAAAGTAAGTTTTTTGACAAATCAAGGTTCAACAATAGCAAGTGCACTAGCTAATGTATGGCCTAACACTTGTCATCAGATATGTATATGACAAATTCTCCAAAGTGCTTCGAATCATTTAAGACTCGAGTAAGAGTTCAAAGCAGGTTGAAGCTGAAAGAAACAAGAAGTGGTGATTAGTGTTGGTCCTTCAGCATCAAAAGAAGGTGCACTATCTCAAGAAAACATGCGTGAAACTTGTGATATTGTGCTTCATGTTGATGCAATTCAGTAAACGTGGTGGGCAATGGACATGACATATTCAAGGATCAAGGAATAGAGTCTATATAATTGAACAATTCAGTTCTTGCAATATTGGAAATGCATAAACAATTGAAGTGCATCCGTATCTTACACTCAGAGACATTTATAGTTGCTGAAGCATACATTCCTCTATGTGGTTTTTTTTTAGTTTATGAGGAGCAATAATATTGGACTGCAATCGGATGTAGAGATCCAGGAATCCTTGGAGGATCTAATAATCCGCAAGACAAAAATAATTCAACAAAATAACTAGGGATTTTCCACATGATGAGAAAGTGTGGTTAGCATTTGCTGATTATCAGGACCAGATTGTTCCTATGCAGTCAACCAAAGCAGCTCTTTATTAAGTTCTCAATTGGATGTTTCAACAAGAATGGGGTACATGTTGAATTTGCATCAAACTAAGTCGTGTCTTGGTTATCAACAAGGAAAATATTTACTTGTGAAGGATCCATCAAAGTCACAAGTGAGGTTGTACGAGGTGCCTGCTGATGCTTTTGAGAATGATATGTTGAGGAGCCATTGCCCAAAGAGGAGCAGGTACTGCCTAATGTTGAGGAAGAAGGTACATATGTAGTAGTTACAGCTAAGACTGATGTCAATGAGAAGGATTTTGATGTTGGAGTAACAGTACAACAAGATTTTTTCAGTTGGCCGATAAATTCTGTATCTCATAGATTTGAGGTTCTGTTTAAGCTCCTTCAATTGACTTTTCTTGCTTCTGTCGGTACTGGGAAGAGCTAGGCTTTGGTATTTTTCCATTTTTAAGAAGTGAAATATTAGTTGGAAACAACAGTTATTCCTGAGAGTCAAAGGAGGAAGATCCTTGTTGGCAGAATACCTACATCTAATACTGATGATGAGTTGCAGGAGTACTTCTCCTCAATTGGAAATGTTGTTGAACATAAAATAATGACTAATCAGAGTAGACATTCGCGTGGATTCAGTTTTGTCACCCTCGAAAGTGCAGAAATGGTTGAAGAAAAATATGGGTCAGATTCATGATGCTTAGAAGTGTTTTGATAAAATGCTCAAAAAGAAATGTTTACCTGAGCATCAAGTGTTTGAAGAAATGTCTAAGAGAGATGAAAATTCAGAAAAGTGTAAAGAAGATATTGGTACGTGATGATTGTCTGGAAAAAATAACATGAAGAAAGTTTAGAGAAAAGAGATTAAGTTGAAGAATATCGCAGCCATGAAGGTTGTTGAAAAGTGTTGCAGCAAAGAAGATTGCTTTGAAAAATAGATAGTGGTTAAAAAAAAAATAGAAAAATAAAAAAATGAGTCTTTTTCACTACATATACATGAAAAATTCAATCATTAAAGAGGCCAGAGGAATTTGCTGATATATAATGTGGCAGTATCACCAAGAATCATGAAAGGTAAGACCTTGGGTTGCTGAAGTAAACAGCTAGAGGGCTCAAAAAGCAGCTACAGTCACCAAGTAAAGGGGCACAAACTGACTATTATAAGCAGACGTCTGTATTCTGTTATTTGAGTAGTACAGAGAGGGCACCCAACCAATACACCGACTGCAGCCACCATGTAAAGGGGTGTAGGAAAAGCCGTGTGAAGTGTGTATGGTGGAGTAGTACCTCCTATCACAAAAGATCAGCTTTCTCAAGAGCAGAAGAAACATATTTTTTAAGTGTAGCTATCAAATCACTTTATGGAGAAGAAGAAAGAGAGATGGAGCAATCGATACCCATAGAAGGGTTGGGTGTTACCCATGTGTTCTTAATTGTTCAAGTTGTTTTACAGAAGCCTCGAAGAAATTACTAGTGCATGTGTGACGAAGAAAGTCATGATGATGATCAACCAAGAAGGTAGAGGTAATGATGCAGCCAGAGATGCTGCTTGAGATGATCAACCAAGATGACTGAATTGATGTTGCAGTTAGAGATACTGCTTGAGATGATCAGCCAAGATGATTGAATTGATGTTGCAGCTAGAGATACTGCTTGAGATGATTAGCCAAGATGACTGAATTCATGTTGCAGCTAGAGATGCTGCTTGAGATGATCAGTCAGGAGGGTTAAGTTTATATTACAGCTAGAGATGTTGCTTGAGATGATCAGCCAGGATGGCTGAGTTGATGTTGCAACCAGAGATACTGCTTGAGATGATTAGCTAGGAAGGCTAAATTTATATTGCAGCCAGAGATGCTGCTTGATATGATCAGTCAGAAAGGCTGAGTTAAAGATATTATAGCCAAAGAAGCTTTTGAAGATTAAACCAGTGATAAAAATAGATGAAGAATGTTGCAGACAAATAAAGATTTTTGGCAAGTTTGGAGTTCAAAGTATCTCACTCCCAACTTGAGGGGGGTGTTGAAGAATATGAGTTTAGAGTCAGTTTTAATACATATAATGTCTTAAGACAGTAAATTGATGTTTAGAGTATTATTGTAATTGTTCGAAGTCGTAAGGGCATTTAGGTAATTTTTTATACTAGGGGTATTTTGGTCATTTTATATTTTACACGTTTTACAGATCCTTATATAAGGGCTGATAGATTGTAATTAGGGTTAAGTTGCTGAGATTAAGAAAGAAAGAGAAAGAAGGGGGGCGACCTCCATTGGAGGTCCGCCCCCCTTCCTCCAATCTCCATATTTTTTTCTCTTCATATTTTGTTCATGTTTTTTACTATTGATTATCCGCTGCGCAACCACGTTTCCAACATATCCCTCTAAGAAAGCCAAGAAATATGCGACCCCTTAGGAAACTACGGTCAACATGATAACATTACACCTGCAGTCAATGATGGATATCTTTCTCCTAAACCCAAAATGCTTTCTATTTATGAGTCACATTACTTGATTGTGGAAATTGAGGCAAATATTTACTATGTGTTGATCGGTCTCTATTTGTATCTTATCATACTATTTGTAATAGAATCGTGACCTTAGGGGATCATTTGATTGCTTAAGTTAAGAGTAAAGGAAGTGTAGATTCTATGTTTTATTCATAAAAGGTTCTAACTCTTCAAGGAGTTAGGCATATTCCTATGATTCGTTGCAATATCATAAGTCATTCAATCCTAGTTAATAAGAATTTAAGATTAAATTATAAATATAATAGTCATAATTATATGACTTAGTACTAAGTGCTTCTTTGAAAAGGGTTATTTATGTAATGTAGAAGATCTATTTAAAATTCATGTTGAACCTATAAATGCTTTTTGTATGACTTTTAATAATAATAAAGTTTCTTTTTTTATAGCATTTAATGTTGAATTATCAGACATATGGCATGAAAGATTGGATCATGTTACTTTTGATTCAATGAAATGAATGATGAATTTAAATATTATCTCTAAGACTGTTATTGACAGAAAATATAAATGTAGAACTTATGTGCATGCAAGGCAACCTAGATATTGCTATTTTTGTGTAATATGATATATTTGATTTAGTACACACTAATAATTGTGAAATCAATGGAATGACAACTAAGAATAACAAAAAAATTATTAAATTTATTGATGGTTGTATTAGATATTGTTTTTTTTTTTTTACTTTGAAGTAAAGACAAGGCTTTAAAAAAAATTTAAATTTATAAGAATAAAGCACAAACACAAACTAGTAGGCTATTTAAACGATTAAGTTCTGATAGGGAGAAGACTATACCTCAAATCTTTCAAAAAATACTATAAGATGTCGATATTTTATACGAGGTTATTCCTCTTATTTACCTCATTAGATAACTGAATAAAAAATATAACTATATGTGATATGATTAATGTTTTACTATAAAGTTTTATCCTACATGCATATATATAGGGGAAGCTTTCAATAAGGCTTGCCTATTCTAAATAGAGTTCTTCATAAAGATAAGGAAAGTAATCACTTTAAACTTTGGAATACTCAATAGACTAGTTTCAAATATTTGAAAGTGTAAAAATGTCTTGCAAAAGAATTTATCCTTAAACATGAAAAAAATTGAGACTCAAAACTGAGAATGTCATATTCTTAAATTAAATGGTGACTAACTATGCATTTATATTCTTGGTCATTCGATTTGATGTATACAACATAGATATCATCACAATAATAGAGCTTCATGATGCTAAATTCTTTGAAAATAAGTTTTTTTATAAAAACTAGTGTGCCTCAAAGATTGTCTTCCATAGATTTTAAACCTATTACTAGTTTCATTCCCGATCATTGGGAAATGATGACAAATATAAGGGTGACCCTAAATACATAATTTCCAAATTAGAGGACTTTAAAGAAATAACGGAATCAAGAAAAAGTATGTGTGCCTTTTGAGCTTCATATCTAGGAAATGTTTTTAAGTTTAGGTAATTCCATTTTAAAGAGTGTCTAGCTATTTTTGTCTTTTTCAAAAAGAAAGATGTAATTCAGTTCCCAAGAAAAAAATGAATTTTGTCAGTTGGAGCTTACATGCCATGTGCTAGGGCTATGCTTGGTTATGTTTATTCTTCTAGTTTGGGCTTCATATTTTCTTCTAGTGGCAAGGATGTTATTTTTGCATTCTTACCCATCTAGCAACATTTATGTTTTTCTATTTTTGTTTATTTGAAGTGCTATCTAGGATGTAGTCAATACAACTTATGCACCTTTTGTTGTTTGGATTTTTGTCATTGTGTTATATCATCTTTTAGCTTTATTTCTAATGAATTGTGTATACTACAAATCTATCAATACATTCATTATTTTGTGCTTATATGCATATGATATCTTATTATTTGGTTCTGATATGGGTATTGTTGATGTAATTTTATGGCTTAAAATAACAAAGTTACAGATGGTATAATAATCTTTCAGTCTCAATATATTGAAATTTTTCTAAAGAGATTTAAATATATAAAATAGACCTCTTAAGACCTTATATGAATCCTCAAAGGCCTTGTATAAAAATGAGAGTAATATTCTTGTATTTCAAATAAGATACTCTAAGATTATTGGTAGTTTAATATATCTAACCAACTATACATGATCGGATATTGCTTCTGTTGTATTTAAGTTGAGTGAATACACTAGTTATCCTAATAGAACTCATTGGAAAGATATGGACAGAGAACTTTGTTATTTAAAGAGAACCATTTTCCTTGGACTGTATTATGGGAAACATTATTTTGTTTTTTAAGGATATAGAGATGCAAGCTAGATTGTTAAGAACTCTTCAAGTAATAGAGTATCAAGATATGTATTTCTCTTCGATGATGGCATTATCATCTAAAAATTAAAAAAATAGACTATATCATCTTGTTCTACTTTTGAAGTAGAATTTTGTGCTTTGGATGAAACTCAAATGGAAACAAAATGGCTTAAGGGGACTTATGCAAGTTTACCTATAATAAAAGGTTGTTTTATGAAATTCGAGTACATTGTGATAAATGACTACTATTGCTAAATGAGAAGTTCTAAGTACAATCAAAAGCAACAAAGACACATCAAAGTAGGACTTAAGCATATAAGTGTAAATGAGAAGTTGAGAAATCTAGGTCGGAGATGTGATTAAAACCCATAAGTTATTCATAAGTAACCTAACTGAGTGAAAATCTCATGAAGTAGATTCAATATGGTAATAACAAGGTATATTGTAAATAGGATGACACTTAATAAAATGTGATACTTTGAGTATTTCTGGGTTTGTTCTTTATAAACCTAAAGTGTCATGAGTGCAAGTTAGTAAAAGATTTTGAATAGGATAAGTCTTAAGATAGGATACTAGTTTTACATTCTTTGATATGCTCAACTAAGTGATTGATATTGTGAGGCCGCAATAGGAGAATTGGTTTGTTTCTTAAAATCAATCATGATACAAGATATCGATGCATGATCATTGATGTATCAACCCTAAGGATCATCGTCATAACCTCTATTATGTTGTTACCAATACTTTATACTCAAGGTTCACGTTCAAAACGATTGTTCACCTAGTTTATATAAGAGTAATATTAGATAACTTAGGTAACAATACAAACTGTAAGGTATCATTACTGAAAGCATAATATGATGGTCGATTTGATAGAGCACTTCATACTGTGGACTTTGAGGATTGTTGGACTTAATGACTAATTAATGATGATTAGACTAATTAAGATTATGTGATATTAATTGTATTTAGTTCATATTAAGTATCCTTAAATACTTATTTGTTATATCTTTGATAAAGATGAAAGTAAAAGTGTGAAAGTCATGTATGTGTGTAGAACTTGTGCAATGGACAAACTTTACTACCATATTGATGGTTGGAAGAATCCCACATGTCCTTTATATAGATGACAGCTCATGAATCCTAGTTGAAAGAGCATTGAGAGGACATGGACAACCACACATGTGCATGCACCGGGTCAAGCTCATGTTCGGTCTTTGGTATTCTTTTTGTACAAAATAGTTTTAATTTAATGGTCAAATGGATCCCTTCACAAAAAAATATGGAGCGAGTGGTTGTGAGGTAGACATGAGGAGGCACATGGAATGGATCTGGAATCCATGGTTTTGTTTATGAAACCTAATTAGGTCTCCTTAATAAGATGATTACTAAAACCTCTCTATGCACTCTCTCTTCCCGCTCTTTACACTATTCATATTTTTGTAGTGACTGCTTCAGCCCACTCTCCATTCGGCTAGACAACAGAGACATGATCGAAGATGATTCGAGTTTAGGTACATGCTCCCCTTGTGTTATCATTGTATCCTTAGAGAAATATGTTGGCACCCTATGCATACTAGATAACAGGGCGATGCTTTCTTTAGTATTTCTAATTTACACTTAAGCTTTCATTCATACTTTGAGTGATAAAGTTTTTCTATTCATGGTTGGATTTGTATTTGGGGAACAAATGAAAATCCAAGGATATTGTAGTATATTATGCTAAAATATTAGAATTGGGAACAAATCACAACAAACCCCTACATAATATGCTAAATAATACAAAACACAAAAAATACAAACATCAATGATTCTATGACAAAAGGTGAAATTAAAAAATTGGGTGAAAGACATAAAGTAATCGAGAGGGGAGAAGGAAGAAAATGAAAGGAGAGAAAAAGAATGGGGTGAAGGTATATATATGGTTTCACCTAGAAGTAGTGTGCGCGTTATGTGCATGCCCACTGAGATAGTTTCCAGAAATTCTATTTCTAGAAAAAGGTAGTTAGTTCTTTTGCTAGGTGACTTTTAATTCTTGCTTTTCAAGGAGTAGAGTGCATGTATTTCCAAAACAATTGTTCTCACATTTGCATAAAATGGAAAGTAGGCCTCCAAATTTCTAGTTCCTCATAAATTAGCATAATACAAATGTTCCCTAAGTGCCTCCATGAACAAGAGGTTCCCATAGCAATGGCATGGTCCATGAAGGAACTTATAGCAATCGTTTAGTTGTTATCTCATTGATGAGCAATTTGGTCCCATAAAATAAAGTAAACATCCAAACCTTAGTAGCATTTTCTATGAAATTCATGTTGATAAAGTGCTTGTCCATATGACACAATCCTGAGATCGATGAAGTCGTTCCACCTCACTCCTGGACCTCCTATGGCCTTCACTACTAACTCCCATTCTGTGAGGGTATATCATCCTTTTCTTAATTGTATCGAACTCATAATCACATAACTTTGTTTCTACTGAATGTATTAAGTCAAGTTTGTGTTTCTTTGGCAGAAGATAAAGAGCGAGAATTGTTTACGGGTGGCTCGACCCGTGACAATTTCATCCTCATTTGTCATGGTGGGGCTACTTAGGAAACCCCAACTATGTTGATGTTAGATTTTCTACATCCGATCCAACCTCCTTTCTCATCTTCGATTGGAGTTCATATCTATATCTATCTCTCCACGTCCATCAAACAGGGCAAGTAATCCTTACTTTGATGTCAAAGATTGTCTCTCTCAGTTTCTTTTGGTTTATCTATGTATTATTTTCTCTTTTGTTATTCCCATAACTCTTCTTACTCTTTTTTGTGATCCTACTCCACGTCCATCAAACTAGTATGGTCTATTATCTTTCTCAAACTTTAGGGTAATCCCTCTTCTTAAAGGTTTGTTTTGTCAATGTTGGTTCAAACTTATAGATGGTTGTATTTTTCCTTCCCTAGTCATCGACATCCATTTTAATAGACGAGCCCACTGCATTTCCCATCATCTCTGTTATTCATTTGGTCATGACATCCTTTGCAAGATTTGGGATCTGAATCCAAAGTGTGGCTTGAAAATGTTGTTGTGGATGACCTTAATCTTCCATCATACTCTTGTAATGGGGGCAAACTTTTATCAAAACCCTAGGGACACACAACCAATATTTGATGCCTATCTCTCCTACTCTTGAATTGGAAGACCATCATGTTGTGTCCTTGTTTTTGCACCTCCATACATTTGATTGGCATCCAAATACGCTTCAGCATTTTCCATAGCACATCAGCATTGAATGGCTAGATTGTTATGAGTTTGTCAATCAGCTTGAAAGATTCTTTACCCAATTTGGTTCCTTCACCTGCCTCCATTTTTGAACCTATAGGAGTAGTCTCCTGCTCCAAAAGCAGAGCTACTGTAAGCGCGGTAAGGGTTTCTCTAATTACGTTGTAATATCACCTTTTGTGCGTGCAGTGCGGTGAGGTAGCTGTACTTTACTATAGTCCGGCCAGTTGCCTTACTGTCAGAAAGTAGTCAGTAGCAGGAATTTCCTGTGGAGTGCAGAGGACATAAGCGCTTTGTTCCAGAATTCCATCGAAGTCTTCTAATATCAATTCAACCCAATGTTTTGCACCTTAAAATCATGTCATTGGAAAGAGGTTAGGAGCTAATACTTACCGCTAACAGGCGATGAAGGGTCAATTTGTAGTGTAGAAAACTCTTACAAAAGGCAATCCTCTGAACTGTGGAACTAAAAACAAGATAAACTCCCTTGATGAAACGTGCTTTATATTTAATCAAGATATAGAGTAATAATAGAATACATTCAACAAAAGTTAACAAGCAAAGGCTCACCTGGCTAGGGGTCGAGTCACTGGGTGAACCTCACAAGATCGATATACAGGGTTGCATCTGGCTTCGGCCACCCTTTTGCACCAAAGCGCATTCAACATAAGTTTGTGGACCTAAATGAAATATGGTATAACAATCAAGTCCTAAAATGATCACTATGATGCATTTTCCTCATCCAGCGACCTGGAAATTCAAATTCTATGGGGTATGGGAAGAAGAAACTTTGATTATCAACTCGCTTATTTTCAAATTACCATTTCTTATTGTACTATTGATAAATTTCAGTTGCATTGCTTGTAGGCCGTTTGCTTCTTGGTCGTACGGCTCTTACAGTTGCAACCTTGCATGTGGAGCGTATTGCTCTCTCTCTCTCTCTCTCTCTCTCTCTCTCTCTCTGTCTCTCTCGTTGGCGGCAAACTGTACCCTCTTTCTTCCCTTTCACAAAAGAGAACTTGATCTCATGAAGGCATTCCGATTCCTTTCTGCAAATGCAAGAAAACACATCACCCATCATCTCTCCTTATAAAGAAACATCTCTCTCTCTCTCTCTCTCTACACCATGGCCAAGAGCACCCAACTGTCGTTTCACCTCCATCTTTCCTTCCAAGCTTCGCATTATCCCTCTAAATCCTTTACAAACTCATCTCCGCCCTTCTTCTCAAAGACCCAATTTCGATTTTCCACTCTGAGGCCCAAGAAGTCCCAAGAATTCGCAGTGAAGGTTTCATATAGCGGCCAAGATGGTGACTCCTATCTTCATATGTGGAAGAGGGCAGTGGAACGATCGGAGATGGAGAAGGAAGAAGAATGGCGTCGGAACGAAGATAGCCAAGAATCGGGGGACAATCTTGAGAAGAAGAACGAGCAGTTCAGGAAGATCCAGGATGTTCCAGATGAGGAAAGAGATAAGGTTCAGAGGCTACAGGTGATTGACCGGGCGGCTGCCGCCATTGCGGCCGCAAGGGCCATTCTCTCGGAGAAGCCTGCGCGGGCTCCGGATTCAGGGTTGCCAGTGACTATTTCTGTGACGGTATCCAGAGGGGAAGAAGGTAAATGTCTTTATTCGTTTGATTCTGTTATCATGATTGGGCAGAAACATGGACCTTTTCTTTTCGTAGTTGCTATATTTGTTACCTTCGAAGAGTAATCTAGAATTGGGTCTTTTTACAACAATTATTATGTCAAGTGTTAGTTGTTTGTGCTTTATTTGAAACGTCCCTTTAGATTTTCTCATTAGCTAGAAATGGTGCTCATAGTCTTTGTTTTTTCAATTCGTATTTTGATCTGGAGATATGGTTGCTTCTTGCTGTAGGTTCTTCGTGCAACTTTACCGTTTTGTGGGCCCTTTGGTAGTTCCTAAATTGATATGTTGGGCTTCATCTTTTCAAAACCTTCTCTTTTCTTGATATACCTTTAACGCTCCCTTACTATCACATTGGAAATTGAATGCTTGAATCCTGCTTTTTCTTTTCCAAGAATGGCAAAACACAAGGTTCTGAACTAACCTTTCTCGTGAGTAACTTTCATGCTTAATCTTTGTTCATTTTGGATCTCTTGCGCCCTATATCATGCTATTTTGCTTGTACAAGTTCATTTTGTATCATTTTCATTTTAACAGGAATACCAGGTGGGAGTTCATCTAGCTTCGTCTACAATATGCCGCAATCAGATACTTCAAAAAATAGAGCCCCTGGTCCTGATTTTTGGTCGTGGTCTCCTCCTACTGATGTTGAGACAGTTGCTGATGGCGGACAACGTTCACAAGCTACGGAAAAACAGCAATCTTCTCTGAATCCTATCCCACCTTTTATGGAGAAAGAGAGAACAATGGAGACGCTGTCCATTCCCTTTGAGAGTAAAGTATCGTCCCCGTTCCAAACAAAGCACGATCCACCTCTTCCACCCCTCCAATCACTAGCGGAAGTTGATATAGTCAGTGCCACAGAAGCAAGCTTTGAATTGTCATCCTTTTCAGAAGAAGAGAATGTCGACATGGTATTTTCAAAAAATTCTGCTGTTGCAGCGTCTGTACTTGGTGATCACGAGGAGACATTGAACTATGGAGAGAATGAGGATGGATCCAGGTGGTGGAGAGAGACTGGTGTAGAACAGAGACCTGATGGGGTGGTTTGTAGGTGGACTGTGGTAAGAGGAGTCAGTGCTAATGAGGATGTAGAGTGGGAAGAGAAATACTGGGAGGCTTCAGATCAATTTGATTATAAAGAGCTTGGTTCGGAGAAGTCAGGACGTGATGTTGCAGGGAATGTTTGGCGTGAATACTGGAGAGAATCAATGTGGCAGGTTGCTTTTTCTCGTAACAACATTGTTTTTTGAAATATTGGTGAAAATAGTTCACTGTTTTGGGAAATGTGGTTGTTCAGTTAGGCAGTGTGGGATAATCAAAACCTTCCCAAACATTAATTACTAGACAGAAACATATAGGTACCCTATACATTAGAATATGTTTAGATGTCTCTATATTGAATAAAAGCTTAGTTGTTGTTGTTGTCTATAAAGAATAAACAGAATAAAGATCAAGAGGATTAAAATAGCTGCTTATTGATAAACAGAATATGAAAGATCTAGAGAAAAATATTTATCTTACATCTAACCCTTGGACTTGTCCGGGTAATGCCTACTGAATTAGACAAGAAATGGAACCTAATCTTGACTGAGAAACAACAATTGGTCTTGTCCTTGAAGTATCTTCCATTTAAATAAATTGTATACTGGAACATAGAAAATGTTGTTAGTGCATATCATGGCTAGCACCGCTAAGCTTCTTATTTTCTGGGGCATGTGTCCTGAACAAATTTGTGAGTACATTTCTATCCTAGAAGTCAAATCATATCAAGTTTGAGAGATGAAAATGTGGTATTCCATGCTTAATCCAAGAAAGCTGTTCAAAGGGTAATGGAAAAGATTGCTTTTATCAGATGGTTATTAGCTTATCTCTGCAAGGAGCAGTCTGTGGTCCTCAAATGGCGATCTGCATCTGTATGATTTGTTTAGGAAATCTCTCACTATAGAACTTCTGTCAGTAGAAACAATAAAGAATGATCTAGTTTATATTGAGTTAACTACTAGCATGGCACATGATAGGGCTCTGTGGAAACAAAGAATCCATGTAGCGGACCCCATGTAGTATGGGAAAAGTCTTAGTTGTTGTTGTTGATGATGTATAGAACTTCTGTCAGTGGCATGTACTTATTATTATCTTTCAGTACTTTTTTTCTTATAGATATGTTGCTTGAACTGGCTTTATTAAGATACTAGTTTGCCCTACCTTCAATACTTTCGATGAAGATGCACGACATCAGCAAAATAAGTGAAACTTGAGGACTTTACATTTTGATGTTAATAATTGTAAACTTCCTCAGGATCTCAATACCGGGCTGGTGAATATTGAGAAGACTGCAGACAAATGGGGTAAGAACGGAAAAAATGAAGAGTGGCAGGAGAAATGGTGGGAGCACTATGATGCTTCAGGTCATGCTGAAAAGTGGGCTCACAAATGGTGCTGCATAGACCCATCTACCCCCTTGGAGGTTGGTCATGCACATGTTTGGCATGAAAGGTATGCTGTTAGCTTAGCTACCAACAGCCCTCGAACATCAGTTCCAACTCCACAAACTTTTCTTGTTTCTATTATTTCCTTTCCCAACTGATGCTTAATTTTATCCTGTTGGATCACACTTGCATGGCTGGTCCCAAGCCCGGAAAAAGGAGGAGGGTTGTGTTAGGCTTCCGACGGCCAGCGTAAAACTTTGTCGGATTCTACAAAAAAAAACAAATAATCCATGTAGCTGACCCCATCTAGTATGGGAAAAGGCTTATTTGTTAGTTGTAGTTGAATAAGTTTACAAGCACTTTTGATTGTTTGATTTAGTGTAGGGTGTGATAGCCTTCTCACATCTAACAGTCCACTCAACCACCTCTGTTTCTTTTTTGTTTGCTAGCGGACAAAGTGAGACAGAAGCCTGTGTTTTATGCCCTATCAGGTCGCTTGTATTAGGCTAGAAAATTTAGCTCAGTATTAAAAGTTTTGCATTTAGTGGAAAACGATGGTAGTAATTTATCAGCATATGAATTTGCCAAGTGAAATTCTTGCACTTCTTGATACTCCTTACCACTTGAAAATTGCTCCAGTGCTTTTAACCAATGCCAAACTGAAAAATTATTATAACAAAGATATAATCCACTGTGTTTTAGCTTGCTTGTTTAAAATGATTGAAGAAGCAATATGTTGTTGATAAATATAACAGGATTTTCTTTGTTGATAAATATGACAGGATTTTCTTTGTTTTGCTTCCTTTCTTTCCTACACTTGAGCAGGTGGGGAGAAAAGTATAATGGTAAGGGAAGCAGCATGAAATACACAGACAAATGGGCTGAAAGATCAGAAGGTGATGCATGGACAAAATGGGGTGACAAGTGGGATGAATCATTTGATGAAAATGCGCACGGTGTGAAGCAAGGGGAGACGTGGTGGCAAGGAGCGCATGGTGAATGTTGGAACCGCACCTGGGGCGAGCGACACAATGGCTCAGGTTGGGTGCATAAATATGGAAGGAGCAGCAGCGGTGAGCATTGGGACACTCATGTGCAACAAGAAACATGGTATGAGAGGCAACCCCATTATGGGTTTCACCATTGCTTTGAGAATTCCAAGCAATTGAAGGAAGTTAAGAAGCCAAAGAGAACTGAGCTCTAAGTCGCACACACTTTTCTGTATCTGATGCCTTGATGTTTACGTTGTTGTAGAGATGTGTAACAAGGAAGCCTGGTACTATAAACATGCGTATGAAAAACAGCAATAAGATGATGCTGTCAAATATGATTACTTGCAGTTTCAGAGTTGGTAGGTACTAAAGAATGTCGAGATGTTCATGAGTACCCAACCAATGACAACATACCGCTAGTTTTGTTCCAATTGAAATCTTCACCAACAATTAATCTATTATGAAAAACAACATAAGAGAGCTCCACTATTTCACGTGCATTCAACGTCTCTTCAATGATCTTTTCAATCGGACTCTTTTATAAGTAAATTGCACATGTGAGTAATGGTTGGAGATTGACATGTTCTGTCCCTTCTTTGAGTGGCATGACTGTCTTCCTCGAGTGGTAGAGTTTTGGGTTCTCTACAAACACCTCCGACAGGAAAGGCCATCTTCAATAATGTGACTTCACATCAATATCTTCATCTCTTCTATGAACATCTTTCCACATGTTAATACTAATTCATTCCCAACATTCAGCATTAAAAATGCTACTTTATACTTTTTATTTTTAATAATATATTATTGTCACAAAAGACCTTTTGACGCACCTTTTCATTTTAAAAATACACATTTATTCATGCATGACATCTCCATCAATATTTTCATATTTCAGAAACATTGATGATAAGTATACAAAATTGTCTTATGAAAACAATGTTTATGAAGATACAATGTGCCAATTTTCACGTTAGCTAAGACTCAAATTTCAGTTATGGTATGCAAGCCAAGCCAAGAAAGCTTATTATAAGATGCTCTGACCTGCTTTCCTTGTAGCTAACTTATAAGCAGCAAGGACTTGCAACGACTCAACAAGCTTTACTATAATTAAGGGCTCGCCAAACTTTTTGTCAAAGACTTACAAGGACTCTTTGTGAGCCCCTTAAAGATTGAGCATTGAGTCCTAGCTGCTTATAGTTTATTGCTACGAGCCCTTAAGGATTGACTTATTGTAAGTCTTTACGAGTCTTTGATGGCCTAGCTTGTCTAGTCTTATCAAACAAACCTACACTAATAACTTGTAGTAGCAGCTACCTCACAGTAGTGGTATCAGTGAAGTCGTATAACACCATATACACTAGAAGGTAGTGGTGGATCCAATTCTTGGGGCGTGCATCTATGCATGTGTAAAGCATCAATCTCCTGTTGTAACCCAAAGAAACACGTACCGTCCTGTAATTCTTCCAAAGAATGAAGCACATATTTACCATTATCTATTATGAAGTTTATATGATGCGGATCAACTAAACAAAACATCATTTGGTTTGTGGTACAAGTGCATCTTGAAAGTATGTCAGCCCGATCCACTAAATAATCTCGAGTCCCCGTAAGGACGCCCATCATCACAATTAGGTAGTTGGTTAAGCTCGTTTTGGATTTGGATTCTCAAAGAAACCAAATCAAACTCCAAGCATTGCACAATGAGAAACAAACTTACCTCGGACATGGAAAACTGGTTTACCTAAGAGAAAGGGTCCTGCATCCCTTTCATAAATGAAACACCTTGGAGACTACCACAGCATTGAAAAATTAGGAAGGCAAGATTTTCTCATGGGGCCATACCTAGATAAAAAAACTTCATTGGCCCTTAACAAGCCAGACCTAACCAGCATGGGGCTATATTTCTCATGGGGCTATATTTGTCGTGCACAGGAGGAATATGTTGAATCCCTCTTAATCTTACATAATGTAGACCACGCTTCTCCAAACTTAATTTATATTACTATATGCAAAAGCATGAAGCATAAGTGATAAATTTTGAGATCCCTGAAATTCCAAGGAGCTGCACGCAGATCAAAACAGCAGCAAAGGTATGCGGATCCAAGAGAATGAATGCATATATCGGCCAATCAACGAAAACAAAACTAAAGCAGATCCTGTAAAATTTTCCGCACAGGTCGGGGCAAAAGATTCTCCGAACCATCATTGTGAAAGCATTGACCTACCAACTTCAGGCAGAAATGATACTACTCTTCTTTGAAGACAAAAGTGCTCAACGAAAAGGTAGACCCATATGAAAATGTGTTCTTAATGTCTATCTGTACCCTAACAAGGATGATGAGGGGAACCACTAGATAATAGTACCTACTCCACTGAAATATTTCATCAAACAAAGCCGGTAGAAAAGGTATATCCTCTAACTGAACAGCTCGTCACTCACTCTGACTACCTGGTCCATTGTCTGGGCTTCCATCTCCATAAGAAACCAAGCCTTTGTTTCTGGGTGGGGAGATTGATCGAGAACGGCTTGGAGAACGGTCGTTCCTGGATGGTGGAGAACTCGACTTTCTTTTGCCATCATGACTTCGGGACCTTGCATCTGGAGAAGATCCTGAAGCAGACAAACTCCTGCTTTTTGAAACAGATCCCCCCCTGTCTGAGGGATGGCTGCCACCTCTAGTACCAAGACGAGACCGCAGCTTCTCACTCATGGAAGGTCGCTCATCCACTGGACTGCGGCTCCGAACTGGACTCCGACTGCGGTCTCTTGCACGGCCACGATAGCCCACGGGACTGCGAGAGGTGTTACGGCTACGGCTCCTGCTGCGGCTTCGGCTCCGGCTCCTCCTACTTCTGTATCTGTAAGAGAATGTACAACACAGACATTAGCAACAGCATCTAAGTAACCACAAGGTTCTACAATTAGGAGTCCACATTCAATGACTTTCGTAACTACATTTGCCATCAGCTGGAAATCAAATCACACTACATATAATTTTAATTCGTGATCAAAGTCATGCATGGACCAGTCAACCAGGTAAGTCCGAAGTAAAGCCCATGCACATCTAACTGTTGTGGAGGAAATATCAAACATCTTTCGGGTGATAACATAGGTGGGAGCATATATGCAGGGCTTTAAGTCACTGGGGACCTACCATAATCATGGGATTTTTAGGGACTTGAACCCCACTAGGAAGCGCATGGCTTCGCACACTGAATTTGATCTCATAGATATGAAGCTTTGTTTCTCTTTTGAAGAAATAAAGACATAAACAGTTTCTGTAACTACTGAAAAATCTGATATAGTAGCGAAGTGTGATATCCATGAGTGTGTGTCTGAGAGAGAGAGAGAGAGAGAACCTTGGAGGGGTTCTACCCCTTGGTGGGCTTCGGCAACGCCTTGGAGGTGAACGCTCAGAATATCCTCTATAGCCAGAATACCTGAAACAAATTCCATGTCAGGATCTATCATGACAAAAACTATTTCAAAGGAGAGGTTGACGTTGCACACCTCTCCCTCTCTGGTGCTCTGTACCGATAACGAATCGGCGAACGATCAGGTGAAGGAGTGCGATATCTACGTGCATAAGAGTAACGTTGGCTAAAACCACGACCTCTCCTGATGCGTTTGGGAGAACCATCCGGTGAAGCACTTCTTGACAAACTACGGCCACGGTTAAAAGCAGGTGTAGGTGCCTTCCTTGCAGGGCTCCTGCTCCTCACTGGACTCCTTGAATAAGCAGGTGTAGGTGCCTTCCTTGCAGGGCTCCTGCTCCTCACTGGACTCCTTGAATAAGCAGGTGTAGGTGCTTTCCTTGCAGGGCTCCTGCTCCTCACTGAACTCCTTGAATAGCTCCTACGGTTTCCCCGGCTATTGGGTCTTACAGGACTCCTGCTCACACTTCGTGAATCCCGAACTTTCCTGGGACTTCTTCTGGGACTTGGGCTTCGAGAAGGACTCTTGCTTGCATCCCTTGGGCTCATGCTCCTGCTCTTCTTTGGACTTGGTGTCAGACTCCTATAATGACATTAATAAATCAGTTGTTAGAATAACTACAGCACGTATGCAAAAGCACATGAACAGCAGTAACCAAGAACCGCTCAACTATTGAAGGCAAGGCAGGCAAACCTTGATTTGCTTGAGTTGTCATCAGAATTAGAGTGCCTGTTAACAACTTTGTCAGACTTCACCTCTGCTGTGTCACTCGCAGCATTACCATTATCTGGCAGCTCACCATTCTCTCTGGAAAATTTTCCCTCCTCTTGTAAAACAGTGTCTTGTTTAACCTTTAATTCATCTTTCTTATCATGGTTAATCTCTGTCTCTCTGTCAGGCACAGGCGATGGAGCTTCCCTTCCTAAACAAAAAGAAGAAAAGAAGAGGTCCAACTCCAATGAGCACGCAACTATACTAAGCTTGTCATGACATCATGGGATTTTACTGCAAGTTACCAGCTCGCAACTACATAAAATTTTGGATTTCTGCATGATTTGCATGAATCACAGGTGTTTAAGCAAGCGTAAACATATACAGGTGATCAGCAACCAACCAAAACAAATCACATTGTTCAACAAATTAAATTCTTGTACTTAGGTTGCTTCTTTCTCATGTCGTACTCTTATCTACAATCATGTGGTAACCTCATGTAAACACAAAGTTCTGTCTCTCCAAAACTACCAACCAAAAAACTTCAACATGTAGTGCAACAAGCACCATTTTGCTCAGCATCGTCAAACAAAGGGAAACAAAAGTGGCTAGATTCGCTTCAACTCCAACGACCATGGATTTACTTCAAGAGACAGATCAGATCAGAAACATAAATGATGCAAAAAGTTGTTGTTTCCAGAAAGGAAGCAAATCATGAGAAAGAAGGTAAAGAAAAGGCTGTCTGCCTCAAACTTGCGGCAAGATAAACCCATGATGCAATGCAATGTTTCAAACGTTTCAAGATAAAATCATACATATCAAGCAGAGAAGGCCAGCTTTGACAACAGCGAGTGCTAGGGGTAACAAATGACTTCCTGAAGCAAGACAAAGAACAGGTATGTTGAGCAAACTTCAACATGACAAGGTACAGAAGCACACATAAGGTTACAGTTACAAATGGATGAAGATCAGGGATACTGTATGTTGACAATGTCAAACTATTTCCGCTGCTCATAATAGTGACCTCAAGAAACTATTTTGCATGTTTCAAATTTAAAGAAGCATGCGTACAGAAAGGTTCAACAATTATGCTTCGTCAATCTTTTCTGACCAAAGTATTGAAAATATGCACTAGAATTATACATTGAGATGGTTGCGGGTAGGAAACCACAATAAAAGCACGTAAAAACTCCTTATACAATAAAGCACTCTCTGAAGATGTGACTACAAATGTCTAAGGTTTCTTTCCTTTTGGTAAGCAAACTGAAGTTGGGAAGATACCTTGAACTCTAGTCTCTACAAACATCTAAAGCTCAACAATAATTGTGTTCTGATTCTGCAAGTAAATCAAGCTTTGAAACAATTACCTATTTTTGCAACTCATCCTTTCTGTTTGCAACTCGTACAAGTTAAAAATGTGATGTCTCGTGAACCCAAAGACCACAATCAAGCAAGCGTACATTATTGATGTTAATTGCTCCGTTAAGGATGTTACACAGGAAACAACAAAAGGGCATAGCACTGAAAATGTTAATGACTCAAGATTCAAACTGATACACCTGTGTGCAATTATGCAATCAAATGATGTAGATGAATCTGGTGTCTGTGGAAAACATAAATACAGCTTTGTGCTCTCCAAACAAAATGAACAATTTGACAGCACCAACAAAGCTAATGGTTGAACCAGAGGCAACAATAAACGGGATTCTTGAATGAAAACGGATTAAAATGAAACCCAGGATGAAAAAACAGCATGTCAGTTTTAGTAGTCCCTACTAGGGAGAAGAACCCTCCTGTAAAGAGTTAGAAACCAAAATAATCACCTCCTTGTAAATGAACCCTAATCACTAGACGCGACTACTGTAACTCAAAAAATTCAAAGCAACATAGCATCTGGAACAACCTAACTCGAAGATCCAGCCAGAATGATCTGACGGCACAGAGTCCTCGGATGACTAGACAGGGTCTGTCCGAGTAATTGGCATCTGGAAAAACCTAGCTCCAAGACCCAGACAAAATGATCTGATTACACAGAGTCCTCAGATGACTATACAGAGTTTGTCTGAGTAATTGAGCCCTTCGCCACATCTGATTTACTACAGCTTGTTTCTTTCATCAGGAGGTAATTACATATTTATATGTCCCAAAAAATCTTCCTAGCATTATTTCTGCGAAGGACAAAAGATTTTGCAGAGAAGATGACAGAAGAATAAAGAGTGTCCTGGACCTGGATAGCATGGTGTTGGATGTATAAAGTCTGTGAGAGAATATTCTTGAACCAAGCATAGACATTTAAGATTCTATAGCTACCAAAACACATTGGCCTTTCAACATCTGACGATGACAAAAACCTATGATATTATTAAAGGACAGTTGCAAAGAACTCCTTTAAAATGCATGAGTTCCAAAACACATAACAGAACCTTCAGCAAAAAGTGAGCCATAAGAATCCTTTTTCAAAATCATGCAAGTGCCAAAGTAACTCTGCGTACATAATTGTTGAACCAAAACATTTCACAACAAGAGACGTACATAATTGTAGAACCAAAACATTTCACAACAAGAGAACCTAAAAGTAGCAATGGCCAGCCACATAGCAATGATAATGCAAGAAGCAAGAATGCAGCTAAATCTTCAGATACCATATTTTTTCCTCAACGAATATCAGGATCAACAAGCAAAAGAGTAACGCCAAGCATTTCTCAGGCAAAGGTACAAATCTGTGACCAGAAGAAATGCTTCTTGCATCCATAACGTCAGCAACCTATTTTTGAAAGAAGCATTTTGCACCACTGGAAAGTAATAGAGTATTTCTAAATTACAGGGGACACATACCATCAACATGAGGAAAATCTGCTGCCTGGGATGAAGCTTTGTTCTTTCTAGCAGGACCCCGCTCATCTCCTTTATCATCTGTGCTACTGCTACTACTCTCACTTCCCAAGTCACTATCACTTTCTGAGCTCCTGAAAGTAGCATTGTACATGCACAAAGAAACCCATTAATTCAAATGTAGTAAACCACTAGATCACAACCAATGGCAATAATGACACAGATATATGTGATATATAGTAGAACAGACCGTCTAGATTTGCGTTTGGACCTTCTATCACGACGTCGTCGACGCCTTTCACGCCGTTTGTCCCTCTTTTTCTTGGCACGCCTATGCCGATCTCTTTTTGAAGATTTCTTTCTTCTTCTACGCCTGTCATCACTGGAAGAGCTAATGTCTGACGAAGATAAGTCAGAATCAGATTCGGTATCTGAATTATCCGAGTCAGATTCGCTTTCATCTGAACTATCAGAATCAGATGAGTAATGTCGTCTTCTCTTCTTCTTCCGTTTATCCCTGTAAGACCTTCTACGCTTTCCTTTTCCCTCGTAACTGTCATCTTCAGAAGAGGAATCTTTTGCAACCTTTGACTTTTTAGATTTCTTCTTATCTGTCAAGAATGTAAACATATCAAGACAAAGATAGATTGCAACAAAGCCTTGAGGATTAGGTCAAACTATACCCTTCTCTGCTGCAACAGCACTCTCGTCCTTATTTTCTTGGTATTCACCACAACTGATGATTTTCACCGGTGCAGTTGGTCTCCCTTGTTCTGTGGCAACATGTTCAATTTTCTTCAAGACATCCATGCCTTGCACAAGCTTTCCGAACACAACATGCTTCCTGCCAGGGATCAAGCAAAGATGATATGACCCAATGAAATCAACAAATTAACCTTAAAAACAAGCACTAAATCAAAGGCTGTCTTGCAAATTTTAATCAGATTTAAAGTTCCATAGTTTGTGACACACCACAACATATCACAAGAAAATAGCATGTACCCGTCCAGGTGATGCGCAGCCTTGAAGGTGATAAAAAATTGAGATCCATTTGTGTTCGGACCAGCGTTGGCCATGGACAAGAATCCAGGTCCATCATGGTAGAGCTTGAAGTTCTCATCTGCATACATGACTGAAATTATAAATACCTTGACTAAGTTCCAAAGATTACCACCAGAAAGATTTGCATACCAGGAAACTTTCCACCATAAATACTTTCTCCACCAGTTCCTGCAGCAAATATATAGCAACACAAACAACACTCTTTCGCTTACTAAAATCATTCCAAAAGAAAAGGAAGCAACTTCAAACAACCAGCTGCATTAACCCATAATAGTGCAAGACAGAGAACCTAAGAAAAAGGGAATGGAGAAACCTCCAGCAAGAATGAACTTTTTTATTACATTCATGGAAATGTTTAAAAAACAGTCACTTCCCAATGCTCTGTACGAGGACATATCCAACCATAATTAAATAGTTTACACATAATTTCAGCCAACAAAACAAAAGATGTAAAACTCCCTCACTCTAAAAGAAAAAGGTGTAAACTAAGGTTGATCATTCTAACCAACACCTATATTCATCTCTGCAGATATCACTTACGACAGAAATTCAAATCTTTAACCCCACTAATTACACTTTTCTCGCAGAAAAGATATACCAGTCAAGAGTCAAGAGACTCAAGACTATGAAGACTGTCGAACATGTTTGTTTTTGGTTGAACACAAAGCATTAGCTTAACCAGAACAATCATCTGTCAGAAAACTGCTATAGAAACTCAATGTATGAAAATTGGTGATATTCCCTTTATCTCTTCTTCCAAAGGGTATTGGCAGCAAAATTGGTGCTCGTCCCTTTATGTCTTCCTCCAAAGGGTATTGGTAGCACCGTGCCAGTGTTGTTGACAGCGCACTATATAGCTCAACTAGAATACTATATAGCACACTACACGATCATGTTGTTATATAGAGAACTGATATATCATATTATGTAATGGTTACTGTTATTTATAATATGATATTCATTGTTATTCACATATGGCTTATGTGCATGTAATACCATTTAAGTAAATGTCCTTTTTTACTTAAGATATTACATGTAAATAAGCAAATACCCCTTATTTCGGTTTATTATATAGTTAAAAGATGAAACTGCAACTATATGAAAAGTAAACTTTTAGGTTCAAACAGAAAATTTGAAGTTTTACAAGTCACTCCCAAATTACATGTCTAAATCTAATGTTTTATTTAATACTTTTTAAAATTATATTAAGAAATGATTTTACCCTATGGTCAAAACCGAAGAAAAAACTTTTCCATGAACTTATTGAAAAAATGATTTACACAATGTTGTAAATATTGTATCGGACCCCGTATCGCACAGGGCATCGATACACCGGTATCGTACCATATCATACGATATGATACATGTGACTTTTAAATTATTTTTTTAATCATTAAAAATGTTTAAAAAAAATTTAAAACACTGAAAAAAGTCTGCAATATGCACCATACCAAGAGACAATGGATTCATCATTCAACGTCAAAACAAACTAAATCACATCATGCATCACTCTCGGGCCTCATTTTCAAACTTCGGATTGATAACTAGTGATTTTTAGAGAGAAAGGAGTCGTCTCGAAGAGAAGGGATAGACATGCAATATGAGCCAAAGAAACTGACCTAGAGGGGGTCTAACCACACTTAAACTATGATTTGTTAAAGTACGATTTTTCAAAATTAAGGCATATCGTATGATACAGTGCCCATATCGTACGATACCATGCACTTATCACAACGTATCGTACGATACGCCTGATACGGTGCAATAAATGCATTTTGTCATATAGGTACCGATATGTGTATCATATCATTCAATATGATGCATTTTTTTAACATTGGATTTACTTTCAATTTTCCCCCTTTCCCTCATGACAAGGAGCCCTCATTCCTCGATTTCTTTCTTTTATTTTGATTCAATTGGTGCCCACAATAAATAGGCAGATTCAGCAGCTTTTTGTTCAATTTCTCATGGACTTGAATTTATATTTATATGTGTCAATGGAATGTTTTCCAACCTTCCATTTCCATATAAAGGACATGGTGAGGCAAAAGACCCCGGGGCCAAGGAAACTTTTGCACGCGTATCAATGGCATCCTATAAATAAGGTAAAACATGTTTGATTTTCTATTTTTTAATTGAAGTGCTTCATCTTGACTAAGTACTTTAGTTCATGACAAAGTAGGACACATCAGTAGTTATCTCCTAAAAGCCTATCACTTCTTCAATCTTCCTCTCCTTTTAAAATCTTAACTACCTAGTTTATGACACCTCACTTTTCCTTGCCTATTTGCATATTCATACCATCTTAAACGTCTCTTTCATCTTTCTTCTATCAATGCCACCCCAACTTTTTCTCTAATAACCTCATTAAGGATAGTCTTTTCTTATGTAGCAGTTACACATTTATCTCAACATTTTGATTTCTGCCACATACATCTTTTACAAATGTTGATGATTGACTACCCAACATTCAACACCATATAATATTATTGGTCTAACTGCTACTTTATAATATTTGCCTCTCAACTTTTCTACTTTAATGGTATTTTCTCATCACACAAATCACCTAAGACACCTATATTGATTCTATGTATAACATCTCCAGTTTTCCGATGACTTTAAAAGATTGGCCTTGCGTACATTAAGTTATCCTTTCAAGCTGAGATTATTAAACTTACACTCCATATATCCTATCTTCATAACATATAATTTTTTGTCCTTTCAACTTAGAAAACTGCATTAATTGCTTTTTCTTAACATGTTCAATTTATTATGTCACTATTGTGTATCTAGGATTGTCTATGTGTTGCAACTTTACATATCTCATTCATGTTGCAGCAGAATTATTAATTTTAAAGTTTTTTTTAATATTTGTTCATATAGCTTACATCAAGTGCAACATAACTTATGTTATCCCCCATATGTACGACTCTTCCACTATGCAACATTGATATGTAGCTGCACTAAGAATTTGATTTGAACCTTGATCTTTTAGTCCAATGCACATGTAATTGTGCATTTTGCTATCACAACACGATATACTACTTTGCCTTTGATAATCAACATCACCTCCATCACCATTGACAAGCCTGAAATACACACTCCAGTTCTGGTAAATAACTTTTATTTTCCTTTTATTATCTTCCAAGGCTCATTCGCAAGACAATATCTCTGTGCAAATGTTTACTTTTGCAGCATCAAGAAATGCCGTAGCTATATCAGTAAATGACCATTGTCATCTTATCAGCTGATCACTTCATAGTCTACCAGTTCTATCATTTTCTTGTCCAAATTAAGCTTTGAAGTTGATATTGTCCTTTCTGAAGAAAATTATATAGACTTGTTTAAAGTAAACGGATTGTTCAAACTTCAAATAGATCATAGGTTTTACGTAGGATGAAAATAAAGCATGTCATCAAAATCATGTTGGACCCAATACCATCACATCTGTTTCCATGTCATATGTGCAGTATCAACTATCAACATACAAACTTATCATTTCTTTTGGTGGGTCTAATGGTCGATGTTGAAAATTGTTGAGATTGATAACAAGGAGCAGAGCAACAACTTAACCATGCAAAAGCACTGTAAAAAGTGTGACTTCCACCCCATAATGGATCAAGTTGTGAAGATGTGTATGCACATAGTTGTGTACGCATTACCTTTATGAAAGCACATTTTCATGTATACATGCAGCACTGGTTCATAAATGAAGCAACATTAGTACATAAGAACACTCAGCATTCTAGTTTTACCTTCCTGTAACAAGCATGTGCATGTGATTTTCCCATACCACATGTATCTCACACGTTACTTTGGCTGAAAATTGTTCAAACAGAAAAGAAGGAAAGAGCATACTTTTATACAGTGTTGTCTGACGCGTATCGTATCGTGTATCGCTGGGCTCCACGATACGGGCGTATCGTATCGTATCGTATCGTATCGTATCGTACTTTAATATTAAAATAATGTAAAAATAATTAAAAATTAATAAAAAATCGAAAAAAATCGAAAAAAATCAAGAAAAAATCAGGAAAAATCTAATAATTGCTTTAAATTCATATAATGTAAGTTTAGTACAGATTGAGCATTCAACATTGAACAATTGCATCCAAATTTATATATTTTGAATCCAAAAAATAAAATACAGACATAGTTTACACTTTACAGTACACTACAGTTACATATAATGTTACATTTTACAAATTGTAATCAGGATCATCAACTAAATAATCTTCATCTTCTCCTTGTTGCAGATCCTCATCATCATCAGCCACGCCCACACCTTCTTCTTCAAAATCAAATTCTTCATCTCCATAATGTTGTTGCGCTCCTTCCAAATTAATCCAGGCAACGTCTTCTTCTGTTAGGAGGGCATTTTCTTCAGTGTCTTCCATAACCCAATCTTCTAATATATCAAAATTATCCAAACTTATTGGATCGAACTGACTTTCTTCTCTATTTACTTTTTTTAATTGCCTACGACACAAACAAAGATAAACAATTAGTAAGTAATATTAACAATTGAAAACTGAAGTTAAATAATATCGAATTGAAAATTTGAAAGTAATACAACATTACCTTTCACGAAGGCGCATGTTACAACGAATATAAACCAAATCATTAAGCCTTTTGTGTTCCAACCTGTTGCGCTTTTTTGTATGGATGTGTTCAAAAACACTCCAATTTCTTTCACAACCTGTTGCACTACAGGTTTGGCTTAAGACTCTAACTGCAAAATCTCTAAGGTTTGGACAATCACTTCCAAACCTGTTCCACCAAACATCTGTAAAGAAAATATAAACATTAGAGACATAATAATCCACAGTAATGTAAGATGGAACTTAAATATGAAAATAAACAATGTACCTGGACGCATCGTAGAGCGGTTGCGAATTGCAACAGGCAAACCCATCAAGTGAAGAGCATTATCATATATCTCCATCTCTCGATGTATCGCATCTACTATGCTCTCATCAGGGACTAATCTGTCGATGCATTCAATGATTCCTCGATTAACCTCACCGTCCCTTTTGAAGGTTGCTGAGTACCTCAATGATGGGTTTAGATAGTAGGCTGCTGCATGAATAGGCTGATGCAATTGTTTATTCCATCTACTATCAATTATTTTCCACACGGGCACATAATCTCTTTTTTTTCCATTAAAGTTATTTCTGATTGCTTCTTTTGCCCTGTCCATGGATTCATAAAGGTAGCCCATAGATGGTTTCTCCTCGCTGTCAGCCAATCTCAAAACTTTCACTAAAGGACAAGTAATTTTCAATAATCTGATACATGCATTCCAAAATGAACTTCTAAAAACCGTTTCTGCAATCTCATTTAACTTTCTGTTCCTTCTGTTTTGTGGCAACTCTGCAAATTGTTGCCACTCATCTGAGGAGAACATTCTCTTTAAAGCTTGCTTCTGTCTCACAATACTCTGTACAGATAAGAAGTTTGTTGCGAACCGAGTTGCAGCTGTGCGAAGAAGCTCTGCACCTTCTGTGTATCTCCTCATCATACATAAAACAAATGCATGGTTGTAAATAAATTTTGTAATATCTTGGCAACACTCAGTTGCTGCCTTTATTTCATCCATCTCACCGATGTCCTCGAGGATGAGATCTAAACAATGGGCTGCACATGGTGTCCAGTAGAAAGTCCCATAAATATCAGCTAACTCCTTTCCGGCTGCTTTGTAGTTAGCTGCATTATCTGTAATCAATTGGACTACATTTTCTAGCCCAACCTCTTGTATAACCTTATCAAATTCTCTCGTAGGATCTCTGCAGTGTGCCTCTCCTCTGACATATCTAGAGATCTCAAAAACATGAGTCCTTTAGGACAATATACAAGAAAGTTTAGCAATGTCCTTCCTCGCCTATCGGTCCATCCATCTGCCATGATAGTGCATCCTGTTTCCTTCCACGATTGTCTCAAAGTCGAACAGTATTGCTGCACTTCAATCACGGTCTGATCTAATATCTTCCCTCTCAACTTCTGATAAGAGGGCATCCTGTATCCTGTACTAATGTTAGCAATTGCATCTGCCATTGCTTGAAAATGAAAACTGTTTGCTGCATTAAATGGAATGCATGCATCATAAAACCATCTGCCCACTGCAAGGTCTGCTTGATCGTGCAGTTGTTCTGAAGCCATAGCAGCACGAATTCCTGGCTGAGCACCAGGTGTAGTGGAAGGAGGAAAGAACGAATGTATGCTAGAAGAAGAAGCTCTTCCTCTACTCCTTCCTGAACTTCCTCTTCTGCCACCTCCAAAGTCTTCAGATGCAACCCTCTTTCCTCTGCTAGGTGCTCGCGAACTGCTACTACCAATATCTGTTCTAGCATCTGAAGGCAAACTATCAGTGAATCCAACTCCAGTGGCAGTAGCATCATCAGCTTCTTCACACATCTGGAAATCATCCTTTTGTTGTCTCCTTTCCTGTATGCTCTCAATCATCTGCAAGCATTGCCATTTAATACCTTCTGGCACACTTCTAACTCTGCCTGTGCATGGAGCAACTTCTTTCCTGGTTCCTGCTAGGTGGTGTTTCAACCTTGAAATTCCACCACTAACCACCTTTTCACAAAATAAACATCTGATTTTTAACCTTGAACCCTCAACTGGTATACCCCACTGCCATGCCGGATCATCAGACTTTGAATGAGAGTCTCTACCACCCCTTCCTGCCATCTCAATGAGTACTTTAATTCAAACAAAAACCTGAAAATAAAAGCACTTCGTAAATCCCCCAATCTTCAAATAACACTCAAATCGAGTGTCTCCCACTTCATGAATGCAATAAAAATCGTATACACACACTTAATAACTTCATATTTTGTCATTCAAAAAAAAACCCGAAATAACACAAAAAACAATAAATATAAAGGAAAAAAAGGAAAAAAACATTAAAAATATACCTAAATCCGAGTTTGGAGGCTTGGACGGACACCGTAGGGCACGATTTTAGAGCTTTGAACACCAAGGAGGCGAAAACCGACTCTTAGGGAGCTTGAAGAACCCAAAAGGAGAGAGGAAACCCGCGAAAAATCGCGGGTTTCCCTCGGCCCGGGACCCTTTATAAGGGTCCCAGGGCGTATCGCCCGTATCGTACGATACGGGCGATACGCACCGTATCGTGCGATACGGGCCGTATCGCACGATACGGTGCGATACGCCCGCACCTGCGATACGGGGGCCCGTATCGTATCGTGGTGGCCCACGATACGATACGTATCGCACCGTATCGTACGATACGGTGCGATACGGACAACACTGCTTTTATATACCAAAATATCTGAAGATGAAAAATCGCATACAATAGCAAAAGAAGTGCAGAGTATAACCATAAAAAGTCATAAATTTCACATAATAACAAACAAGGTGATCAAATAGCAACCAATTTGACCGAAAACAACTGATCAAATGCCACTAAAGCATCATATTATTTTGGCAGACATGTCACAACAGGTTACCCCATGAAAAATGCCAACTCCAAGTAATTAAACCATATCACATTATAAGAGGTGAATGTAATACCATCATATTGGTTAATCAAGTTCAAGGAATACACATTTTCAAGCGTCAAACGAAGAGCCTCACTACATTATAAAATAGTAATCACAGTATATTAGTGACACACACGGTGCACTATTTACTAAATCCCACACATGACCTTAGTGACTGCAGTGAGCATATTCAGAGTAAGGCATTTCCATCAATAATGCTTCAAGAAAATACACCAACAAGCTGTTGAAACTTGGAAGGACAAAATGCATATAAGACTTAATTAGAAAGTGATACAACAGAAGATAACTTGTCAAAATCATAGCACATGTGAAAACTGATGCATTTGTAATACTTCAGAAACCAAGTCAGCAAAGAGAAACCCACCATCACGCTTCGAGAAATCGCCACCCTGAAAAAGATAACAGTCTCATGTCAAAGCAGGGGGGAGAAAAAAATATAAAACTAACACAAAACAGAAATAAACCAAAATGTAACTCGAAATTTTACATGGAATACCAAAACCAATAAAAGAAAGGAAGAATGGAGACACATAAAGAGAGAGACGGAGAGATGGAGAAACAAGAGAGCAGTGATACAATACTAACCACTAATTGAAATGCACAACATCAGAAACTATTAACTTTACATTCCAAAAGATTGAACTAACGGACCAACTCAAGACTTACCTGAGCCATAAATCCCTTAATAATGCGATGAAAAATTGATCCTTTATAGTGCAAGGCCTTTCCAGTGGAAGCCCCAATGCCCTTTTCACCTATGACAGAATATAAACGCCAACACCTTCAGATGAGCTATCTTTGGCAGAAGCGCACACACTCCAAAAACCAGGTCGCCTCAAAAACTTTGCATTATGACAGAGCACAACACATACATGATACATCTACCCCAGGTAATAAAAAAGTAAGAAAACGAAAGGCATGCAGGTACATACCAGTACAAAGTGCTCGGAAGTTTTCTACTGTCTTCGGAACAATGTCCGCAAAGAGCTACAGATGCCACAACAAAAGATCATTATTACATCAACAAATAAGGCACTGGGGTTTGAAAGAAACTTGAAGGTGGGAAAACTGAGATTTGGAGAAGAGAGTTCTCTGCAAACATACCTCGAATACCATTTTCTCTGCAGGTTCCCCACCAATTGATACATCAAGAAATACAAGAGGGTTCTTTTTCTTGGCCATGTCTATTGTTCTGCTTGATGCACGTGACTCAAAAGTCAAAACTGTACCTAAAAAGAGAACCAGCAGCGAAGTTCCACTAAGAAATATAAAAAGGAACATATACTAAATACCGTGACAAATACAGACAAGGTCATAAGTATTTATACTATAGTTTGTATTGAAAAGCAGTGCATTACAAGTATCTAGAGTGCTAGATATTGTGCATAGATTAACATCAAACGAGAAAGATGATACAAGTAGAATAATCACTGCGTGCAGACCGTCCACAGGCATGCGTGCAACAACCACAAGCACGCAATGACTTACAGCATATTTACCAAGCAACATAAACAACTAAAGGACAACATCTTGATGGCGTCCAGTCTACTTCCCGTAAGCTATGCCACTAAATCATCCAAAACAGCCAGACCAAATAACAAGGGCACCGCAAATACACAAGACCAAACAAATTGTTCCCCCTTCCAAATTTCAAACTTGCACTCCATATTGTATTCCTGGACAAATAAACATCTCCCATATATAATCCTCAAATGAAAGCGAAAAGAAGCATAACTCCTCTGTTCAGAGAGGTAAATTCTCACTGAGAGAGAACCCCAACGAATCAACTATGTCACGATATCGGTTTCCCGCTTCGATCAAACAAAAAGATGTCCAAACGATCAACAAAGAAGAATTCGGTCATAAACAGTAACCCAAATGCAGATCCCTGAACAGTAGCTCTCACATGCACAAAAACCCACAGCAGAATGATCAAAGGCAGACTTTAAGAACAGATGGGGAGAGAGGAAGAGAGAGAGAGAGAGATCAAAGAAACATAAACACCAAAAATAAAATCCGACTACGAAACCGAGACAACGGACCTGAATCAACAGGGAGAGAGAAGAAACGACGCAAATTCGCAAGATAAAGCAAAAAAGAAAAAGAGCTAGGGTTTTTACGAGCATACTCACTAGTTTCAGATGTCGCAGATGACAGCGGACGTAGATCGAGCTAGCAATGCTCCTCTCTCTCTCTCTCTCTCTCTCTCTCTCTCTCTCGTGGGAGAGGAGAGGAACAAAAACCTAAGAAAAACCCCAACCCTCCAACGCTCTCATCTCTCGAGTCCAAAGCCAACCCAAGAAATTGCCATCCAATAATACCCAAAGTGATTTATACTTTCTCTTGGAAATACGTACCTTATTGTGGTGCGTGAGCATGCACCTTAGAGGAAGTGCGTGTGCCCTACTTTGTCTCAGAGATTGTCTTCGTAACACACTGACATATTCAAGAGTCAAGCCCATGTCCTTTTGTGAGTTCTACTTCTCGCGAGAACGCCCATGTCCCTTTGTCTCAGTGAAGCTTTTTCTCTTTCAATGGCCTCTAACCGTAGCCCACCGTCCTCGCAGTCGGCTAAAGGGTGCAGCAAAAGGAACTCTGTGTTATTGTCACTCATCATACCTTAGTTTCTACTAGATATGGTGCATAAGGATGGCAAATATTGGCCCGACCCAGACCTAACCCGATCCAACCTGAATGGGGCATAAAATACCCAACTCAACTAGACTTGGTTTTGGGTATGGGGGGGATAAGGTGCCTCAACCTGATATCTGACATATATGTATATATATATATATATACTTATACACGAATGCATGTATGTATATATACAAATAATCACACACACATAATATATGCACTATTTTTACTCATACCCACCCTATTAAGGCTGGGGTTGGGTCCCAGGTATAGATATACCGTCTGTGACCCTCCCCATTGCCACCAGTGTGAAAGTTTTACTCAATGGATGGATAGATCTTCCAAACTGTGCATCATGACTTCCTAAAATGCGAGGATCGACTAACGAGTTGAAGGATGTGAGTTCGATACTCGGGGCATGCATGTGGCTTCGACCTCCCATCATTTAAAAAGAAAAATAATAAGCTCACTCAGCATGGTTAACTTCAGAGTTTTTGTGGGATATGGTGCAGCAGTCACACCAACTAAAAGATGCTGATAGTGATTAATTATGACAATAACGGTAGATGATGGTAATTGTAGATGCGGTTGTCGTCACTCACGGCATAATAGTCTAGTAGGCTTGAAGGCAACAAAGGTTGTCAATGGTGATGACAGAAATAGAAGGTGATGGTGGCAGTGGTGGAGTAAGTTGGTGATAATGGCTTGGTAGTGAAAACTGTCAAAATGATAAGCTATGTTGCAAATAAATGCATGTATACTTAGTTATATGTACTCTTTAAGCACTGATAGCGACCTCTTCAGGCAGGCATCTAAACGCCCTATCTTGTCTGGTTAGAGGGATTGTGTGTCATATGGCGCCTTCATTTGCATATGCAATATTGTCCATGAAGCTGCATTTGCATTTTTTATAAAATGTGTTGAATTGCCACTTAATTTATTCAAAATTAGTTATTAATTGTTATGTTTATTTTGATTTTAATCTTTAGCATACAACTAATGTGGTGATTACTTGCACAAAGGATCGATCAAATAAGTGACATTAAAGGCTATTGAAAGTATAAGCGTCGAGAGTCCAAACCAAGAAACAATGGGTCACGAGTCCAAACCAAGAAACAATGGATGTTGGCATTTTGTAGTGCTGTTCTTTTTCATGTTCTTGCTTCTTTACTAGCAAAACAATGGTAAGGGATAAACCAGAACTAGGAATATATATAAGACATTTTATAACGATATTTTCAACCTGTATCTCACATTTTTCAAGCAATGTGTTGAGTAGAGCACCAACATATTTATGATAGTGTACTCTTAATAAGCAAGAAGGATGTTACCTTACTCGTGTTTAATGCAAGAATCATCATCAAGAACAAATCTATGACACTAAATTTAGATCTCAAATGGTTTACATCTGGATTTAATATGAGCACACGATGATATTGGGTCCTCTATGATAGGACTTACAACTCTTTAATATAAAACATGACGGTCAAAACAAATCCAATCTGGTCCAAATCCAAATATGTATTGCCCCAAGACATGAATGCGAAGATAATATGATTTGACACTTCTAATTCTAGTAGAAATTTGTAAATTTAGTTGGACAAAAACCAATTCTAGTTACATGTCATTCAAATTGGATAACTAACTATGTCCATTAGGAAGTCAACATTTATTTTAATATATACAATTCCTTTAGATGAGCCTTATTTAGGGGTGTAAGCTCAACTAAGCTCTTTAGAAAATATCCAACTAAAGCACAAGCTCAAGCTAGATCAAATTTACAGTTCCAAGCTTGAGCTCGGCTCAAGAAACATTCAGTTTACTTGAGGGAGTAAGCTTGATTTCTTGATCCACAAAGCTCAATGCTTAATAATGTCCATGAGCTGCATTGATGAAGTTAAACGGCTAGGGAATACACTGAATATCAACCAAAAACTAGGCATGCATTACAACTAAAACCGACTTTACTTTTTTAAAACCATCCTATCATATGCTTCCTTTACTCTCTTTAGTATGGATTAAAGTGTACTAATAGTTTTCAACTCACAGTTATTATATATGCTTGTTTAAGATCCCAAGTAACTTGAGTTGAGTACAAATAAACTCGAGTTTGGCTCACCCAAAGGTTGAGCCTGAGCTGAGCTTGACAACATCGAGTTAAATTTGATTTAATTTTGAGTTGTTCTCAAGTTGCTCACAAGCAGTTCAATTCACGTACAGCACCGGCCTCATTCATTTATTGTCTACCTAGCAACCACACCTAGACGGTTATTGAGGGGGTTTTCCATGGTAAAACATTATCATACAAGATTCATTCTATGAAATCATTTTACGACAATTTATCCTTGGACCTATATCAAAATGTAAGAAGTAACTTCAATATGTCTCATGTCTATAGTTGGAGAACTCAAGAGGCATTTGTTTTGTCCAGCCCTACGAACAAATATTGAGGTAGCAACTCAGGTTTTAGATATTTCTCTTCACAATGAAAAATCTTCTTGAGAATGCCAGTAACATGCTTGTTAAATCATGCTAGGTTGAATTCACAAGGCATTCATATGCAAATAATTTCCCTTGTTTTCATGAGTTACAAAGGAGCTGAAAGGCGTCTCCGATGCATTCAATATAAGCATAAGTTCTACCCAACAATGTATGGAATGTTAAAGTATGTCTCTATTAACCATTTTTCTTTCAAAATCAAGTATTCAAATGTGGAAAATCTTTTCTAAAAATGGCCTCTTTTCATGAATCATCCTATTTGGGAAATGAGTATAATAAACGGGGACCTAGGCTTCGCAATTGAGGTGGAGACATAATGTCATGCCCCGACGATGAAATCACCCAATGGCTCAGAACTCGTGACCGACACTAGGATGCGCACAACCTAGCAAGCCTTTCACCAAGGATACAGTGATTTAGCAAAAGCTTAAGACTGATGATTGGGAGGGTTGATTAGAGTAATAGTAAGGAAACTGAGAGAAAATAAGAAAGCAGTGTGATTATATTGATAGCAAAAAGATGCATGACTCGCGACACACTTATAACTCAGATGTGAGACACTTTATGAGTACAAAAGAAACGAGTGCTCCCTGACTATAGTAGGGGCCCTAGATTAAGTACTAAAAGTTGCCAGGCAGTTCTCACGTAGGGGCCTGTTTACACAACTATGATACAAAAATTCACATGTAGAGGGTTTTTGGGTCACATTCTCCCCCACCTAAGTGCTTGATGACTTCGGCAAGCTTCGCAGTGATGCTCTTGCAATTCTTGGAACTCTTGATGCATTGTCTGTCTCTTGACCTATTGTACCTTCATCTTCAACACCTCCTATTGTCCTCCAAGGCGCAGGTGCCCGTAGTAGCTACGGCCTGTACATTCCATGTCCACATAATAAGCCTTAGGTTTACTCACATGCAAGGCAATTTGCAATCTGTCATGGACGAGCTTCAGTCGAAACACCCGATCCCCTACCCTCACGACAAGACCATCGCACCACTTTGAGTTCATCCACTTCTTCATGCGTGTCGCTGCCTTTACATGGAGCAGTTGGGAAAAATCACGTCACTCCTATTAATCAGTGCAAAAGTTATATACGATTGGAAACATCTTGGAGTGTTGTACAATCATCTCCTGTTGTACCTCCAATTGCCCCTTGGGTCCTTCGCTCTTATGCAACTTACCTTGCATCCACCATCTACTCTTACCAACAACAAACTTTCATCGTCGTCTCTTGGAACCAACACTTGTACTTAGCTTATCATCATCTTGCCCTCCAGACTTTCCGTGCTGACGACCTACCTCTTCCTCGTGAGGTAGGTTTTTTGGATGTGCGGTGGGCAAAACGTTTCTGCACTCCTCAAGTCTCATGGCATCAATCTTCGAAGATACCTTGCTGCGAGGCATCTTCTGTTCAATACCCTATAGTGCTACTCCTAATGTGGCATCCCCTGCTTCCAACCTTCTTTTAGTCGAAGCGCTGACACTTTTCAACCATGACTATCATCCAAAGTTGTCGTGCAAACAACACACGATTGATTGTAATCTATGAAGACCACTATATTTGAGGTTCGTCATATCTCTGCATGGCTTATCCTCAAGAACTCCATGTTCAATATCACTCGATACTCATCCAACGGTGCCACAATGAAGTTGGTTAACCCTCTCCAACTCTCTACTTGAGTCGCAACAACAACTGCCTCCCCTAAGATGGGTTTGGACTCTGAATTCACAACTTTCATGTTGCCACTGATTCCATGATATAAGAGAATTACCAAGAAAAATGTACTAACCAATAGTAGAGTGTATGTCATTAACATCACCACCTCAATCAATATTAGTATATGCAGTTAACTAAAGTAGATAAGAAAAAGATAGAAATACTCTTTTATGTGAGATTTGTCGAATATATCGAATAATCCTTATGACGGTACTCATATGAAGTGAGGTAGGTGAATGTTGAAATTGGCTGACAATATGTACAATATGAGCAATGTCTGGACATGTGATATGAGAATCGTGAGATAAGTGCTCTAACCATTTGTGTATAAGGAGTAGGATCACTCAATGACTCTCTATCAACAAGACGCATCTTCTGGTTGATTACCTCCTAGTCAAAAGGACTCACTGATCGCTATCGGGGACCTCTTACTCATGCCAGTGAGAAAGAGGAAAACTAGGACAAGATCCATGCAAGACATCACAAGTGGAACCAACAATCCAACCCAGTTTGAACCCAAAATATTGTTGGGTGAATGGAGCATTAATGACTTTAACAAACTCAAGGTTGTTTGTTTAATCCAGCAAGAGGTCACTCAAGAGTAAAGCCATATTTAAGCCAGTTAAGAGATTCTTAGTATCTCTTAAAATTAACAGTTCCAATTGGTTCATTTTAGGGTTAGACAATTTGAATTTAATGTTCATTTAGTGGCCTTAGCAATTTCCAAAATAGCAATCATAGCAAAGCTCATAGATGGTTGAGCCTGTATCAACATTTTACTAGGTGATTGTCTATTTCTTAGGAAAGTCTTTATAGCTAGTTCATAGATAAATGAGCTTGTATCACTATTTTACTTGGTGATTATTTATTTTCTAAGAGAGTCTTTATAGCAAGTTTTTGTTTATTTTCTAAGAGAGTCTTTATAGCAAGTTAATATGTCTTAAACCTATCTTAGGGGGTTGTCTTGAGTATAAATAGGATTAGGTCTAAGGAATTTTCATTCAGTTGTTTTTCAACATTTGCTTTAAATGTCTCTCTTATCCTTAACCAATGGTGAGTGCGTCAGTCTTTATCACTTTGGTGAGTCATGTCCATTGTGTGGCAGACCTTGTGTATGTAAAGAAATCAATAGGCGTGCAAGAATCCTCTCAACTCAAGTTTCATATCACCATTTCTACATTCTACTGTATATATAGTGTTATGTGAAAGGTAAGGCTAACAACTATAGACATATGGTGCCAAGTTTTCATTCACTTTTGTATAATAGAGAATGGCTACGGCAAGGTAACCACTATAATAAGGTACTTATATTGCCTTGCCCAACAAGTCAAATATGTCATCACGACATGCTTTTAATAAACCTTGCGAAACAAGTCATCTCTTATGGCTTATAACAAGTTCTATGAAGCAAATTTTTTATTTTATCTTGTCTTACTAAAATCTAAAATAAGGTAACGTAGTATGAGGTGATGTAATACTATATATAAACTAAAAGGTTGGTTATGACTTGCAAAACAATCCTACACAAGTAGCAGCTACCCGCTACTATAAGGTAGATGCTATCCACTATTATACATAAGGTAAAATAACCGGTCAAAGTTCTTTTTCTATGAAACAATGAATTCTTAGTTTTAATGAAAGAAATGTATTGATATTTGTTCTCTTTTCTTAGGTTTGTTTTATAAAATTACATTCAATAACACAATTTGATTTGAAATGAATATCTTATGGGGGTCACTTATGCTCTTATCATTTTTAATAAAGAATTTCACTATTGACATCACCCTAAAGTCGATAAATTACTAACAAAGCTATGACATAGACAAGGTAGGAGAATGTGAGAGTACACAAAGAAGCAATTTAGACCATCTCTAATCGAGGTTGAAACATAAAACCTTGATGATTCATCACCCTTGCAAATGCAACTTTCTCTTTTTTGTGGGGACCAATGTCTAGGAGTTGAATTTCTAACATATCATGCAACGTCATATTAAGTCTTTGAGGACATTGATCCCAAATAATTCTTTGCAAGCCAATGAAAATTGCTAAATAAAGCATGCAAATCTATGCACAAGTTACTTCACGATATGTATTTTGAATAATCAGCCGCCAATCAAAATGAAGGAACTCTCTAATGTTTGCTAGAGGTCTTCTAACTTCATGAGTTTCATCCTCAAAAGATTTAAGATATTGAACCATTAACATAAAATCAGTTTTGAAAACAAACCCTCATGTTGTCTATTTGAAACATGTTTCAATCCCTCTCAAATGCTTGAAGTTTCATTTTTGAGGACCTGCCCACAATAATATTATAGGTCATGCCTCCACATGTAGTCTAGGATTAGACAACCACTTCCTACTTTGCCCGAATCATCAAACTTTTGGTATTTGGAGTTATGTTGGTGGTAGCTTTGATGTAGATAACTTTGCTCCTTAAAAGATATCATCAATAAGTTTTTGATTGAATCAATAAATGACAATCAACAGTCGACAAATAACATACGACATTCAGAAAATGGAAAATACTTTATTAAGAAATTGGTAAATAGTGAACAACAATGAGTAAAGAGCAAACTACCTTTCTAAAATCTACAAACGAAAATTGGCCTTTTCTGTAATTTACAATCAATAAGCAACATTTTCTTAACGGTATTAGCAATCATTATTGCCCACTCTAAAAGAGGTTTTTCTTCAGAGCATTGGTATTGACTTCAAAAGAGGTTAGAGAAGCATTATTCTTCGAAGTGTGGTACTTTAGGTTTATTCACCCTTGGTTCGACTTGCATAGGTCATAGACAACAATGACAAATCAAGCTGATGAGGAAAAAGCAATGATTCTTTTTTGTTGGATTTTTCATATTTCATGCATTTTTGAGAAACCTATTTATAGGCCTCTACCCTTGAGTTGGCATAATCGATGAGGATAAAAGACCATACCTCAAACCGTTTTTTATGACATTAACCATCTCCTTCACTTTTATTGTCATAACCTTTTTCTCCTCTTGAATGATCATTACCTGTGAGAATCAATTGCCACCTAGAATTGTAACAACCTTTATTTCATGACAACATAGATATGCACTGCCCACACTAATAGTTGAATGCATTCAAGGCATCTATTCATTTTCACATATAATCATAATTGAATGTAGTTACTTTAAAAATTAACTCACAATTTAATTGAAACCATTTATTTTAATAATTACATTATAATCTTCAATATTTTTAAAGTATTTCCAAAACTCATCACTTTGTAAACCTTATATCTTTAATAAAGGTATCTCTCAATTTGAATATTTACCTAGTAAGACATGGCTTCCACTTATTTGAATTGAAGCAATCCATTTAAACATGTGTGCATATCTTACATATAAGATTCACATGCTAGCATATGTAATATTATAAGTGATATATTTGTATAGGTCTTGTGTCTAATATTTTTTCTCATGAGTACTTTAAGAGTAAAACCCAAGACTCCAAGAAACAACCCCATTTTATACTCACATAAGTAGACTCTATAAGGAGTACTTGAGTACTCCAACAACTATCTATTATAGGCCTATAAGAGCATAACTCAACCCATTCTTATCAATTTGACTATTAGAGTAAGATTTAATATCACAGTAGAATGTATTTTAGTACCCCATTTATTTAATATTACAATAGACAACAATTACAGTAGAATATATTTTAGTACCCCATTTTAGTAAGATTCAATTTGAGTACCCCATTTTATCTAATCAATACTTGCAATCACTCCATTGATGTATTTTAGCTCATTGCATACAAAACTTGATGCTAATCAAATGTGAGTCAAGGTTCCATCATCCATAATTTTATAAAGTCAGCTTAGACCCATTCTGATTGATTTTTTTTGCATCAAGTCTCTTGTAAGATCTTTCATAAAAGAATCTGTAAGATTTAATTCCGATCTTATATAATGATGAATACTCTTCTTTACAAGATCTTTCACATGATTATGTCTCTGACCAATATGTTTGGATTTCCTATCATATGCTTGGAATTAAGTTTTCGATAACATACTTTGACTATTAGAGTTAATCGACATGAGTGTCATAGACTTTGTCTATATCAGAATCTCATGAAGCAAATTTCTTAGCCATTATGCCTCTTTACTAGCTAAAGCTATGAACTTGATAGGTATGGAATTAGCTATTCATGTTTGCTTCTTAGAACCCCAACATGAACTTTCAAGTAGCTAATCTTACTGATATTTTATATTTTTTTACAACTAAGAGACTTCCACAATATACCGAGTTATACCTAATTGTTTCTTTAAATTACTTTAAAACATGATGAACACTGTCCAATGGTCCTTAATTGGATACGAGCTCAATCTATTCCCTGTATATTCAATGTCAAGTCGAGTACATGTCACAACCTACATCAAGCATTCAATGGCTTTAGCATATTTCAATTATGCCACAAGGCACTCTTTATCTAGTACACATTTGATATTGCGTCAAATGAAAAAGGCACAAGATAACAATCAAAGTAGTCAAATTTCTTTAAAACTTTTTTAATATAATGAGGTTGTCACAAACCAATATTATTTTATTTTCTTACTATCCTAATACCTACAATAACATGAGATTTTTTCATGTCTTACATGTAGAAATTATTGGACAAAAACTTTTTGATAAATGAACATATCATCAACTATATAAGTAAATCAAACAATATTTTTCATGATAAAATCTGCTATAGGCATATTTGTTTGATTCATTTATTTTGAAACCATAACAATTTGATCAAATTTTTGATAATATTGCTTAAGGATTTGTTTCAAACCATATAAGGACATGATTAATTTGCAAACTTTATATTCTTGTTTGGGAGAAACAAATCCCTCGTATTGTTCCATATATAGCTCATCTAAATCACTTTTTAAAATACTATTTTGATGAATAACATAATTATAAATAGATGAAAGTGCTTAGATCACTCACATTGTAGTAATTTAACTATTGGTGCATATGTCAAAATAATTAATTTCTTATTTTGAGAAAAATCCTAGCAAAAAGTTAAACTTTAAACTTATTAATGGTTCTATCAACTTTTATTTTCTTTTTGAAAATTCATTTATAACCAATTGCTTTAAAATCAGAAGGGAGATCTATTATTTTTTAAATTTTATTATCTATTATTGAGTCCATCTCATCTTTGATGTCTTCTTACTAAAATGTTGCAGCAAGAGACTTTATTACTTCTTTATAAGATTGAAGATCATTTTTTGTGTTATAACAAAATGGTATATGACTCACTATTGTGTTACATGTTTCTTCAACTAAGAGCATATGAAAATCCGGTTCAAGAGTCTTTACCTTTCTTTACCCTTTACTTAGTCTAGACATTAAACTCTTTATATTGTCATTATAAGTTAAGTTCCATCATTTTCCTTATCATGTTCATTTTCATGGATATATCTAGTAGACCTAGGAATTGAGTTAAATATGTTTTCTTGAAAAATTGCATCTCTTGACTCAACCACCATATTTATTGGATATGAGATTCAATTTAATCACAACGAATCTATATGCCTTACTATGTTCGACATAACCCAAGAAAATATATTCAATTTCTATTTCACTTAATTTCTTTCTTTTCAATTTTGAAACTTTGACATTAGCCTTCCAAGCCTAAACTTAAGATAATTTAAGTTAGGCTTATTTTGTACCAGAGTTCATATGGAGTAATTTGGTTTCTTTTATTTAAAACTCCTTTTGTACCATTAGATAAACCAAAATGCAATAATGTAGCATTCACCATTTTTTATCACACTATTTTTTCTTTTAGACATACTATTTTGTTGTGGTGAAAGAAAAACTGTAACTTGATGAATGATTCTCATAAATTCAAAGTAACTTGGATTATATTATTCTCTTTTCCTATCAATTCTCAAAAACTTAAAAAATGTTCCACTTAATTTTTAAAAATCTTTACCTTTTCCAAAATTTTATCTTTTACAAGTACCAAATATGCATAGTAAAATTTAGTACAATCATTAACTAAAGCTATAAAATACCATTTACCACATATTATAGGCAAATCATGCAAATCACAAATATATGAATTGATTAAATTCAGAAATTTTAAATTTCTTTCAACTCTTGAAAATGAAAATCTAGTGATTTGGATATGAATCTAAGTAGAAGATGAATATGTTGTTTTGTCAATTTTTAAAATGAAATCTCATTAAGCCAAGTCATGTAAGTTTCTAAATTTCACGTCTCAAACAAAAGTATCATAAATCACAAGAGTCAATCATATAAGCAGAATTAGCATTCCTGTTATTGAGATTCAACTTCAACATAGACTAGCATAGTCCTTTACTTTTGAACTCAAACTTATTAAGTAAGAGAATCAACACCAAATTAGTTCTTATATATGTTAAGAATAGCACATCCTCAAAAATAAGGACTTTACCCGAAGTAATTTCGAGTTTAACTTTTCCTTTATCTTTTACTTGAGTCGTATATGCATTGTTTATGTACAAAATAAGTCTATTTTTTCTACTAAAGTTTTCAAGAGACTTTAGTTTTTGCACATATAGCAGGTAATACATGAGTCAATCCACCAAGATCCAATATCTTCTACAATATTCACTTCTAATACGATGACCACAAGGTTGTCTTTAGAAGAATTAAGACTCTTTTCTTTGTTTAATGTTTTCAAGTATCGATAATTGCTCTTAACTGAGTTTTCCACAATGGTAGCATTAGTCTTTCCTTTTTTAAGCTTGATATCCTTATAATTATTTTAATAAGATTTTAAAAGATCTCGATTTCCTTTCTTTAAGGGTTCTATAGACTTAACTTCCTCCATAACATAAGCTTTCTTTTAAGTAGATTGGTCTTTAAAATTATCTTACTTTTGATATTTCTCAATCCTTCAATGATTTGCCAATTACTTAAAGAAAAAATACCTTCCTTCTATTATTTCAAAGTTCTTTTAAAATCATTTTAAGAGGAGAAGGTTTCTCTATAATAGAGGAAACAATATGGTTTCATCAATGCTTGTCATATGTAATTTAAAATTATTCAAGATTCATATGAGCTCATGTAATTGCTCCATAATAGATCTAGGATCTACCATCTTATAATAATTGAAACAAGTACTAAGAGATTTCTTACTTATAATATTCTTTACCATGTACCTCACTTCAAGTTTATCTCATAGTACATGTACTTCCTTTTTACATGCTTCTTTAAGGGTCTTATTCTTGTTCTCCTCCAACCTTAATATAGTGAGAACATACATGACCTTCAAAGTGGTGAGAAGGAAGTACATCTTTTTTTACTACCACAAGAAATTGCCACCATCAAACTTATCTAACTTAATAAAGTCAAATGTCATTTCTTTAAAGGAAATAACTATCTTCATGAATTAAAACCTAAAGATTGTTGGTGTTTGTAGTTTTGTTAATGGTGGATTTTGTTGCAGGTGGCTTAATTCCTTAAGAAATATTGGCAATCAACTTTTGCTTGAATTAGTAATGACAATCAGTAGTTGGGAAACAACAAATGACAATGAGAGATGGTAAACACTATTTTGAGAAATCGACAAACAATGTTTTCTAGACAGTATTGACAATGAGTGCTTTCCTCACTAAAAAGATTATTTTCTTTAGAGTGTAAGCAAATTTTGGCTTCTCAAGAGGTTGAAACCCTAAAAGAGAGGTTAGAGAAGCGGTATTCTTTGAGGTAAGGTAAATGTGAACCTTCAAGTTTATTCAATGTTGCCAATATTAAATTATCGGATACAATGAATTATCATGATGTCCTTTAAGATACAACAAAAACCCTTAGTATCTTTCACTAACACAACCGAGTCATAGAGAACACCGACAAATCAAGATGATGAGGTTTATAAGTCCTACCAACATTAAATAGAACTTGTAAAAGGTTTTCAATAGTACACAAGAAAATACATTGGTTGAGAGAAAGCAATTAGTATATTTATGTTTGATTTTCCTATATTTCATGCCTTTGTGGAAAAACCTATTGATAGGCAAATGAATGAATTCAAGGTATCCGTTCACTTTCACATTCACTTTCACAGAGAATCATATACAAATGCAATTACTTTTAAAATTAACTAACAATTTAACTGAAACCATTTATTCTAAAAATTATCTCACAATCCCTCACCATTTTCAAAACATTTTAAAAACTCATCACTTTGTGACTCTTATACCTTCAATAAAAGCATTTTTTAATTTGAATATTTACCTAGTAAAATATGGTTTTCACTAATACGAATTGAATAATAGAATACTTTGAACAATCTAATCCATTTGAATAAATGTCCATGCCTAATATATAAGATTTAAATATACATGTATTTTCTATAAGATTCAAATGCCGGTATATATCATATTGTAAGTAATACATTTGTATGGGCTTATATCTGTTAAAAACATATTTATGGTTTTTTCTCTTCTATTTTAAGTTTGGTTTATAGAACTAGAATCAATAAGTTATATTATATCATAAATGAATATCTTATGAGAGTCACTTATGCTCTTCACATTTACACTAAAGGCTTTCACTATTGAAAATCTCACCCTAAAGTCAATGACAACTAATAAAATTATGGTGAAACAAGGTAGAAGAATTATAGAGTACACATAGTTGTAATTAAAGATAAAATATAAAACCTTGATGATTCATCACCCTTGCAAATGCATCTTTTACTTTTTTGTGGGGCCAGGGTCTAGGAGTTAAACTCCTAAAACATCATAAGCAACATGAGATTAAGTCCTTGAGGACATTGATCCCAAATAATTTTTTCAAGCTAATGCAAAATTCTAAATAAAGCATTGGGGCTAGGGTCTAGGAGTTGAAACTTCTAGCACATCATACAACATCATATTAAGTCCTTGAAGACATTGATCCCAAATAATTTTTCCAAGCTAATGCAAATTTCTAAATAAACCAAACCAATCTGCGTGTGAATTACCTCTGTGATATGTATGTTAAATAACCATATTTCAAACACAATGAATGAGCTCTCTAGTGTTTGCTAAAAGTCTTTCATAAGTTTCATTCTCACAAGATTTAAGATATTGGACTATTAATATAGAATACGTTTTGTAGAACTAACCACAACCAATATTCTAGGTCATACCTCCTAACTATTGACATATTAGAACTAGACAACCACTTCCTCCTTTACCCAAATCATGAAACTATTGGTGTTTGGAGTTTTGTTGGTGCTAGCTTTTGTTGTGGATGGCTTACCTCCTTCAGAGATATCATCAATTGGCTTTTTGTGGGACCACTAAATAGTAACCGACAAATAACAAATGACAATCAACAATGGTAAACACAATTTTAAGAAATCTGCAGTGAATGACAATCAACAAAAAGCAAATTGTCTTTTCTAGAATTTGCAAATGACAATCAACCTATAATAAACCTTGTGAAAAATTCAAACATGTCAGCATAACATGCCTATAAGGTAGGAAACAATACATTGTTAAAGGTAACGATGGAGTGATGTATATATATATATATATATATATATATATATATATATATATATATATATATATATATATATATATATATATATATATTAAAAAGTTAGTTACTCCTTGCGAAACAATCCTACACAACTACGGCTGTCATAAGGTAGCCACTACATACTACTATACATAAGGTAAAAAAATCAATGAAAGTTTTTTTTCTATGAAAAAGTAAATTCTTGTTAGTCTTAAGAAGAAATGTAATGACATTTGTTCTCTCTTCTATTCTAAGTTTGGTTTATAGAATTACATTCAATAACACACGATTTTATCAAGAATGAAAGCCTCACCTCAAAGTCAATAAAATACTAACAAAGTTATGGCAGAGACAAGGTAGAATGTGAGAGTATAAAGAGATGCACTTTGGGCCATCTCTAATTGAGGATGAAACATAAAACCTTGATGATTCATCACCCTTACAAATGCATATTTTTCTTTGTATGTGTCGGGGGGGAGGGGGGGGGAGGGGGGGGGACAAGGTCTAAGAGTTGAAACTCCTGGTAGATCATGCAACAACATCAAATTAAGCCTTTGAGAACATTGATCCCAAATAATTCTTTCCAAGCCAATAGAAACTGCTAAATAAAGCATGTCAATCTATGCAAGAACTACCTTTGCGATATGTATTTTAAATAATCAGCTGCCAATCACAATGAAGGAGCTTTCTAATGTTTTCTAGAAGTCTTTTAACTTCATGAGTTCCATCTTGAGAAGATTTAAAATATTGGACCATTAACATAAAATCGGTTTTAAGAAAGAACCTTCATGTCCTCTGCCCCAAACGAACTTCAATCCCTTCCGAATGCCTAAAGCTTGAGTTTTGAGGGCCTGACCACAACCAATATTCTAGGACATGCCTCCTAACCAATGACACATGTGGTCTAGGGTTTAGACAACCGCTTCTTATGTTGTCTGAATCATGAAGCTACTGGTGTTTAGAGGGCTTTTATTGTAGATGACTCAACTCCTTAAGAGATATCAGTAATGGGAATTTGATTGAAACAATGAAAGGCAATCAACAATCAACAATCGATAAACAACAAACAACAATCAACAAATGGTAGACATCATTTTAAGAAATCAGTAATTAGTGAACGATAATCAACAAATAACAAACTACCTTTTCTGGAATCTACAATTGGCAATCATAGTGTCAACAAAATTTTGACTTCTAGAAAAGTTGACACCTTGAAAAGGAAGTTAGAGAAGTGTTATTCTTCGAGGTACAATAAACGCTAACCTTTAGGTTTATTTACCACCATCAGTGTAAAATTATCGGATGCAATGAATCCCAACAATTATTTTCAAGATAAAGCAAAGACCCTTAGTGTTCTATTAACCCAACTGTCATAGATAACAATGACAAACCAATATAATTAGGTTTATAAGTCCTACTAGTGCTAAATAAGACTTGTAAAAGATTTTCAATACTATATAAAAAAATTACTTGGCCGGAGAAGGCAATCTTGTTGGATTTGCCTTTGTGGGCAAACCTATTTATAAGCCTCTCCTTTACCTCTCATTTGACATAATCAATCAGCATAAAAGGCTATAACTCGAGCCATTTTTTCATGACATTATCCAACTCCTTCATTCTCGACATCATGACCTTGACCTTTTTCTCTGTTTGGTTGATCATTACACGTACCACCTAGAGTTGTAACTAACCTTTATTTCATGGCTACATCGATATGCACAGCCCACACTGATAATTGAATGCATTCAAGGCATCTATTCTTTTCCACACACAATTATAACCAAATGCAGGTACTTTGGTGAAACCATTTATTTTGAAAACATCGCATAGAAACAAACATCCTTCAGTGTCCACCAAACTTTTGTTGGGGGTCTCCAACACACACTAATTTGTGTGCCTTGCATGATTGTTAAGAAGCTGACTATCTGTTGCTTTAACACTCTTTAAACCACCATCTAGCAAAAACCAGGATATGTAAATCCTTGTCGAAACAATTCTCTGTTGTGTCGTTGCCACAAAACCCACAAGGAAAGAAACCAAATAGAATTCCACCCCGTCTTCACTTTCAAATGAATCTGAAATATTAGTGTTACTCCAATGAAATCTACAAAGGGAGAAGAAGACTACCTTAGAGGCGACCACTACAGAATTCCGCAATGTCACTGCTCTGCTGCAGTCACGTAAGACGTGTAAAAGAGTTTCCTCATTCGATAAGTAGTGATGGCAGGCAGCGCTGCATGATGACCATGTCATTCCATAGGAAGTCGATTATTAGAGCATCTCCTGATGAAAAATTTAACCCACGTCATTCCATAGGAAGTAGAAACAGTCGATGCTGGAATTGAGTGGAGGATGTGAAAGATTTCTGGTGTCAATGTATTGGATAATCAGCTCCAGTTCCAATCTCCACCACTCACCACCAAATATCAAACCGATGCCAAAAGCTCTATACTTTGAGAAGATCCAATATTGTCAACTAGTCGTAAGCAAGTCTTTTATTCACCCTCTTATCTAACCAGAATTTTGTCACTACTTCATTACTGACTTCCCACATCATATGCTGATTTATCAAAGGCCACCCATAAATATGTCCTTTTCACAATACCCAATTGGTAAATAAGGCTCTCCATAAACGTTACCGCTTACCCATATTTCTTTTTATTAGGATCTCTTTGCAAGGGGTTCTAACATTACATTTCAATTTGCAAGCCAACTTCATAATACAAGCTTGATTAAGCTTGTATAATTTTTTTTATGTTGAGACCACGGTAAACATTTGCTGTCAATCTTTTTTTTATTGTTTAATAAGGACTTAATGCTTAGGCCACATTTGTAATATAGGTCCACAAGTTTTGAATGTATTCTCTAGTCTTACTTTCAGTCTTCTTATGTAAGGCACATTTCATTGGGGTAGCCTTATTTGTTTGAGTTTTGCAATACAGAAAATTATGCGACACTTTAGGTCCCCTCACCCTCATTGAACTCCTCACAACTGTAGACTTAAAAAAAATTCTTGAGTGAGGTTCAATTGGATAAAATTGTGGTGAGATGGTGCATATAATACATATCAATCTTCTCATATTTTGGGTGAGGCAAAGGTTCAATTGGATAAAATTGTGGTGAGATGGTGCATATAATACATATCAATTTTCTCATATTTTGGGTGAGGCAAAGGTTCAATTGGATAAAATTGTGGTGAGATGGTGCATATAATACATATCAATCTTCTCATATTTTGGGTGAGGCAAAGGTTCAATTGGATAAAATTGTGGTGAGATGGTGCATATAATACATATCAATTTTCTCATATTTTGGGTGAGGCAAAGGTTCAATTGGATAAAATTGTGGTGAGATGGTGCATACAATTTTTTAGGCCGCATGTACATATCAATTTTCTCATATTTTGGGTGAGGCAACTGCCTCACCTCGGCCATAGATATATCTCAATGCCATGCCTCCTTTTAGAGAAGCTCAAGAACCTAACACCTGTTGTCAGTTACAAAATTGTCTTTCAAAGAAAATTCAAACCTCCAAGGATGGAACATCACATTGCTTGTATGAGAAAAGCGGCAAACGATAAATTGTGGAAGCTCCAAATAAACTTTCCCTAAAGCCAAACTTATGCAAAAAAAATCACGAATAGCAAGCAAAAAGGATCTTCAAATATATATGTGTAGAAAATAAAAAACCAAATATGATTTTCATGTGAACCCCCCCCCCCCCCCTCATCATGAGCTCAAAATACTTCAACTATGTATAAAATAGACTAGCACAATAAGACATCTCTAAGAACAAAAAATTCAATGTCGTTACTCTCTAAGAAAAGAAGCAAATCAACCCACATAAGATCATGAACCCAAAGAAATCTCAAGCTTCCCTCCCCTTAATAGCATTGTCCGATATTGGTTGCCTTCCTACTGAATTCACCAAAGAAACCAGCCAACATGCTTTCCACTAAGAGCACCAAGAATATTATCTTTGTCCAATTAGGTTACTCACAAAAGAAAAAAGAAAAAACTCACACAATAAAGAGCACGAACACCCACACAAAGTAGAAAAATAACAAGGTAGCTCTTTTTTTGTCTTCGTCGGGTCCTTTGTAAACCCGATAAAGCATCTGTAAGACAAATACCAAAACACACCAAGACAAAAGACTTTTACCTCGACATTTAAAGAAGTACGGATCCTCCTCCTCATGAGGAGGAAAGGCATGCTTGCCTCCGGTTACCAAATTATCTTTCAAAGAAAGTTCAAAAGTCCAAGGGTGAAACCCTCATCTTTGAGTATCCTCAAAAGAAGCTGCCTTTCAGAAAACAAAAAGGAAAAGAATGACGTTAAAGAAGAAAGCATACATAGATTTCTACAGGTCAGGAAGCCTAAATTGTTCTACGTTGTGACCTACAGTGGCAGATCTAGAATTTCTTCCTCAATGGAGGTAACAGTCAGAGAAACTCCTATATACCATATAGATCACGGATAGAGATGTCAGTGTTTATCTTTTAAGTTTCAAGAGGGTTGGAAGCCATGAAAAGAATTTCAAGATAAGGAAATGGGTTATGTAAAGGTACTAACTTTAGGTTAGCATTTGTTGGTGAAGAGATTTCACATAACTCAAGGGCCATGGTTATCTCATGATGTATAATGATATCATGAATAGACACACTGTTATTATGGCTTGAAAACTATGCCTTTTCACGAGAACCGGTTAGCTGCAACTTTTGAGAATAGGTGGTTTTCTCAATGGTCATGTCTCTTGATATGAACCAGATTATGATCATTATAAATAATGAACTTAAGATAACAGTGCAAATAAAGGAAGAGAACATCATGAACCTCTTTGTAGAAAATCTGAAATTGCCTGTAATATCCTTGAACTTTTTCTCTGATTCTATTTTAAGGATTCTGCACTTATATTCTTGTTTTTTTAACTGACCTTTCTAACTTACTTGAATGCAAAAAATTATAGTGACAACCATCTTAGTGCGCTGATATTACAAAAGACTTGACTATTCTTGTACAAGAAGAGTCAAAAGTTCTTCACTGTTTCCTAAAGGTGATCATCAAAGTCCTTTGCATCCGAAGAGTTGGAACCCAAGAGCAAAGAAAAAGCTTAAAGGATAATACTCTAGCATGCCTTGAAGAGAATTAACATAAATCCTTTTGTTGTAGGGGTATTCGGGTTCTCATTAGTGGGGATTTTGATTTGCGGGCATTCTGAAGCAAACCTAAACTAAGGATCTATTGTTGTTTCTTGATATCCATAAGAAAATGCTAGTTCTATACTGGATTTTGAAAAGGCTGGTCACGAGCAGCACATTTCAGATTTGCCAAAGCACTACATAAGAAGGTCAATTTTGTGCAAGCGCTAAGATCGCTAACATTTACGTAAAAAAGTTGCTTTCTCCTAAAAAAGCTTGTCTCATAAAAGAGTTAATCTTCATCAAAGCCCCCAATATGAACATCTTTCTGAAAAAGAAATGTTCTTTGGGAAGAATAACTTCTCTAAGGAAAATAACATCTAACTTCATTAAAGTACATGGATTGGATAGAGACACCTTTCTAAGGTAAAAAAAAGATGCACTTCCTTCCACCCTAAAAGTCATATATGTCTTGACCACACCAAGACTGAAAGAGGTACAAAACAAGCTCATTGAGAATACTTGATGCTAACAATAAAAATGAGACAACAACGGCTACATATGTATGGGCCATATTCAAAATAGCATGTTAGACAAATTGTTTGATATCTATCAAGATTCGGCTAGTGCTAGGACTTGTGGACACATTGGAAGCAATGTACATGGAGAAAGATGCAACATGTAAGAAGTTTCATATTACTAGATTTAATAATTCTAAAATAGTAGATGTTATGTACGTCATGAACCAATTTTATGAACTCCAACGGATCTTAAATAATTTTAAGCAATACAAAGTGAACATTGATGATGTCATTAATGTCTCCTCGATAATAAAAAAATTTTCTCCTTAGAAAGATGTCAAAATACTTTTAAACATAAGAAGTAAAATATCTTTTCTAAGTAATTAGGGAATCATCTTGAGCTTGAAGAATATTGTAAACAAGAAAATTCTAAATAAATAATTAATAAAGAGAAAGTTCATGTAGTAGAAGAAGGTATCTCTAGAAAATCTTTAAAGAATATAAATCAAGATTATAACAAATTTCTTGAGCACACACTAAAAACAAGAGAAAAAAGGAAATTGCTATATTTTGGGAAACCCATAAATCATAAAAAAAATGTAACTCTAGAAGTCTTTTCTCATCATTCAAGGAAGAAGATGAATCCATTTTATATATGAGACATACTTCAATAGTTCAAGTAAAAAAAATGACTTCGTAGAACATTAATTTACATCAAACAATATTCTCACTGCCATGACTATATTTTATGTTTTGGATGAGAAGACATTTGGTGGTACTCTTACTAACCAAGTATGTGTTTAAATGCATATTTGAGACAAACAAATTCATACTATCAAAGGGAGACATGTTTATAGAAAAAGGGTCTCATATTTGAGGGAAACAAATTCATACTATCAAAGGGAGACATGCTTATAGAAAAAGGGTCTCTTTGTAAAAATATAATCAAATTGAATGTAGCTAATAATAATGTTGATTATGTTTATATTGTTGATTCTTGTGTTGTTTGGTATTACCAATTGGGTCATATGAATTTGAAAAAATGATATAACTTTGTTAAATCTAATCTAATTCTTAAAATGAATATAATAAATCAATCATGTATTTCTTCCATGCTCACTAAAATTACAAGACTTGCTTTTTTCTAAAGTAGAAAGAAATACTAAAATTACTTGAATTAATTCATTTTAATTTAGGAGACTTAAAAACAGCCTTGAATTAGAAGATGCATAAAAAAATATTATATGACTTCCTTATTGATGATTTTTCTAGTGTACACAGCGTATAAGTTTACTTAGAAAATAAAGATGAGGCGTTTGACATGTTTTGCTTTTGTATAAAGCGTAGTAGAAAATCAATTAAATAAAAGAATTAAAAGAGTTAGATCGTATCGGATAAATTAGTGAAGGTATTTTGCTTTATTTAATGACTTTTATGAAAAGGCGGATGAATACATTCATGAAGCTTACACCTCTTTACTCACCTCAATCTAATGGAGTGGCCATTTTTAAAAGGAAAAATAGGAACTTAAAGAGAAATGATAGAATGCCCTATTAATTAGTTCTAATGCACCTTGATAACGCTTTGGGGGTGAAGCGCCTTAGTAAGCTGCATGTCATTTACAATGCATAGGACTCCACTATAAGAAACATAGTAAAACACCCATTACGAGTTATGGAATGGATTATGCAGTAAGACTACCTTGCAGAAATATTTAAAAGGTGTAGGAGGTGTTTAGTTAAAAGTGGTACTATCACGAACCCAAAAGAGGAAAAATAGGCTCTAAGACTTCAGTATTATTTGTTTATTCCTGTATGCTAATCATAGTCTTTGCATATATATATTTTTAGTCTTAAAAAGTAATAATGTGCTTGGTTGCAATTTCACATAACCGAAACAAAAAATACTGATGATTTTTTTGAACATGTTTTTTCTCTTGCAAAATTAGAAAATATTTCAAGCTCTAGATGACAAAAATTATCTGGATGAGCTTCAAATGAGGATTTGAGAAGAAGTAAAAGACAAAGAAAACCACTTTTGGAAATGATTTTTATACATATCTTGTTGATAATGAACCTTTAATGAATGCAGGCTTTTTTTCTCACTGTTGCACCTTTTTGAAAAAGCCATTAAATAAAATTGATTCAATTACAAAATGCAATATTTGAGTTGTAGTAGTTACCTCCTAGAAACAAAACTAATTGAGTGCAAATGGATTTTCAAAAAGGAAATATAGGTACCGTGGATCAATTGAAAAATATAAGGCAGGATTAGTAGCAAAAAGATTTTCAAAAAGAAAATGAAGGTAGATAGAATCATTGATAAATTCAAGGCAAGACTAGTTGCTATGGGATTTAAATAAAAGGGAAGGAGTTGGTTATTTTGATACATATGCATCTCTACTTTTATTTATAAATTTGTTATTATTAAATAGATGTTAAAAGTCTTGACATTCCTAAACGAAGTGAAGTTGATGAAGAAGTGCATGTATATCAAGTACAAACTTTGAGGTTTGTAGTTCCTAGTTAAGAAAACAAAGTTTGTAAATTAATTAAATCATTGTATGGACTAAAGCAAGCACCTAAGCAATGGCATTAAAATTTTGATCAAGTTGTTCTTGCTAACGGATATAAAATAAATGAATCTCGACAAGTATATGTATAGTAAATTTCATAATGGTAAAGCGAGTTATGATTTGTTTGTATGTGGATGATATGCTAAGTTTTGGCAATGATTGGGATGAGGTAAGAAAACACTAAGAGATTCGTGGTCTAAGAATTTTGACACGAAGATAGATGGACTATAAGCAACAAAGGATCCTAAGGGATCAAGATAACAAGATACGGGCAAGAAAGCTAAGGACTATCTCAATCTCATTATATAGATAATGTATTGAAGAAATTAAATGCTTTTGATTATGCGCATAATTTTACTTATTTTGATCCTAATGTTAAAATAATATCTAATGAAGTCTAGTTGTACAACTAAAATATGCTAAAGTGATTGATTGCTTTATGCATATGATGATATATACTAGACTTGATATTGCATATAGAATAATAGGTCCACTAAGTTGGTACACAAGCAATCCAAGTAAAAACCATTGACATGTTATTCAATGAGTATTAAAATACTTAAAAGAAACCAAAACTATAATAAAAGTTCTTTGGTCTATAATGAAAGTCCTTTGGTCTTAGAATAATATCTGTATGCTAGTTTGGTAGCCTATGTAGAAGATCATGCTTCTACAAGCAAATGAGTCTTCACAATTGATTGGGTGTGCTTTCTTATGCTTCAAAGAAACAAATGGGTATTGTTGACTCGATCATGACTATTAAATTTATTGCTTTAGTAATGGCAGGAATGGAGTAGACTGGCCGGAGTACACTGTCAAAGGCATATTATGTGAGAAATTTTATTAAGAATGAAATTATTTCTATTATATTAAATTAGAGTTGAATGTTGCATATCCTTTCATGAAAGGTGTGATAGGAGATTTAATTTAGTGCATAAAGCATTAACTAGAATGGGTATAAAGCCTATTGATAAAATGACCAATAATGAAAATTGAACTCATACCTCAATAATATCAAGCCTTGAATCCAATGGGTATAAGTACATTATTAGTGTGGTTGCAAGTAGATGCTAATTAATGATTCCAAGATAAAAGTATTTGGTCCCATAAAAGTGATAACAAAAGGTCGAGCTATGCTCTTAATATGCCCATAGTAGATATCTATTGGAGTGTTTCTATTGGAAGAAATTTGAATAATCTACTTACGTCAATGTGAAGTGGGGCTGTTTTATTGAGTCTTGGGCTTGGACTCTTAAAGCACTCTTGAGAAAAGACATAGGATACAAGCCCACTAAGATAATGTCAACATAAATTATGGCTTTATTTGCACTTAAATCCTAGGAAAAACTTTGTATCATATGATTTACCAAAAATCCACCTTCATACCTTATATTTCACATTCTATCACTTAAAGGACCTAAGTTTTAAAAATTACTCATTTTAATACCCTATCGTTGACGCTATTAGCAAGGGTCTGACGTGATTGATAGACAATGCTAACATGACACAATTATTGACATGATAATGATATAGCATAAGTCATATATATTTGTTGCTAGTGCGACATGACACATCTCACGTGGGATGGAAGTCAAATATGATATTGACATTAGTGTGGTATTAAGTATTTAAAAGTGAATTAATATAATAAATAAAGCTTTATTAAAATATTTAAAACATATTTAAAATTAATTTGTAATAATAACCTTTCTTTAGATATTAATTACTAGATAAATTTAATTATATTTAAACATTTAACTATTAATTATATTACATTTAACATATAATATTAAAATGTTCAAAGCATATTTAAAATTAATTTATAATAATAACCTTACTTTGGATATTACTTACTAGATAAATTTAATTATCTAATAATTAAATTAGCAAGGGTCTAACGTGATTGATAGACAATGCTAACATGACACAACTATTGACATGAAAATAACATAATAGAAGTCATATATATTTGTTGTTAGTGTGGCATGATAGGTTTGACATGGCATGAAAGTCCATGATATCGTGGCACTAACTTAATGATGATATGACATTGACATCAGTGTAGTCTTAAATATTTAAAAGTGAAATAATATAATAAAGAAAGCTTTATTAAAATATTCAAAACATATTTAAAATTTATTTGTAATAATGATCTTACTTTGGATTATAATTAATAGATAAATTTAATCATATTTAGACATTTAACTGTTAATTTCAATATTAATTTACATTAGTAACATTAATTTAGCAATAAACCAACCAAAGTTAGAAAATATAAAAAATGATACATTATAATAATTTAAAATTAATTTTTCTATTAAAATTTTGTTTGTCATGTTATTAAATGTTAATTATCAAATATTTATTTTTATAAACTTAATTTTATATCATTAACATCAACTTAGCTTTGATGTCTATCAAATTAATAGTCTTTAACATCAACTCAATCAACTTAAATATTATTTTTTGTGACCATCATAATCTAAAAGTTATTTGTGTAACGATGATTATATAAAAAAAAGTCACTAATGTAAATTAACATTTAAATTAATAAATAATAATGTTCAAACAAAATTTAATTATTAATATAAATTAATAATTAATAGTTAAAATAATGTGATTATCACAAATTAATTTTAAATATATGTTGTAAACATTCAATGAAGATTTTTAGTTATAATTTAAATTTATAAACTTAATTTATATATTAAATATTGATTTATTTTTAAATATTTAATCTTTTATTTTAATATTAATAATTTAATATTGAAATAGATTTTCAAGATACTATAAGGTAGTAAAGTGGATTTTTTATGATAATAGAAGGTACTAAACTCAAGATTCAGTATCACAATAACATCAATGCCACATCATCACTGAATCAATGCCATATTATGATAATACTAAATCTTTTATTTGAATATAAATAATTTAGTATTGAAATAGATTTTCAAGATACTGTAAGATAATAACATGGATTTTTTTATGATACTAGAGGATACTAAACTCAAGATTTAGTACGATAATGAGATCAACATCATATCATCACTGAATCAATACCACAGTGAATGGATACATTTGTACTAACATCAATGCTACGTCATAAGTGCCACATTAATAGTTATATCATGTCAATATTATCCATCAGCGATGTGAGACTACATGCTAACGAGTGATGAGTTTTTGAAACTTAGGTCTTTTAAGTTAACAACTGAAATAAAAGATAGCAAAGTAGATTTTTGATAAATAATAGAGTACTAGTCTAAATTTTTCCCTAAATCATATAAGTTGTGCACAGGCGTTCAATCGGATTTGATGGTTTAAATTTCAATTCTGATGAATAAGAAGTCACTTCTTACTATGTATAGATTCAAATTGTAATATACTACCTATACTTAAAATATTAGATTTTTAAGATGGTGATTTTCAAACTTAAAAAATGATAGAGATTGTGAAAAGATTTTCAAAATAAAACAAAAGTTTATCAGAAAGTGCTTATTTTGGGTTAATGTTCGGTTTGTTGGTGAAGACATGTCATATGACGCAAGAGCTATGGTTATCTCATGATGTATGATGGCATCATGAATGAACACGGCATTTGTTATGGCATGAAAAAAATTATAATAATTATAAATAATGATATTAAGCTAATGATGAAGGAAGAGAACATTATGAACCTCTTCTTAGAAAATCTGAAGTTGTAACTTTCCTCCAATTTTGTTTTATGGATTCTATATTTATGTTTATATTTTTAAATGAGTTTTTTAAATAATTATTACAATTTTTTAAGAGCGCAAAGGAGTTGTACCGACAGTATATTGGTATGTTGATATTACCAAAGACTTCACTACTCTTATATAAAGAGAACAAATGGTTGTTTTTTGTATCCTATAAAGAGAATAAATGGTTGTTCTATGTATCCTAAAAGGAATCATCGGAATCCTTTATCCAAAAGGGAATCATTGGAATCCTTTGCATATGGAGTTAGAATCCAAGAACAACAAGAAAATCTCAAGGACAAAATTCTAATACACCTTGAAGAGATTCATACACTAATCCTTCTTTGTTGCAAGAATGTTTAGGTGTTCATCAATAAAGATTCTAATTTGCCAGCCTACGCTGTTTCTCAACACAAAAGTTGATTGTTGTTTTCGGATATATAGAAGAAAATACTAGTGTGCATGATTCAAAAAAGAAAAGCCGATTCCAGGCAGCAAATTTAAGATTTGCTAATACATAGAAAGAAAACCTGATTTCGGGCAAAGCCGATACCGTGCAGGCTCAAAGATTGCTGAAATTCATTCGCAGAAAAACGGTTTTCTCCCAAAAAGCCGATCTCCTAAAGCCAATCTTCGTTGAAACCCCCCCAACAGGGGTACCACCTCGAGTTCAATGTGGATCCACCAATGGTTTCCAACCAATTTGATATTTGAAGCCACGTACGAAAGGTTTGAGTGTTACTATTACATGATTCAGTAGGCTTTCAAAGTCCTAACGAGGAAGGGTTGTACTAAAAGCTGACATGTATTAGCCTATAGGGATGAGCTGGAAATGGGATTGGTCCGGTTGATGGCTTAGCAAATCCGACGGCAAATGGATTCACAGTGGGACGTGAGAGAGCAAACCAAATCGGAAAGGCTTATACGCTTAACTGGTTCAGATATCCATCACATACATCCAAATTTCTGAATATTTATGTCACTCGATCATTAATCAGACGTTATTTGCACCCCATTCCCTATGAAAAAGACGCATGGTAGCAAATTGAAAACGTCGAACTGGAAACTTTCTAACCTTCTCTTTCAAGCTCAAACATGGGGCTGCTAATGCATTTTGATGAAACAAGCTGGAAGATCCAGTCATTGCTGACTGAAGGCAAGCACGCACCCCACACTCTCAGAGAGAGAGATAGAGAGCTTAGTGCAGTTGGGGAAAGGGCTTCGGATTCACCATTTTCTTTTGAAAAAGAGAGCTACGCATGTGATTCTGCGTGCAGGCAAAGTGGATTGGCGATTGGTATCACAGTGGGAAATCATGTGATTCTCGGAACCTTTTAAAAAATGAGCCTATCTCTGCAAGTTTTTTTCTTAATTGACCTTGTGGATCCACATCAACTAATAACACAATTGGGTCCAGCACAGGCCCCGTACGCCACTCCGCAACTGAGATTGACGGTGACTTTCACAGAAACAAGGGAAAGAAAGCCACTCAAAAAACGGAGGAAGAACATAATTGATTGGTTTCAGTGAGTGCATCAACAGAATTAGGAAGTTAATTAACTCTACAAGATTTGCAGTTGTTCATGTCGTTAATGATCAGCTGGGTAAAATGAGGGACACAGCCAGGAAATTTACCATAGGGGGTTGAGCCTATGGAAAATATGTAAAATCTTACTATGATAGACATAAACCTTATCACATTAAGTTATACGTTACATGGAGCGACGGATAAATTCTCACCCATTCATCAAGCATACTTCAAGCTTTAGCACAATCATTCACACACACACACACACACACTATTGGAACGACCTAAATCGATGCTTTATTGATTTTGATGGAGGAGGAACTCTAACTTGTTCAACAAAGGAAAGAACAATGCTTCTCTTCTTCCTTAAAACAACAACAAAACAAGGTCGTTCAGCACGTACATGATTATGTACTTGCTTTGTTTATGTTCTGTGAAAGAAGAACAATATTTGATTCTTAAAAATTTACCTCTATGTAGAAGAAAGAGAGAAAATAGAAAAACTCCTTTCTTCTCTATCTCGTGAGCTCTATTTCCATCCTTTAGGAGAGTGGAAGAGGAAAAAATAGAAAAACAAAAAAATATCCTTCCACCACTTACACTTTTGTGTATAATGGTATAATAATAATTTTAATTTTTCATGGCACGAACCCATTACCATAATGTTGAGCGTTATTATAGTCAATGGAACTAGCGAACTTATAAAGTTACAAATTGCACTTTTTATTTAAAAATTACGGACCTCTCTTATTTTAAGAAACTCCATGACCCATTAAGTAGATTCCAAAATACAGCAGTAGAGTGGGGCGGGCGGGCGGGCGACATTGGCAAGGATCTATCTCTCTTGGAAACATCAAGTCAGCGACTTCATATAGAAGAAGAAAGAGACGTTTTATATATGGGGACTCTCTTTTCCTGTGGGTAATAAAGAAATTAAATTCATATCCGTCCCGCCCCTCTTGTTTCCCGCAATGAAGCCTAACAGTGTGCTCGAGCCTCCTTATAAAATAAAGTAAAAAACAACGGAAGCAAAGATTCAACTTTTGTATTTTACTTAATGGAAAAACTGAAGTCTGAACCTACTTATCAGACTCCTTGTACCGAAAAGGTAAAAGAGGAAAAGGGAAAAGAAAATTTGTTACGTGTTCAACCATGTTAAGGAGAGCGATGAAGATCTAACGAGTGTTTGCATGCATGAAAAAAGTGGTGGTCTTATCTCGGGCGGCCCGGTGGTGTGGGCGTTGGCAGAGGGATATCCGGTGCCGGAGGTGATGGCAAGGGCGGTGATGGCATCGGTGGCATAATGTCTGGCGGGACTTCTGGTAGCGGAGGAGAAGGAATAGGGGGCCAGGGAATGTCTGGCTCGGGAGGCGGAGGCCGTGGCGGCAGCGGCTGGTCGATTCCCGGCGGAAGATCGATACCCATAGATGGACAAATCCACGGCAACCCCAGAAAGAAGCGGGAAACTGAGCTATGGACCGGAATTTCCAGCATTGGCATTGGCGTAGGACGGGGCTCCTGCTGCCGACGAAGGAAGACAGCGTCCACGGTGCATCTCCGGTAGGTAAACAGCGGCAAGACGCCGGTAGAGTTGGGGTGCCAACGCTTCATAGACGGAGTAATGTACCGTCGAATAATTCTGATGTCAAGAACAGAAGCCACCATTTTCAGCACACACGCTGAGAGAGAGAATGCTACGTGTCCAGTTATCAGCGTAAGAACCAGTTCCATCGGTGTTGTCGGGACACATAATCCACTGACTCAGGCGGTTTAACGTTGCTTTCCATATACCGTAAACTAGGGGTGGGTGGTAATTTGGACCCGCTTCATATTTCAGGCTTAAAAACCCATCTTTTTGCGGGGTGGAGGCGCGGTTGCGGTCTTGTTTACATATATATATAAGTATTATTTATTATAAATATTTTATATGTTTATATGTATATACATAACGAAAAATGAAGATCTTCAAGAAATATCTCCATGTTACTGCTACTAGGATGAGCAGGGTTAGGTTTTAACTGAAAATTGAACCAAAATTTCAAGTTTGGTTCAGGTTTGTATATTTTGGATTCGGATTCGGATTCGATTTAGGTTTTAAAAATATTTTAGTTTTCGGTTCATGATATTCATATTCGAACCAACCGAAAACCCGATTTTGTATGTTAAGAACTTAAGACTCTTTCACCGCGTGCCATAGTTTCTCACTCTCTCTCTAACTCTCTGGCTCCATTCTCTTACCGTCTCACTCTCCCTCACCACTTGCCGCTGCTGCTCGTGCTGGAAATTCGATTGAGCATCGCTCCTCTCACTCTCTCTCTTAAAAACGAGAAGCTCTGACCGCCGTTCGTCACTGCATGTGAAAAAAGAATCGGGTGTCGAAGTCGACATAACATCGTTTTCATTACTTGTAGAATGGGAGTTCTCAATTCACAAGGAGAACGACAGTCGACAGGTGAGAAATTTGATCTTCTTCCACTTCTTCATCACTCTGTAATTTGTATATATTTCTTTTTGGAACTAAGGTAGAATTTTGTTCTAGTTATAGAACAAAGTACAGTGGTTGTACGAGCCAACAATCATTGTAATTATGAGATTCTCCCAGTTTTGCAGTTTTCATACTCTCGGTATTTTGACATTTTGGATTTTACTAAGTAATTGAATTTGGAAGCTGAGGTATTTTATACTCCTATGCTTTTTTATTGACTGTTTTTATGATATCTGTAGTATTTGGTTGTTTTCCCTCAAAACACTCATGCATTTCTAGCTAACCAAATTTGTCACATGATAAAGGCTTATGTTGCTAGCTGATCCTGCCATCCAAATCTTTCTTTTAGCTGTTCAATACTTTCAATCCACCAATCACCAAATCGTCCTTTCTCATCTTTTGGTAATGTTAGATCCTTTGTCATTATCCAAACTTCTTGTGCTTGTGGAAACTTAAATATACAATGTATAATTCTGGTTCTTGTAGATAGATTGGACACATTTCGTCATCTACTATAAGTTTTTGTCTCAATTTATCTTTTGTAGGGATACCACTGATTTTACTAGATTTACTTGTTGCCCACTGATCTCTTTATAAGTCTTCATGATTTGTTCTATATTTTAATACTATTGTATGGATGCTTTGTCATATAACATTAAGTCATCAACAAAAAGTAAATGTGAGATTGTTGGACCTCTTCTTGTTATTCTGACACTTTTAATATCTCTATTTTCTATTGTTGTTTGTACTAAGTGTGATAGTACTTCAGTGCATATAAATAGATAAATAGACCAGCTAACTCCCTTTTCTTTTTGCTAATCTACGTCGGGCAACTAGTGCAATCATCTTTCTTATGTAGTTGGGTAATGTAGGTGGCATACACTTGAAAAAATTCAAAATAGATCTTGTGCTACATCTGTCGCAATAACTTTATTAGAGGTAATAGCACAAGTAAAAATAATACCTAGATGGATCTTGCCATAGTGGTTCATTTAACTTAGAATCATGCCAATCAATGTACCCAATTGATGTAAAGTTCTTATTCTAAAATCGAAGGATTTGATAAAACTTACAAGGATTCACAACAACAACCACACCAAGGTAATTTTAGAATATATAGAAGAACTTACATGCATTGACAACTTAGATTAGTTTCAAAACCACAATAAGTAAACAAAAATATCCTTGAGGAAACTAAGATAATAAAACAACAATTTGACCTTACCGACATGATGCTCTATTTTGAAATACTCAAATACCAATTTTGCACACTGAACACTCTTATTGCTAAAGTAAATAGAAATATCTATTTCTTTTTTGAAGTTTAGTACATGTTATATTAGTGTTCATATTATGCAATACTTATTAATATTACTTTTTATTATGTTAGATGTCTCAATTACAAGGTCTACTTGAAAAGCTAGTAGAAGCAACCCAGAGTAAGTAAACTTTAATACAATGCAATCAAGTGATGATGCAACATCTTCAAAGACAAAAGCAGCCCATGAAGTTAAGATCTAATGTATGAGAGCATTTCACAAAGTTTAAAGATGAATCAGGTGATATCAAAGCAAAATACAATTATTGTAGTAGAGATTTTTGTTATGATCCTAAGAAAAATATTACTACTACACTCAAAGATCATATTGGTATTTGTAAGAAATTTGTAAAAAATGCAGATGCTAAACAACAACCGTTGTGTTTGCAACTAGTAGGAGAAAGTGAAAACTTAAGTAACTTATGTACTTAGAAATTTGATCAAAAGACAATTAGGAAGGCCATTATAGAAATGGTCATTACAAATGAATTGCCATTTAATATCATCGAAGGTGAAGGGTTTAGAAAGGTGCTAGGTATTGCATGCCCTAAGTTTAAAATGTTATGTAGGTGACACTATATAGATGAAAAAGTTAAGTTGAAGATTTTTTTGAAAAATAATACACAAAGCATATGCCTAACCACAAACACGTGGACATCTTTGCAATGATTGAACTACATATGTGTCACAACCCATTTTATTGTTGATGAGTGACACTTGCACAAAATATTGAAATTTTGTTTAATATCTAGCTACAAGGGCAATTCTATTGGTAGGCTTCTTATTGATTGATTGCTTGAGTGGGTATTAAAAAGGTATTTACAGTTACAACTGATAATACTAGTTGGAATGATGTTGTTTCATATTTTAAAAAATGTATAAATTGGGGAATTGGTATTACAAATTGTAATTTTTAATATGAGATGCATTGCACATAAAATAAACTTGGTTGTAAAAGATGGTTTAAAGGAGGTGAATAACTCTATTATTTGGTTAAGGAAAGCTATTAAATATATTAGGCAATCTCGAACGAAGATACAAAAGTTCAAAGAATATATTCAAGAATATAATATATAGTGTAACAATCGGTTGTGCTTAGATTTTGTGACTAGATGAAATTCCACATACAAGATATTGAATGTTAATAAAAAATTTGAGAGGGCATTTGAGTTGTTTGATACACAAGATTTATATTTCAGACGTAAGGTGGAATCAAATGATAATGGTGATAATGAATTTATTTATGTGTAATCCATGGTATAAAAATTCGACAAAGTTTTACGCTAGCTGTCGGAAGCCTAACACAACCCTCCTCCTTTATCCGGGCTTGGGACCAGATAATGAATTTACTTCTATTGAATATAATTCCGTAAGTATGGGAAAAGGCTTAGTTGTTTTTTAATATAATTCCATAAGGAAGTTAAGTAGCATTTTACAACAAATTTATAATACCACAATACATATTTCAGGGTCATCCTATGTCACATCCAATACATTTTGGACATAAATCGATGATCTAGTTGGGGCAATATTAAAGTGGACCAACAATGATGATTTGGAGGTAAGGACCATGGGCTTAAGAATGAAAGCAAAATTTGACAAATATTAGGGGTGATCATACGAAGATGAACAAGCTTATTTCTATTGTAATCGTACTTGATGCTTGAGAAAAGTTTGAAGTGATGGAGTTTGTTTTATGTAAAATTTATAGTATAGATAATGACAAAGGATTATTTCAAGGAGTGATAGATGATCTCTTTGATATGTACGAAATACAAAAGAATGCTACAACCTTAAAATGTTAGTGTTTTTCAATTAAGTGGAAACTCTACAAACAATATTGTGCCAAGTGAATTAGGTAATGTTGGAATAAAATGAAAGACTAGAGGCTTTTTTAAAGAACAATACCTTAAAAGCAAAATGGAGTTGGAAGGTATAGGAGAAAAAAAGAAAAACTAAATTGGATATTTATTTACGTGACGATCCCACTTTTTCATGTATGGCAAAGGATATCTTGGTGGTTCTCATATCTCCAGTAGCTTGGGGATGATGCTTGATGCATTTCTTTGACTCCTAAGGTAGCAAAATGCTTGATTTGTGCATAAGATTGACTATGACATGGTGTTAGTTTAAATACTAAGAAGGAACGGGAAGACATTGAAGATTTTGAAAAAGGTAACACCTACTTACATGTATAAGTATATTTACCTTTTATTATTATGTTTTTCATATGATTAAATTATTTATTATACAATTCAGGTTTGCAAGTTGTTGGATTGGGAGGGAGTGTGATAGCATTGAATAGCAACATAGAGTCATTAAGTAATTATGCTTTATTATATCAATTGGTTATTTCATTAAACTTTATATGATGATTTCATTTACCTTTTTCATGTAGGACAAATGGAGTTGAATGAAAAATGAAGATGACAGCTAAATGGTTTGCTTGTTGAATGTTGGTATTTTGTAATATAGTAGCATTGTATTTTATGATAGCGTAGGTCATGGCTTTTGGTAATTGGTAGCAATGTAACAACATTTATGTGTCTCAAGACTTGTTATCATATACATGGTGTTGAGTTCTTGAACAATGTGTAACATTGAGATATGTTGAGTTGAGTAATTGAAATTTGGAGCAGCTGGAATTAGGTAGATATATCTTAGGCCTTAGTTACTATATTTATTTAGATATATCTTAGGCCTCTGACTAGCTATTGTAATTCTTGGTTTTGGAATTGGATTCATGGTAAAGGGTGTGTAGTGCAACAATATTGCTTGCATATGATTCGTTGATTCTTGTTTTAAAAATGCTTTTGTATTATTTTTCAGTTTTCTTTTCTTTGTTCTGTTGACAATATACCATTTTTGCTGACAGATTTTCAATGACAATAAGCTGCAAATCAATGTGAAAAGATGTATAAGGATGCCTATCGGATTAAGAACAAGTACTTCTACAAGGTGAGACTTCTCTTTCTATGCTGGCCTTCAAACTTATACTTCGTGATTTAGGAAAGAGTATGTTGGTATTCCTCCAACTGTCTGGAGAATCATGCTATAACAAATATTTGTCTAACTAATCAAGCAGCCTAACAATGAGGGGAGCACTGAAAAGCATTAGTGAGAAGAGATTTGTGTTCCTTGTGCTATCAAGTAACACTTGGTGTCATCTTCAATGTGTTGACGACATTCTATTTGACAATCACAAGCTCGTACTTGCTAGCTATTAGTTTATGATATTCAAAGTGTTCATACATACATTTTGGTCTATGGTTATCTTACTTTAGATCAATATCAGGATTGTAATGCTGCTAATAAAAGGAGTTGATGAAGATTTGATCAGTCTTTTGTTTTAACCTATTCTACTGTACAAAACTCAGGAAGTGCCTTTCGAAGTAGTCCGTTCACAGCTCCAGTCTTTTGTTTTAGATCATTTTGCTTGTACATCACTGAGATTATTCCTTGCGTATGAGACCAATTTTTGTTATATTTGAACTCCTATTTATCAAACCTTACATACACATTAGTGAAGTCCAAATCATGTTAGATTTTTAAGGGCATGTTGAGAGTACTCAAGAGGATCTTTCTTCCATGTTGACAGTACTAAAGAGCATCCCTCTTTCATTTACTTCGACCAGGTTTTCTTGACGATGTCATCTCTAGATCCTAAAGACCATATCTAAGTTGTCGCCATTGTCTATATCACAGCAAATTATGGTAGTAGCTGCACGCTGCAAAACAGAGTGCTTTCTCTCTCTCATGTACATGTTTATCAGCTTGAAGCTTTGTCCATTCTCTATATTACAGAATTGTTGAGTTTATTTTGTTAATTTTATACTATTCTAAGAAATCTAGATTATGCAGGCCTCACGAGATCTTCTCCCCCTTATGATCCTTCCATCACCAAATAACATCATGCATAAAAGACTGTAGCAACAAAAGGAAGTGAAATTAAGATTCTTATTTCTTACATCATATCCAACACATTGAATGACGATCAAACGAAAGGATGTATGCTGTCCTCCAGGGCTTAAGAAAAAGGAAACTATTGGAATTGGAGTTTATTATGATGCTAGAATGCTTATAGTTTGACTTGGATGTCCCTCGACTTGGTACAAATTTTGTGTATTTAAGCCCACAGATTCTTTCAACATGGAACCATTTATGCCCAACCCGAATAACCAAACCGAAGGTTCTTTGTATGGTTCGGTTTGGGTTCAGTTTGCATAATTTTATGTATTTCGGCTTTGGATAATTCGGTTTGATTCGATTAGTGAACCGAATCAACCATGCACATCCCTAGTTGCTACTGACTGAAAAGAACAAATCCAACGTAATGTGAATTTTCTGAATCAGCAAATAAGAAATAAAATCGCAAGAAACTAACCTTCAACAATTTATTGACGTTGTAACTATTACTCCAGTACCCTATAAAAACAAATTTCATCAATCTTTTTGACGGCTAATCAGTGTGAACAAAAATGAAAAGAACAAGCATTAGGGAAAAATGGACAGTATGATATCCTATCCAACAACACTTAAAAAGAAACACCTTATCCTAGAGAAAAAGATTCCATCTGTCTAATGGAGAAGATGGTTTTTGACACCGGAGGAAGAGAGCCAGTGACAGAGGTGGAATCGGAAAGATGACCGCCGTCGTAGAGTCTTAGAGAGAGAACAAGAGCCGGTTAGGGCATACATTCAGGAAAGGGGGTGTTTAGAAACCAGTATTGTTAATATGTCAGTTATTCGATTCATTCGATTTTGGATCTTTAAGAACTGAACCTGAACCTGAACCGAACACCAAATTTCATTGAATTGCCAAGCCAATCCCAAACCGATTCGTGTTGTAACCGAACCAAATATGAAGTTTCGGTTTGGTAACTCGGTTTTAACCAAATTATGCTCACCACTATGTGATAGCATTGTTAGCTGATAGGATAAGACCTTTCAAGCAAATTTTTGTTAAAAATAAAGTAAAAGTTATAAAGTTATTTTTATTAAAAAACAATAAAAATCTTGAAACCAACCTGCAGGAATCAAAGTCTTCGCTCCCATCTCTCTTTGAGAACCTTATCTTCATTTCTGTCTCCATCCTCACAATGGGACCACAAACACCTCATCCCCGTCTCCCTGTTGGAGAAAAAAGAGATGCTCGAACATAAATTTGAGATCACGAAATGAAACTTATTTTATACAAAATGTATCGAAATTGGAACATGTTATTATGAATGAAATATGGAGAATGATGATAAGTTCATGAATTCAAAAAAGAAATAACACTTTCTTTTATTTATTTTCTCTTATAATTTGTTTTATTTTTAGATTAGCTTAATTTTGTAGAATTAATTAGGAAATGGGGCTGGCCAGGGACCTCTTATCTCTATCCCCGTCCTGATACTCGTCAGGGATTTTCTTACTCTTCCCATCACTGTTCCCGATACTGGTCAGTGATTTTCTTTCTCTTCCATCCCCGTTCCATCATGAGCATTCTTACCTTCAAGGACACAATTTCGGATTTGTTTTGGCTCCAAGTGATTCTTTGGGTCCTATAAGTAATGTGGATTTGGATCCTTTCAGTAGATCCAAACAAGTTTAAAACATATCTGGGTTTTGAGCCATTTTGGGGTCACTTGGTCTCCGGTTATTTATGCGTTTGAATTGCATTAGAATATAGACTAATATTATCTTATTTTTATTGTAATTAAGGGACTAAAAATAGGAGATCTGGAGTGGAATTGTGCCCTTGGCGTTGGATTTTATTATAGATTCAAGTAGGTGAACATGTTTTCTTTACAAAAGCATGCTAAATAGGTTTACCTACTTTTGTTATGACATGTAATTATAAGTGACTTTATAACTACTATTAAATCTGGAAATGCGATTCTTTATTGGGAGCATTAAACTGTTCTATTACTTGCATTGTCATGGGATGTGTAAATGATTGCTTGTAGTGCGTGTGAAATAGTATCTCACATAAATTAACCTGCTTCACAACGGCATGGGACATCATTAAATGATAGAAGGACATATCCAGTAAGTACTAATCCGTGATAAGATATTAGGTGAAACATCAAAGGAAAAGTCAACAGAAAGGTAAGAAAATGTGTTTATGATCTATTCAGACTACAATCAATATTCAACTTTTTAATTGTAAGTAATACATCCTTATGCATGTTATATTTCTCAATTACATAGTCTCACTTCTTTCTGATTTTTTCAAGTTCATAACATCTTGTATACTTACGATCATGAGTAAAGTTTGATGTGGTCGCAATGTCTTCAATTTAACCGATATGAGAACATTGTTGATCACTTTTTGTATCTTTCGCCCATATTATATACTTACATTACTGAAACAAAAATATACAAGAATACAATTAGTACTATTTCAAAATGAACATAGTACGACACAACATTGTGATTTTAGTAAAATTGTTTTGACAATGAAAGGAATGGTGATTGATTATACATGTGTATGTGTCACTAGAGACTAATTGTTTGGTCCTAAGTGGGGCTTGCTGTCGTGTGTGGTCAGCAGAGTTATAGTCATAAGGGAGAGGTCTTTTGCGACTGATGGTATGGTAAGTCCCAAATGAGTCTTGATGATCTCCATTATTGATGCTTGGGTGTTTGTGCATTGCATAATTTTGGATAGCATAGATAATTTGACATTATGTTAGTTTTTATGCATATGTATTAAAATATGTACGATCTTTGGTTGTGGGAAGACAACATTCACCTACTTATGCATGTGTATTGGTGTGCTCACCCTCCCTAACTATTTCCAGGCACTAAAGAGCATGGTAGCTGAGGACCGCAGATAGCAGCAGGTTTTCTGGTGCTTCTTAGTGTATGGTATTAACATCTGTATAGCGTCTTTTTGTAGGAATTTTCTGTATTTTTGTGGGATCACAATTGTACTTTGGATTCTTATTTTGAAATATGGAGTCCCATGTTTGGTTTATGATCTATTGGGTTATGCACACCATGATTAGTTGTGGTTTCCGTGGCATGAACAGCCACGGCAATCAGTTCTGTGGGGGCGTGACATTTAGAGTTTGAGGATTTGTGAGACATTGGTGTGTAGAATAACTCTTTCATGCAAATGCGTCAATGTTATGAAAATCATCAACAGAAAGAGAGCAGGAAACCCAGCATAGTTGATCGATCAGCTAATCAGAAAAGACCCTCGCTCGTTCTTCAACGATTTACTTTTGAAGGACTGTCCGTTGAGTGTAAATCAAACAGCTGCTGCAATTAGAAAGGAGATCTTCTGTCAAATAATGGCACCTCACTGCATCCAAGTTGATAAATATCCTAGAATACGACTGAGTGAACCAGTACCATAATACAGTCACAGAATATCAAACCAATCTTATGTGGGAAGTAAATGTGGCCACACGAAGAAAGACGCAAACTAAAACATGGCTATTACAAGTGATAGTGCGACAAAACACAACATTAAAAATTCGAGAGGCAGCAAAATTGAACATTTGAAGAGACAATGAGATGGGGTTCTATTGAGGCATAAAAGGTTAGATGATAAATGCTTCGAAAAAGGTAGGTTTTCTAAAGTTTAATGCTAATATGAGATAAGATTGAGCTGAATGATCTATAAGAGTTTGATGTAGTTCACGTGATTATAAGTGGGTGAAGGCTCTAATTTTGCTGTAGTAGGGATCTTTCGAACTTTTTCTTAAACAAAACAAGTGGCTATATATATATATATATATATATGGAGATGGGTTTCACGAGAACTGCTGCATGTGGCCATCTATTGGACCACACAATTCGTGCACCAAGTCCCATCTTTTTGAATTAAACGTAACAATAAATATATGTACTCGGCTAGCTTGACATTGCCACGTTTGCAGATTGATATTTTAGGAGACCGAGTAATCTGCAAAATATTGTCTCTAGTAAAGACTGATATTGATACTCGATATGAACAAGTAGATTTGTAAGCTTTCTTGTACCATGCGGTACCCATATATTTTCTTGAAATTCTTCTGTTATGACAAAATTAGAAATAGAAACTCAGATATTCCAACTCTCAACGTGGACAGGGTTATGGTCTCATGAAAACAAGCTTTTGAAAGAGAGAGAGACTGCAAAAAGCTAATTAGACAAAAAGGGACAGCTGAAAAGAAAGGATGAGAAGGGTTTTGGGGGGTCCATGGGAAAGAAGGGAAACATTCAGTCATCTTTGCTTCCGTGATTTTAATTTATTTTTTTCTCGTTTTCCACCCTCTTTCTCCGATGGTTTGCTCCACACGCTTTCCTCCTCCTTCCTCCATTCCTCCTCCTTTCGACCTTTCTGTTGATCTCCAACTTTGTCTCTCCCTTTGCTTCCTCCCTATTTGTTCTCCTAATTTTCTGTTTATTTTTATTTATATCTGGTTGTGTTCGTCGTCGTCGTCGTCGGAAGATTTCATATTCCTTCGAGTTGAATCGTTGTCTGATTTTGGAAGATTTATTGTTTTTTCGTTCTCTCTTTTGTCGGCGATCGCTGCCTTTGTTTTCTGGTAGGACAAGAGGCATCTAGGTTGCATTAGTTTTGAATTTTCTTTTGAAGAGAATTCGGGACCCCTCGTTTTATATAGAACCTTAGTGGATCTTGAGAATTTTGTTTTTTTTTGTAAATTGGTCGTCGATGTCGTGTCTTTGGATTTCATAGTTCTTCTGGGCTTTTCTTTTCCTTTCTCATTTCGAAGGGTTTTAGGGTCTGAAGATGCAGGCATCAGTTTCCGAGGCTCCGTCGCCTATGGAGCTGCCCTTGGTGCCGGATGCACGAGGAAAGCTCCGGATTCAGGCGGAGTTGAAGCGGTTGGAGCAAGAGGCCCGATTTCTCGAGGTTGGTTTTTGGTATTGCTTACTTGTGTGTTGTTAGTTTTGCTACTCGTTGTTAATTTCCACAGAGATCCTAGTTGAAAATTCTGAAGATTTGGTTCTGCACTGTCGCGCGGTTACTGGAATTTCTGGAGAATTTAGGTCGATGCATGGAGTGAATGAGTAGCTTACTGTGTTGGTTAACTTGAAGCTGCTAGTTTATTGGGATTTTTACATCCGTTCCGTTCTCTTGTTCTTCCTTCTTCTTTTTTTGAGAGAGGAGAACGATATTTATTATTTAAACAGCAAACCTAGAGCTGCTAGTGGGAACATGATCGTGGTAAGGATATATATTCATTTGAATTTGAATGAAATGATGGAAATCCCAATGTTATCATGAACCCCCATGGGGTGAAAGTTGTGACTGAAATGTTCTTTCCTTTAAGCAAACTATATATGAATGTTCTGTTTCTTGTTAATTACGTTACATAGATTGTTGATTGAAATTCTTGCTGATGGTCTCTCTCAAAAAGCTATAGGGTCACTTTCACGCGGTTACATAAGAGAGATATGATGTGAGAAGAAGGGACTGATACATGACGTGGGACTGTCCCATGCTGTCATAAATTTTCATCTTGTTTTTTTTTTGGTAGAAGGTGCTCACTAAAATAAGCTCTGGAAAGGTTTAGGTGAATAATGCATCAAAAGAATAATTCTTTTGAAGTAGCATACTGGGGCAACCTCGTTTTGTTTCAATATTGCCAAAAGAAAGTAGCTGAAGCAGAATATCTCTGGTTGAAAGATAGCGGGTTTCATATTTCAAGGTTTTCATGTTTGGCTATGTCAAGCCACAGCGAACTTGTCACTTGATCCCATTAGTTCGAAAGATTAGCTTTCTCAGCCAGACTCCAGGTTGAACCTCACTGTTCAATTTTGAAGATAATAATCTATCATGCACGTTCTGGAATCTGAATCAAGTATGAGCAACTATGCATGAAGCAGAAGCGGGAAGCAAGTGTTAAATGAAATATGAATCAGTATTTATGAGTTAATGGATGCATACAAGGAGTGATAGGGTGGTAGAGAACCATGTCAAGCAAACTGGTAACCATATCGAAGTAACGAATGCATCAGGAAGAGAACACAGAAAAAAAAAGCGAATTTAATTGTTTCCTCACCCCGTCTAGTATGGGAAAAGGCTTAGTTGTTGTTTTTGTTGTAATTGTTTCCTCAAGTTAAATCCGCTTGTCAGCAACCATCATACAGCATGTTTTGTATGTGCTAGTCTGTAGTTATGATACTGCCCGTTAGCAGTGAACCCATAGAGCTCACCAAGGATGTGGTACGAGTATATCTGGAAATGAAAGGACCTATTGCTTTATCAGCACAGGTAACTTAAAAAACAGAGGAACACAGTCAAGGAGATGTTGGAACAAGATATGATAGATTTATGATGATTGCAAGAGGGTAGCAGAATCATTATTTACAATCTACTAATTCATATAAGAAAAATTATGTATAACAATCCAGGCAGTCATCCATAAGTTCTATGTTAGGCTGGTAAACATAAATTTCCCAACAAACAACAACAACAACTAAGCCTTTTCCCATACTAGACGGGGTCGGCTACATGGATCCTTTGTTTCCACAGATCCCTATCGTGTGCCATGTTAGCAGTTAACTCACAATAAGCTAGATCATTCTTTATTGTTTCTTTCCAACACTTTTGTGGTCATCCTCTATTCCAAATTTAGTTTTTCTTACCTTCTTCAAGGTTCTTCTTTTGATTTCTTTCTATATGTCCAAACCATCTTAAATGATATTCTCTCATTTTATCCTCTATTGGTGTCACTCCTAATTTATTTCTAATAACCTCATTATGTATACGGTGTTTTCTTGTATGACCACTCATCCATCTCAACATCTTCATTTCTGTCACAGACATCTTTTGTACATATTGATGATTAACTGCCCAACACTCAGAACCATAAAACATGACAGGCCTAATTGCTGCTCTATAATATTTACCTTTTAACTTTAATGGTATCTTCTTATCACAAAGAATACCTGATGCTCCTCTCCATTTTAACCAACCAGCATTAATTCTATGCGTAACATCACTCTTAAAAATTGACCCTAAGTATTTAAAACTTTCCTTTTGGGGGATGCAATGTGTGCCAATTTTAATTTATATGTCCTCTGAAGTAACCAAATGATCAAACTTACATTCTATATATTCTGTCTTTGTTCTACTAAGTCGGAGGCCTTTGCTTTCTAATGTTTCTCTCCATAGTTCCAATTTTCTATTAACTTTTCCTTAGACTCCTCCACTAACATAATGTCGTCTTCAAATAACATACACCAAGGTACTTCATCTTGAATATGTTTTGTTAACTCATCAATCACCATTATAAATAAGTATGGACTTAAAGTTGATCCTTGATGTAACCCAATACTAACTTCAAAGAAGTATGTCATTTCTTCATGAGTCCTCACACATGTTTTTGCACCATCGTACATGTCTCTTATAAGGTTAATGTATGTCAATGGGATACCTCTTTTTTCTAAAGTTCTCTAAATAACCTCCCTCGGTACCCTATCATAATTTTTTTCTAGATCAATAAATATCATGTGAAGGTCTTTCTTTTTTGCTCTAAAATGTTCCATAAGACGTCTTAAAAGGTGAATCGCTTTAAGAGTAGATCTGCCTGGCATAAGTTTCCCATTAGAATAAAAAATCTTAATGGTCATAATTACATGTTTGTGCATAACTTTCATCTCAGCAATTGTTCGTTATAGAGGTGTTTTTTTTCCTGCTTGGGAGGTTATTAGAAACAAATTGAGGGTGACACTAATAGATGACAAAATAAGGAAAAATCATTTAAGATGGTTTGGACACGTAGAAAGACAACCAAAGGGAGCTCCGGTAAGAAGGTACAAGAAACTAGGCTGTGAAAATGTTAAAAGAGGAAGAGGAAGACTGCAAAAGTGTTGAAAGGAAGCAATAAAGAATGATTTAGCTTATGTTGAGTTAAATGTTAGTATGACACATGATCGAGCTCTATAGAAACAAATAATCCATGTAGCCAACTCCATCTACTATGGAAAAAGGCGTAGTTGTTGTTGTGCTTGGGGTTTTGCTTGTATTTACACCATGTCCTGAAGAAGTCAACTAAAGATGCCCACTACCTATCAGGATGCCACAGAAAAGAGCAATATTGTTTATGATATTTCCCAGGAACTTTTTCCTATTAGAAAAACGATCACGTTCACATTTTCAATAGATATATTCACATGTCTCCATAATAATGTGCATGAGGATGAATCTCATCTAATATCTATCTTTCTTAGATTTTCCTTCAGAATTAGATTTTCTTTATTCTTTTTCATGAGAAAAGACTTGTGGGTAACGGACATAGTATTTATGTTGTTCATCATCTGGAAAGACAATTTCATATTTGTTCCAAATACCAGGAACTTTAAGCACTTAAACAACCATCTATCTTTTACACAAATTGCTCTTGCTGCCACCCTAGGTGGTGAATTATCAACTTCCAACGACTGGTAAGTATTGACTTCTGAATGGTTTTGAAAGGAGATAACTCTGTAGTCAAAACAAGAGAGTGACGATCTATTGGAAGTTTCTTTTACATTAATTTCTAAAATGAATAGGTAGACAGCCTGTAATCCAGGGAGAATGCTCTTCCTTGGCAGTGGTCTTTCATGATTACCATTTGAAATGGTTCACTTTCTTGGTTCAATTTGCAGGAAGCTTGGAGTAGCATAGCCCATCACAAGGATGGCTCCATGGTCCTTTGTAAGAACTTGCTTCCGGAACTGTAGATGCTAAGCAGGGGAAGTTGGTGCAAGATTTGGTGGTCTTATAATAATGTATAGTTGAGATAAAAATGGTTGAATGGTGATCCAAACATGAGCTCTTCACCCACAAGGTTTTCGGAACAGGATCAACTCAGAATCATGAAGTTTCTTGGGGTGAACCGGAAACTGTTCTTGCCTGTCTAGGTCATAACCTGATATTTTCTTGTGTGTCTTCCTTGGATTTTTGTATGCTTTTGTTGCAGATTTATAATCATCAAGTTTTTTGGTATTACCATGTTTGGAACTTTTTTGGGTCATAGGCATGATGAATATTACATGTAGCCGACCCCATCTAGTATGGAAAAAGGCTTAATTGTAGTTGTTGTTGTAGGCATGATGGATATAGCATTAACTGGCACATTGTATTGTCAAGATTGGTTCATGCACTATATTATCACATTTTCAATGCTGGTACATTTCATTACTTTATTCGATTGTTTAGCACAACAGCTAACTTATGGGTAGTAGTTTTGGGAAAAGAAAAACAGAAATCTGTTTGTGGATTTATGATATTGCAGAAAGTGGATAATAACCAACACATTCCTAGTCCTTATTTAAGGGATAATTATCAAGCACTTACCAAGCACAATACAGCCATCAATTTTCCGAGTTTTGAACCATTTTGATGGGGTATACCTAAAGGCGAGCTTCCTGATTGCTTCCACCTTGCTTTGCTTTTGGGTTGATTACTCGGTTGAAAATTCCATGGTACCTCTTAGAAATGTATACATATCAATTAATTTTGTAAATATATGTGTTGTCGCAATGTTTTGGAGCATTCAAGACTACTTTGTGCTATTTCTGCATCTGAAACGCAAAATGATATGGGGCATTGAAGATTATTTTGTGCTATCTGTGCATCTCAAACTGTGAGGGATAATAACTTTTAAATTTTGCTTATTGGTTTCATTGTTAGCGATGTAGTAACTCGGGATATTTCTATGGATAATCAACTAATATGGACATTGTTGGTTTTTACATAGAAGTTAATTCTGTACTTGTCAGACTTTGCTGAACGCATGGAACAGGATTTCATGGTTTCACACATTAGCACCAACAATTTCATTATTTATTTTATGTAACGACTTTCCTCCTTCCTGTAGTCATTATCTTTTATAAGTTATGCTCACAGGATGGGTTTTTGTTTTCAGGAAGAACTGAATGGGCTAGAGAATACAGATTTGGCTTCCACTGCATGTCAGGAGTATGTACGCTCTATGCTTTACTTAGTTCTCATCTTTAGCCTTTATATTTAGTCTTACCTGAAAATTGTGGCTTTTCAACTCAGGTTGCTGTCTAAAATAGAAGAAAAACCAGACCCCCTTCTCCCTATGTAAGAGGCCTTCTATGTAACCTTTTCTCTTGGTACTGTTTTTTAAGTTATCCCTATTAAAATATATTATATTGCACAGAACCACCAGGCCTGCCAACCCATCTTGGGACCGGTGGTTCGAAGGACCACAAGATTTACGAGGTTGTAGATGCTGGATTCTATGATAACTTGGTTGTTGATTTCTCATCACATTTTTCCACCGCAGAGAAGCACTCATTATTGATGCTCTCTGTACTGGTCGTTTTAATTGTAAAACTTGGAAAAGAAAGGCGTTTCAACGATTGTAAGAAATTTGATTTGCATACATGTGTCTAGTAAAGCATCCCAACACAGAATGTAATATAAATATAATCTTGTTGGCACACGAAATGAACTATCAATTTTGTGATGACTCTGTTGGATAGATCTTTATTGACATTCCGAACTGAGAATGCTGCTGAAGTTTCACCTCATGAGTCATTCAAGATGCATAGTCTGCTGCCCTCCTGAAAAGTTTGGCGCTCATCGAGACCTTTGCAGTCTGCAGTTCCGATCGATTCACGTCTATATGTTCTCCAATCCATTTTGTCCTAGCAAATCTCAATCCCTTACCCGCCAAAAGAATCAAACGTGAATAAGTACTGCATACATTTTTATATCCATTCAACATTAAAGGTTTTAAACTTACCAGGTCGAGAAGTTCCATCAAAGCTAGTGGAAGTTATCACAGAAAAAGGCTAGCGGGGAACATGGTGTTATAGCCATGATCTATAACAACCGAGGAAGGACGGTTTCTGCAGTGATTGACATGGCTATTTATGAACTTTCAGTAGAGATCGTTCATGGTAAGCTGTGAAAAAAAGAGATTTGAAGCACCAAAATGAGTCGAAAATATAATCCCAAAAGGCTAAATTCTCATGAGTAAAGGTAAGGCATGGATCTCATAACCACAGTTCGGTACCATGGAAGTTCATCAGGCTATGTTTCGTAGTTCTAAAAGATAAATAATGGAACCTAACGTTAAGGCATGCAAGAGAAAAGATCATGGCATAATATCAGAAAAAAGATGATCCCACTGATCGTCTCAATTTACCGGACTTACATTTAATTCATATTCTTTCGCACTTAGTTTTTTCTCTTGAATAGAATAAACCTAAACTTGCCTAGATCACTTTAAAACTAGCACTTCTACAAACAGAAAGTTGGAAGAGAATCAACTAAAAATATGGTAGCAGTCACATGAAACAAGTGTTTCCAAATTCGTCAAGGTCTGATGCATTAAGAAAAATTAAGCAAAAAGGTTACACTCGTAGGTGCATTCTCCAATGTATAAATCAAGAGAAGTTATTAGAAAAGGTAACAGTTGTATAATTGACGCTCTCCATATCTGGCTTGCAAATAAACTCAGGTAGTTAGTAGCAGAAAAGCTATCATTACTTCTCAACCGCTCAAGAGCTCATGGTTTTCATGTCGTGAGAAGCTTGTGGACAACCTCCAAATTCAAACTTAAGACCACTCATTTGATTTCATGGCCTGACCTAGCAACCCAGTTACCTCTTTTGTTCAAGAAAAGATCATAACACTATTCTAAAGACCAGACATTATTTTGGATTACAGAAATTGGTCTGTCGGCAGCTGACACGGTAACCATAAAATGATTTGCATTGGAGGCACAAATATGGCCAAAGTACACCTGGTAACAGTTTGTGAACTACAAAAGATATTTTCAGATATAAGAATAAAATTTGGACAATAACAGAAGAAACTTGGTTCTGTCATATCTAAGCCGATCATGCTATTTCATCTGTAACATGACAAAACAAAATCCTAAGTACTGTATGATGCTTAAAAACGTGCACAAAGAGCTATATCTCTCCTTGGGTAGGGGGTCAACTCAAAGAACATCAAGTTAAAGGTCCCGAGATCGATAACTGGATGTGCAGATCTGATAAGGGTCTGTGCAAACCCAGCTGCCTATAAGAAAAAAGTAAATTGCAGAAACTTTGATGAACACATTCGGAGGTCAAGCAACAACATTACCAAGTCAAAAAGGAAAAAGAGCTAAGTGTAAGATTGATAAGGCTGAGGTGATCCAGGTGGACAAGAAGCAGGTCGTACATCTTCACTAAAGTATGCCAAGAATGGCAACAATATGACGGGACTCACAACTGCTTCCCATCATTGTACCAGTGATATCACACGCGCACACACACACCATAATATGGCATCAACAAGTAAATTCACGCAGACATACACATCCATGTTAAAAGATATGAACTGCAGATTTCTTAAAATCTTCTCAAACATACAGGCTAACAACTACAATGTAAATGCTTAAAGCAGGTTAAAGTTTTGCATTTGCACATGCTAAAAGATATTAAGAAAAATGTATCGCTAACAGAAGAATTGTCAAGCAGAACTTTGTTTTCAGATTTATGTCAGTCTACACATTCGTTTCACTGGGTACTCCTTTTATCCATCATATGATCCATCAAACAAGGTCTATTAAATCTCTTTAAGATGCACAAATATGAGATTCTTCAAGTATATCCTAATGAGTTTTTACAATTAGATGACAGTGAAAAGAATAATGCTTACAATTAACCTATTTAACCCGACATTCGTTTCTATTTGAGTTAAATAAGGCTCACCTATTTAACCCGACATTCGTTTCTATTTGAGTTAAAAATCTTTGCTACAAAGAGGGTTAGATTCTTCATTATTCAATGCAGCCCTACACTGTTTCTTTTATCTGTGCATCAATATTAGCACATAGTGATTAAGTACCCTGATAAAGCATTAGCAGAGATTAAACCAACTAGGAATAAACCGGTCCTAAGAAGCAAGTAAAGGATGATAATTGCATAAACACTAGTTACTCTACAACAACTACAAGGATTCCTTGTTTCCACGGAGCTCTATCATGTGCCATACTAGCAGCTAACTCAATATAAACTAGATAATTCTTTATTGTTTCTTTTCAACACTTTTGTTGTTGTCCTCTTTCTCTTTTAACATTTTTACAATCTAGTTTTTCATATCTTCTTACGGGAGCATCCTCTGGTCGTCTTTCTACATCATCTTAAATGATTTTTTCTCATTTTATCCTCTATTGATGCTACTCCCAATTTGTTTCTAATAACCACATTATGTATACGGTTTTTCCTTGTGTGACCACTTATCCATCTCAACATCTTTATTTTTGCTACGGACATCTTTTTGCATGTTGATGATTAACTGCCCAACACTCATAACCATAAAATATAACAGATCTAATTGTTGCTCTATAATATTTACCTTTCAACTTTAATGGTATCTTCTTATCACATAGAATACCTGAAACCCTTTTCCATTTTAACCAACCAGTATTAATTCTATACATAACATCTCCATCAATTTTTCCATCACTTTGAAAAATTGATCCTAAGTATTTAAAGCTTTCCTTGCAAGGGATGCAATGTATGTCAATCTTAATTTCTAAGTCTTCTAAAGTACCCAACCAATCAAACTTCCATTCCATATATTTTGTCTTTGTTGTACTAAGTTGGAACTCTTTACTTTCTAATGTTTCTCTCATAGTTTCAATTTTCTATCAACTTTTTCCTTAGACTCATCCACTAACAAAATGTCATAAGCAAATAACATACACAAAAGGACTTCATCTTAAACATGTTTTGTTAACTCATCAATGACCAATATAAATAAATGTGGACTTAAGTTGATCCTTGATGTAACCCAATATTAACTTCAAAGGAGTCAATCATTCCTTCATGAGTACCCACACATGTTTTTGTATCATCGTACATGTCTCGTAAAAATTTATGTATATCATAGAGATACTTCTCTTTTTCAATATTCTCGAAAGAACATCTCTTGGCACTTTATCGTAAGCTTTTTCTATATCAATAAATATAATGTAAAAGTTCTTCTTTTTTACTCTAAAATATTCTATAAGATGTCTCAATAGGTGAATCACTTCAATAGTAGATCTTACAAGCATGAATCCAAATTGCTCGATACTTGTCTTAACCTACGTTTGATAATTCTTTCCCATCATTTCATAGTATGGCTCATTAACTTGATACCTTGATAATTCATACAATTCTAAAGGTCTCCCTTGTTCTTATATATGAGTATAAGTGTACTCGCTCTTCATTCTCAGGCATCTTTTGGGTTCTTATATTTCATTAAATAGTCTTGTAAGCCCGGTAAGCCCCATCTCTCATAAGATTTTTCATACTTCTATAAGAATATTGTCTGGTCCTATAGATTTACAAGCTTCATGTATCTAAGTGTTAAAACATGTAATAGGCACGGGCCATTAGGGCATGTGGACCACCTTGACCTGGTCAGGCCAATAAGGCCCTGGCTAGGGCCCTAGGGCCCCCAACTAACTGTTGGGGATGATCATCCAGATCTCAACGACTAGTTGAGATAGCGATTGGGACCCTCTCTTTTCTTTCTCTTTCTAATGTAAATATTGTATTTCATGCTCTATAAATAGAGCTTTTTTTCTTGAATAAATCAAGCCCTTTGTGGCTGATGTGTATGTAGTTCAATAAACAAGATTCAAAAACTTACCTGATTATTGACATGGTATAAGAGCCTCCGATGGACGAGCAATGACAGTGCATCCATTATGGTGTGGTGAGCATGGAGAATTGTTAGATCTTGCTCTCATTCTCCATCAACAAATTGATCAATTTCTCTTAACTGAATCCGAGATGGCCAACAATGGAGTTGTGAACCTTAACGACAACTTGGTTCCATCACATAAGCCAAGAAATCTCCCTTTTCCATCAAGGTGGGACTTGCTCAAATGTTAAGGGGCAGTGTCATTATGGACATCATCAACGCGGAGCAAGCCAGGATCGCTGAAGAAGACGGTGCCTGCGAGGTCACGGTGCCTGCGAGGTCACGGCCCTCGAACGCGTCCCCACCGATATCTAGGCACAGGGAGGTGTTGCTCGAATGAGCGATCCCGATCTCATCAAAGAGATCAAGCAGGTCGTCACCATACCAATGACGGCCAAAGCAAGGATCGGCCATTTTGTGGAAGCTCATATGCTCGAAGCCATTAGCGTCGACTACGTGGATGAGAGCGAGGTACTGCCCGTCGTCGATGAGGAGCATCACATCAACAAGCACACCGTTGGGGACCCTCTTCTTTCTCTTCCTATTTTAAATGTTGTATTTCATGCTCTATAAATAGAGCCTTTGTGGTTGTAGTTCAATAAACAATATTCACAAATTTACCTGATTATTAACACTAAGAGCCTCTTTGACTTCATTCTTTTTAATGTGTCGATAAAAATTAAAGTTTATATACTTTTCTGATTTGACTAACTCTCCTAAGCTAAAACAAACATATGTACCTATGTTATTAATAGCGGTTAGCGGGTTATTAGCGATCGACCCTGATATAGCGGTTGCGGGGATATAGCGGATTTACAATTAAAAAATTATATATATAATAGATTCTCTAATTTCTAAGAAATATCAAGAAACACAACCACTTCTTTATTTCATAAATATAAATCAAACTAAATAAACAAATTTTACTTCTAACTTCTAAGGAAACAAACAATAAATTTCATTTGGCACATGCATATTGAATTGTTAACCTTAAATTAAAAAACAAAAACATAAATATAACAAAGCTATTCTAAGCATTAAGCAAAAGAATAAAAAAAACAAATATATAATTACTTATAAGCTTATGTACGGTGAATATGGTGTTGCCAAGCTTGACCCCTCTCTTAGACTTTAGAGCCTATATGCACATTACACGTTTTGCTTCAGAATTATCCACAATCAGCAGTGAACATAAAAAAATAGTTCACATGTACTAATCAATAATCATGTTGTCACAAAGGAAAAGGTTAAGGTACATATGTAGAAGCACATATGGAAGAATAAGTTACATAGCAATCCATGGAGAAGATTCACAAAGACAAGAGAAGCAATTAGATTCTTAAACCTTAATGCATTAGATGGAAGAATAAGTTACATAGCATCCATCAAAATTCAATTACAATCACACTTGCCATGTTCACTTGTTTTCATATGAAGATCCTTGTTCTTCTAGTTCCTCTTCCTCTGCATCTGTTTCTTCAAAATTAAATTCTTTTTCTTCATCTTTCATAGATATCTTATTCTTTCCTTTGTCCTTGACCTTGCATAAAGACTTAATTACGTGATTATGCATAAATCTGGAATTTTCAATCATGTAGGAGATGCTCTTAGTCGCTGATCAACTCTTCTAATTTCTTTTCATGTAGAATTTCTTGGTTTAGAAGAGCTTAATGATTACTATCCTGATGATGAAGACTTTAGCCAGATTTGGTCAAAATGCCACACAAACCACTCAACAGGTAAATTTGTGGTCCAAAATGGGTTCCTCTTTAAAGGTAATCGTTTACATATTCCTAGGAGTTCCCTACGCGACAAGCTTATATGGAAAATTCATTCTCATGGACTTAGTGGTCATGTGGTGCAAGACAAAACCATTACTAATCTAGGATTTCATTATTTTAGGCCCCAACTCAAAAGAGATATTGAAAATTTATCCTTAGGTGTTCAACCTATCAACAGAGCAAAGGACGGGTACATAACAATGGCCTATATCTACCTTTACATATTCCTAGCATACTTTGGAAAGATATTTCTATGGACTTTATATTGGGATTGCTCAAAACCCAGCAAGGTAGTGACACCATATTTGTGGTGGTTGACAACTTTTCTAAAATGACCGTTGTTACCATGTTGCAAAATTGTTTTTTTAAGAAATTATCAAGCTACATAGAGTTCACGTGTCTCTATTGCGTCAGATCATGATAGTAAATTTCTTTCAACATTTTGGCTTATTTTATTGAAATGATTTGCCACCGAACTCAAGTTTAGCCTGAGGTTAACAAATTATTGGGCAACCTACTACGATGTATATGTAGCAACAAGAAGGGACAATGGGACTTGGTCTTGGTCTTGGGGCACACTAAATTTACCTATAACAACTCAGTCCATCGGTCTATTGGGTGAAGCCTCTTCTCCATTGTCTATGCCAAAGTTTCCAAACATGTGGTCGACCTAATCTAGCTGCCTCCCAGTATATGGTCTTGCTGACAACTATTCTAACCTTTTTAAGCATGTTAAAGATGCATTAGAAAGATGAACAACAAGCTATAAGAAACAAGTTCATGTTATCGGTGGAACATACAACTTCAGGAAGGAGACCAAGTTATGGTTTTCTTGCACAAAGAACGATCCCCTCAAGGCTCTCATGGTAAAATATAACAATGAAAGTATGGACCCTATAAGATTATGAAGAAGATCACTGATTTGAGAGCCCTGAAGGATCTGCCTGAGTTGTTCACTTCTCTGTCGGAGTCTCAATCACGTGTACGACGGGTGACGGGTGACGGGTGACGGGCGAAAGGGAAGCAGAGCAGCAAGCATCACAACTAGGGACCTGCCACAACTCTTCCACAGGCACCAAGATTATGAAGAAGATCAATGACAATGTTTTTGTCATCGACCTTCCACCTGCTATGGGAATTTCTAAAACCTTTAATGTAGCTTATCTTACTCGAAGAGCCACTCTATAATGACAAGTCGAGAACGAGTTCCCATCAAGAGGGGGAGAATGATGCAGTCAAAGATCAGTCATGACAAAATAAAGAAATTGAGAATTCCTAAAATACTAAATCAATATTGCAGGAATCAATGTCTTGAAAATACTAACAAACCAAGAAAAATAGTGCAGAAATTAATGTCTAGAAATTAGTAATAGACCAAAGTAGGCATTGCAGGACCCAACCCAATGTCTAGGGAATGTTAACAGACCCAATGGTTGGCAGTCACTAGGATAGCCTATAAAAGTTGTTGGTTGCAAAGGATTTCGGTAGCCTGTTTTCTATACCTTTGGTTCTCTTGTTTTATTCTATGAAGGAAAGCTTGTTTGCGTCCACTGAACGATAGTCAATAAGAGCCTTAAAGAGAAAATATAGGCATATTCATCTAATTTAAGCAAACCCCTATCTCTCATTCCTGGTTTCGACCCCGAACATTCTACTAAGAAATGGTCAACATCAAACTAGTATTGTGCCATGGGTAAATCAATTATATGTAAAAATATCACAAATATCTCACCAAAGTAATCCACAAACTCAAATACAAACAATCCCGAAAGATCCTCAACAAGCCAAATTACCAAAAAAATCACCAACACTTGGTATACAAGCCAAACCAAATATCAAACAAGTCAAGAGAGTATAGAAAGCTCTAATTTATTAATAATGCATGCCCTCAATTTATAGATAGAGGCTTTACAAAGTAGAGAGACATGTAGGTTATAAGAAGGCTTGGGGAGCTTGGGACTGGGCCCCAATCCCAGTCGTCATAAGTGGATCTGGTAGGCCCCACTGGTCCAGTGTTCCTATTCTAGTTTAACACTCCCCATCAAACTTCCGGTATATATATCGAAAGTTTGTTTGACAAAAATATAAATATAGGGGCTAACAAAGATATAGTAAAGAAATCAACCAACTATAATTCTAAAAAAACATAACACAAAGTCAACCTTTTCTTCAAGCATTCCTCATGAATATAATGGTAATCCATCTCAATATGTTTAGCTCTTTCATGAAAAGTATTATTTAAAGCAATGTACATAGCACTTTTGTTGTTACAAAACAATTAAGTTGAGTCCTCTAGGACAACCTCCATGTCTGCTAGGAGTTTAGTGATCTAAGATATCTCAAGAGTTGTGGTAGTCATGGCTCTATATTCTATTTTTGTAGATGATAAAGACACCTTCTGTTGCTTTATACACATCTAAGAAATTAGAAAATCACCTAAAAACATAAAATCCAGTGATAAATGTCTATCATTAACATCTCCACCCCAATCGGTATCAATGTAAGTAATTAATTTAAAAGAAGATGATGAGGTTAGAATGATTTCCATTCAATTGTATCCTTTATGTATCTTACAATCTGCATAATCGCACTCATGTGTATACTAGTGGGGCTTGTTGAAACTGACTTGTCACATGTATTGCGTATGCTATGTCTGGTGGGGTGATGATAAGATACGTAAGGCTCCTATGATCTGTATGTAGGGTTTGGGATCCACTAATTTTTCTCCATATATAGTCCTCGGTTTGGTTCCCATCACCTCGAGCGTGCTTACTTTCTTGTCATCTGTCAATCCTAACCTTTTAACAATATCACTAGCAAACTTTGTCTGTGACATAAAATGTCATTTGTTATTATGAGTTATTTTTATTCTAAAAAAATAACTAAGAAGTCCAATATCTTTCATTTCAAATTTTTTATGCAAGTCTCTTTTTATTTATAATATCTCATTTTTATCACTTCCAATGATAATCATATTATCTACATACAAAAGTAGAATCACAATACCTACACCAATTTTTCCCACAAACAAGATAGTGTCAGTATAACAACAACAACTAAGCCTTTCCCCATACTAGACGGGGTCGACTACATGGATTCTTTGTTTCTACATAGCCCTATCATGTGCCATGTTAGCAGTTAACTCACAATAAGCTAGACCATTCTTTATTGTTTCTTTCCAACACTTTTGTGGTCATCCTCTACCTCTTTTAATACTTTCAAAATCTAGTTTTTCATACCTTCTTTTGATCTTCTTTCTATATGTCCAAACCACCTTAAACGACATTCTCTCATTTTATCCTCTATTGGTGCCACACATAATTTATTTCTAATAACCTCATTATGTATTCAGTCTTTTCTTTTATGACCACTCAACATATAGTGTAAGTATAACAAGAGTGAAAATTCAGTGCATACATAAAGTTCTCAAATCTATCAAACCAAGCCTTAAGATATTGTTTGAGTTCATATAAAACCTTTTTTAGTTTAAGAACATAGTTACTTAGAAAAATGAATCTTGGAGGGAGAGCCATACAAATATCTTCGCTAAGATTTTCATTCAAAAAAAACATTTTTAACTTCCAATTGATATATATATCTCAGTGTTATCTGTATTGCATCGTATCATTTCGTATCACATAACGCCACGATATGATACAGGCCACAAGCTAGTGTATCGTGTCATATCGCACGATACGGCACATATAGCTTATATCGTACGATACGGGCGATACGGCCAGGTACCCAACAAAACTGTGGGTTTCTGGCCTCTGTTCGCCTGTCTTCACTTCTCCCCAAGGCATCCTCCGGTGACTCTCCCCTTCCTTCGTGTTTAGGGATTGAAAAAAAGTGTTCTACGTCGTTCGTGCAAGGCTCCCAACTTAGATTGTGGTATAACTTTTGCATTTTTTAGAAACTTTTTCTTTGCATTTGTTGTTTTTTGTTGTTATTTGTATTTTTCTTTTTCTGAATGACAAAATATGAAGTTATGAAGTACGTGAATATGATTTTTATTGCATTCGTGAAATGGGAGACACTCTATTTGAGTGTTAAGTGAAGATTGAGAATTTATGAAGTGCTTTTATTTTTATGTTTTTTATTGAATTGAAGGGGTCAATTAAGATTGGAAGAAGGAGTGTTAGGGACTCCCAATCTCGGTCTGATGATTTGGCATGGCAATGGCATACAACAGTTGAGGAAAACAAATTGAAGATTAAATGTTTGTTTTGTGAGAATGTGGTTAGTGGTGAAATTTCACGATTGAAACACCACCTAACAAGGACTAGGAAAGAACTTAAGAAGTTGTTCCTTGCACAAGTAGAGTTAAAAGTTTGCCAGAAGCTATTAAATGACAATGTCTGTAGATGATTGAGAGCATACATGAGAGGAGACAACAGAAGGATGATTTAGGGATGTTTGAGGAAGAAGATGAGGATGTATTGGAGTGGTTGATAGTATTAAATGGTAGAACAGAGGTCTGATTGGTAGTAGTAGTTCTCGACCATCAACCAGGAGAAAGAGGGTTGTTGAAGATTTTGCAAGTAGAAGTGGTAGAAGAGGAAGGAGTAGAGGAAGAGTTTCTTCTGACATTTATTCGTTTTTTCCTCCTACCACTACACACAGTGCTCAACATGAAATTCGTATTGCTATGACTTCAGAACAACCAGCATGAGTAGGCAGACCTTATAGTGGGCAGATGGTTTTATGATACATGCATTGCATTTAATGCAGCAAACAATTTTTATTTTCAAGCAATGTCAAATGCAATTGTTAATATTGGTTCAGGATAGCCCTCTTATCAAAAGTTGAGAGGAAAGTTATTAGATAAGACTGTCCTTAAAGTGTAAGAATATTGTTCAACTTTGAGAGAGTCATGAAATGACACATGATACACTATCATGACAGACGGATGGACATATAGGCGAGGAAGGACTTTGTTAAACTTTATTATCTACTGTCCTAAAGGACTTATGTTTTTGAGATCTCTAAACATGTCAGAAGAGAGGCATACTACAAAGATCCTAAAGCAAGAGTTTGATAAAGTGATTTGTGAGGTTGGGTTAAAGAATATAGTCCAATTCATTACAAATAATTCAGCTAACTATAAAGCAGCTGGAGACAGTGAACTAAATATAGTCCAATTCATTACTTTAATATTAAAATAATGCAAAAATTAATTAAAAAACAATAAAATTTAGTAAAAATCTGAAAAAAATTCAGAAAAAATTCAAGAAAAATTTGGTAAATGCTTTAAATTCATATAATGTAAGTTTAATACAGATTGAGCATTCAACATTGAACAATTGCATCCAAATTTACATATTTTGAATCCAAAAAATGAAATACAAACACAATTTACAGTTACAATGTTACATTTTACAAATTGTAATCAGGATCATCAACTAAATGATCTTCATCTTCTCCTTTTTGCAGATCCTCCTCATCATCATCACCGACACCTTCTTCGAAATCAAATTCTTATCTCCTTGATGTTGTTGTTGCGCTCCTTCCAAATTAATCCAGGCAACATTTTCTTCAGTTAGGAGGGCATTTTCTTCAGTGTCTTCCATAACCCAATCTTCTAATATATCAAAATTATCCAAACTTATTGGATCGAACCGACTTTCTTCTCTATTTACTTTTTTTAATTGCCTACGACAAACAAAGATAAACAATTAGTAAATAATATTAACAATTGAAGACTGAAGTTAATAATATTGAATTGAAAATTTGAAAGTATACAACATTACCTTTCACGAAGGGGCATGCTAGAACGAATATAAACTAAATTATTTAGTCTTTTGTGTTCCAACCTGTTGCGTTTCTTTGTATAGATGTATTAAAAAACTCCAATTTCTTTCACAACCTGTTGCACTACAGGTTTGGCTTAAGACTCTCACTGTAAAATCTGTAAGGTTTGGAAAATCAGTTTCAAACCTATTCCACCAAACATCAGTAGAAAAAGATAAACATTAGAGGCATAATCCATAGTAATGTAAGATGCAACTTAAATATGGAAATAAACAATTTACCTAGATGCATTGTAGTGCGGTTGCGAATTGCAACAGGCAAACCCATCAAGTGAAGAGCATTATCATATATCTCCATCTCTCGATGTATCGCATCTGTTATGCTCTCATCAAGGACTAATCTGTTAATACAATAATGATTCCTCGATTAACCTCATCGTCTCTTTTGAAGGTTGCTGAGTACCTGAATGATGGGTTTAGATAGTAGGTTGCTGTATGAATAGGCTGATGTAATTGTTTATTCCATCTACAATCAATTATTTAAAACACGGGCACATAATCTCTCTTTTCTCCATTAAAGTTATTTCTGATGGCTTCTTTTGCCCTATCCATGGCTTCATAAAGGTAGCCCATAGATGGTTTCTCCTCGCTGTCAGCCAATCTCAAAACTTTCACTAAAGGACAAGTAATTTTCAATAATCTAACACATGCATTCCAAAATGAACTTCTAAAAACCGTTTCTGCAATCTCATTCAACTTTCTATTTCTTATGTTTTGAGGTAACTATGCAAATTGTTGCAGCTGTGCGAAGAAGCTCTGCACCTTCTGTATATCTCCTCATCATACACAAAACAAATGCATGGTTGTAAATGAATTTTGTAATATCTTGGCAACACTCAGTTGTTGCCTTTATTTCATCCATCTCACCAATGTCCTTGAGGATGAGATCTAAACAATGGGTTGCACATAGTGTCCACTAGAAAGTCCCATAAATATCAGCCAACTTCTTCCCAGCTACTTTATAATTAGGTGAATTATCTGTAATCAATTGGACTACATTCTCTACCCCAACCTCCTTTATAACCTTATCAAATTCTTCTCGTAGGATCTCTACAGTGTGCCTCTCCTCTGGCATATCTAGAGATCTCAAAAACATGTGTCCTTTCCTTCCTCGCCTATCGGTCCATCCATCTGCCATGATAGTGCATCCCGTTTCCTTCCACGACTGTCTCAAAGTCGAACAGTATTGCTGCACTTCAATGACGGTCTGATATAATATCTTCCCTCTCAACTTCTGATAAGAGGGCATCCTGTATCCTGGACCAATATTAGCAATTGCATCTTTCATTGCTTAAAAATGAAAACTGTTTGTTGCATTAAATGGAATGCATGGATCATAAAACCATCTCCCCACTGCAAGATCTGCCTGATCATATAGTTGTTCTGAAGTCATAGCAACACAAATTCTAGGTTGAGCACCAGGTATAGTGGAAGGAGGAAAAAATGAATGTATGCTAGAAGAAGCTCTTCCTCTGCTCCTTGAACTTTCTCTTCTGTCACCTTCAAAGTCTTCAGCAACCCTCTTTCCCCTGCTAGGTGCTCGTGAACTACTACTACCAATCTCTATTCTAGCATCTCAAGGCAAACTATCAGTGAATCCAACTCCAGTGGCAGTAACATCATCAGCTTCTTCAAACATATGGAAATCATCCTTTTGTTGTCTCCTTTCCTTTATACTCTCAATCATCTGCAGGCATTGTCATTTAATACCTTCTGACAAACTTGTAACTTTGCCTGTGCATGGAGCAACTTCTTTCCTGGTCCCTACTAGGTGGTGTTTCAACCTTTAAATTCCACCACTAACCACCTTTTTACAAAATAAGCATCTGATTTTTAACCTGGAACCCTCAACTGGTATACCCCACTGCCATGTTGGATCATCATATCGAGAATGAGAGTCTCTAGACTCTCTACCACCCCTTCCTGCCATCTCAATGGAAATGGAGTACTTTAATTCAAAAAAAACCCTGAAAAATAAAAGCACTTCGTAAATTCTTAATCTTCAAATAACACTCAAATGGAGTGTCTCCCACTTCATGAATGCAATAAAAATCGTATACACACACTTAATAACTTCATATTTTGTCATTAAAAAAAATGAAATAACAAAAAAAAAACAAATATAAAGGAAAAAATAGAAAAAATATAAAAAATATTTAATAAGTGCAAGTATTTTATATTTTAACTTTAATGGCTGCTTGTATGCAAATTGAGTATTGCTAAGAAAATATATCTTAAGTAAAAATTATTTTAAATTTTATGATCTGAATTTTAAATAAATAATGACATTAGTTAACAAAAGTTAGAGGAAAGCAATTAGATCTTTTCGACGTAATTTTCTTTAAAGAGTATCAGAAAACAGCAAATCTAGGTAAAGTGGGATCATTCATGTTTTTGACATGCATAGCTATAAAAGTTTTGGGGTATGCATATGTTTTCATCTTTTAATTTATAGTTGCATTGAACTAGTTCATCCTCGAGATTTTAGAAATTAAAAGTTAAGCCGAAAGCGGAAAAGCTTATTAAACTCGACTCAACCATTAAGGGCTGTATCTAAAGCTAGGGTGACTAATTTGTTTTCTAGGATTGGGATTGTCTACCAATAATTGAAAGAACTGTGGTGATATTTATATTTTTATCTATAAAAATTGTAGTTATTCCACAACAATATATTGATTGGTGCAAAACATCAATTCAACAAATTTATCAGGCCATTGTAAATTGGTGTATCTCGACAGTTCTTTTTCACGACTAGGAAGTAAGTGACCATCTTGGTAACAATACGATTTAACTGCATTAAGTTAAATTATGTAATAGTTCTGAACAATTTGATAAAATCCATTAAATATTACAAGTCTAATTTCATGAAAATAAATCCATTTCAATCTCAATAACAATGTTCATGATATATATATATATATAAAAGCTTTTAACAAATTAAAATATTAAAAATGTAATTTATCTATTAAAATTTCTCGAAAGTATTTACATATTTGATAGGTGAATGAGCTTCAATTTTACATATAAATTGATTGGAAATTAAGTTTTTAAGCAAAATTGCTTTTTTAATAATGTTATTTTTAATGAATCTTAGAATAAAATTCATAAATTTTATATTTAAGAATAATGAAATTCTTTTCTTTCAGTGCAATGGCGATTGAATATCTGGATGAAATTTATTATAATTGATTTACCCGCTCTTGCTATTTATTTAAAAAAAATAGATGATTGTAAAATTCTTAACTACAATTGATGAAAATATAATTTTTTACACTCAATTAGGTGTATAATTTTTTCATAATAAGATAGTATTGAAACTCTCAATTTTACATCAATTGTAAATTCTCAAAATTGCAGTATTCAAGTAACATTGGATTAAAATAGGTTTCTAGCCGGCAAATCAAGCTTATTAAATTATTTAAGTAGACATACCACTTTCAAATTATCAGTAAAACTACTATAATTTGAATGTTTCTTGGAATTAACTTTCTTTTGAAAAGAAAAATGTCCTGATAGTAGAATCTTATTAAAATGTTTGAGATAATTGTAAAAATGTATCATTATTTGATCAACTTTTGAATTATTGCAGTAAAAAAAATTTTATTACTTTGTAATCGATTATAAGAAAAAGTTTTAAGTTTGGATATTGTTAGTTAATATATTTTAATAATTTTTTAAGTCTAACAATCTATTTTATTTGGACTGGTATAAAAATAAAAACTTTTATGTATTAAATAATATCTTTAAAGAAATTAGATAAAGAATAAAAATAAAAAATTTGATTTAATTAAAATAAAATAATATTTATATATATTTGTTAGGAATAATTATATTAACATACTTTTATTTTCAAAAATAGCTGATATTTTAATAAATGCTCCTTAATAAAGAAAATAAAAGGAAAGGCTACTGACGAAATGGCATACTAAATTTTTACCTGTCAACAGACATTTCGCAAATAAAAAAAACTCAGAACATGCTATTTTGTACGACTTGGTGTCAATTTTTTAGTCAATAAACTTGATCTGTCCCATTAGCTCGTGACGATCGACATCGGTTAAGTCCTAGTTTTACTTTAGTTTAATACCCACCACCAACAATGTGTACGGAAATTGAGGCATGATAGATGAGATTATTGTAGCGTAAGGACCGGAGGCGATTAAGAATATGACATTAAACCGATCACTAATCCACCAAAAAGTTGATTGAGGCACGCTTGCTGTGTACGAAATTGCACATAATATTAATAACACCTTTGTTCCTCATGTTAACACTTTTACTCTTATTATATTTCTCACCAACTCACATGATTAACATTCTTTTGACCATATACGAAATAAAATGATTTTGGAATCCGTTCAGCTAGCTTTCTTACGACGCCACTGATATGGTCTTTAAATTCAACAAAAATATCATTCAAAAATCAGTCGAATCCAGAGTTGCAGTAAACAACAAGATAAAGTTGACTCTTAAAGTTAGTAATGAGTCTTGTATCTTCAATAATAAGAACATTGTTGGCAGTAAACTTCGTTTCTTAAGGCAATATTCCCATTATTAAAACCGTTATTCATGGAAGAGATACATATTTAAACAAGGATAACGTATTCGTATAAGCAGTGTCCGATCAGTTATTCTTGCAGTTCTGCTTTTCCACAATAAACAAATAAATCCAGACAAAGAAATATCAGTAATAGCAAAATATCATAGAATCATTGATAATTTGATGCTTATAATTTCAGTACTTACACCCGGTTCAGGTTAGTAACTTTATTAAAAATATTTGAATCACGTACATTATACGTGTAAGATTAAATGTGTGTTTAGATTATACTTATACGGTATTCTAGAAATAAGTTCATAATTACCTAGTTGCTTATGGAATCATTCTCCCCTTAAATTGGGCAATTCTTTTGCTTAAAAATAATTGTATTTAGTACTCGGCACAAAATATCATAAAAAACCTTAGGCACTAAGCCATACAGCTCTTTAACTTCTGTAGCAATAAAGGTGATTTTCATATAAAAAGGAGTTGAATGTAATCCTGACAATAAAATGCTAAAAAATATATTGCTATGAGAAAATGTGCTAAAATTTATATGCCGTTCTTTCAGCCAAGTTGTTAAACTACTAAATGTAATTTCCTAAGACATTTGGGTTTAACGTGTTTTTTTTTACTAAAGCTAGTTAAGCTTTTCATGACTAAGATCAGTGATTTAAGGAAACAATTGTACAAAAGCATAAAATTCAAGATCATGGGTAAAAATTCATAAGATCATAACTAACAAATTAGGTGAAGTGAAGTGGCTCAAAAATAATTGGAAAAACACCTAACTAATAGACACAATTTTGTGGTAAAATTTTATGCCTTTTCTTTTAGCTCAAGTTGTTATTCCATTATTTTCCTTCTTCAAATTGACGGATGCAATGACTAGAAAGGTATTTACAGTAGATTTGATTCTTGATTGGCATATCAGTGTTTACAAAGCATAAGATTGAGGAATTGTTAGGCATGAAGTGTTCAAAATAACAAACTCAATCAAATTCAGGTACCCACCCAGATATCCCCATCAAAACCCATAAGTTACACATCAGCCATGAATCAATATATGTACAGGCATCATCGATGTCGTGCATCATAGGTGTACTGAATTCTCTCAAGCTATGTGATTTGTGCCATTTTGAATGTGCAAATCCCAAACCGAGTTCTTATATAGTAGGTCAGTCTATGCAACTTCATCAATGAAACTTTGAGCTCCCCCAACTTTTTCAACATCCTGTTCAAGCTCTAATGGGGTATATGAACCCACATTCAAACTCCGTATCATACATCTTCCAGCCCTCAAGTCCTTCAAGATTCTTCCTCGATTAATCCTGCTTAAGAAATAAAGCTTGAACAAATCCTCCACAACTCAACAACCCATCGAAAATCAAGAGAAATCCATATAGCCTCAGCCCAAAGTAGATTTACTACCCAAGGGTGGCGGCCTTCGTTGAGGCTCCCCACCCAAACTACCTTGTAGAAAAATATTCTTTTGAGCATCATGACGTTTTAAGAAATGTCTTAGACCGTATTGCCCAGTCTGTATTCTAATGATAATAATTAAAAAAAGAGTAAAAACACGCTCAAACGCTGCGTCCCTCTATGTATAGTCACTAAATATATAACTAAAAATACCTCAAAGGGGAAGTTATATGTTGGAATTACGAAATACTTGCTAATGAACTACAAAGTGGAATTAATAAATTTACGATAAAATGATATGTCAATCAACAAACGAAACTTATAATAATAATATTATACGGAGTAAAAATTATGACTCATTAAATATATAGTGCATGAATACATTTCATTTAGTCGTGGGGACTAAAATTGCCTGTGTTATGATTAAAAAGTTTTCGTGTTAATAGTGGCAATATTAAAGAATTGTCAAAAAGAAGCTTAAGATGGGGAACGTTGCAACAGTGTTCGAGAAGACGAAAACGCCAATGAGCATCGTCACGAGTAATCATACTCAGTTGCTGGTGATTCCACAAGAAGGTTCACATGGACGAAGACAAAGAAATAATGATACGCGGACCCAGGACTTCTTAAAGTTCAGACGGCCTAGAACAACCAATAGTAATGTTTAAAACATATTAAATGGTGAATTATTTTATTTAAAATTTTATATTTTGTCATTTGTAATGACTAGGTGATTTTATTTTTAAAGTAAACTAATAAATTCATACTGATAAATTTATTAATTCAAATCATTGACATTTAAATAAATATTATTTAATTTTATTTAATTTAGACTTAATAGATAAGTTTTTAAATATACATTAAAGACAAAAATTTGAGTAAAAAAATTGAACTCAAATTTATTTTTACCCCAATTATTATGGAGACTTTGTAATGTTAAAAAATTATGAATAAATTCAGCATCCAGACGTGTTTTAGTGCCACATAAATTTGAACTTTAATTGTACAACTACCTTATGATTCCGTTTATCGGATTACGGTGTGATGCATTTACAACAGATTATTAAAGTTCTTACATTATGCTTTGACTTGTTTCTTTTTAACATTAATATACAAAAAGCAATATTGTTGATTTTAACACTTGTTCCTATTATCTTTGGCAACTTTTCAATGTCATGGAAAAAACCTATAGAGAAAAATGCACATAGAATCCGTGTATTTTAAAAACATGCTTTACATAGATCCATTTAAATATATATAGGTAAAAAATATATACTAACATAGCCGTCAGTTGATATAGGTATCATTAATCTATGTATAAAATAATCCCTGAATAATTAAATATATTGTCTCAAATCAATATTTTAAAAATAAAAAATCTAGATTATTTATTTGTTCCACCATAAAATTAAACTTTTTATCCCCTCTTATCTCCATCGTTATCCCCTTTATACAGGCACCGTATATATCATGTTTATTCATTTTACCGTTCATATGATCCCTAATGACGTGGTTTACATTGAATCATCGTGATGTAGAGAATAGCTCCACTCCATGCAAGTGGCAGTTGTGCATATGTGTGATCAGGTTCTTCACATGTTACGTGAGAAAAACTATTGTCACGTATCACTGTAATATATATAGGTATCTACCAATTGAACGACATATGTCATTAGATTGAATAAAAAAATATATTATTAAATTAATAACCTTTAAAAAAATTAGTCAATCAACTTTCTTATCTTTAGAATATTTTAAAAATATTTTAATTTTATCTTGCAGTAATGCAATACATTGTCAGCATAAGTCAAGCACTAATGCAGTACCAGCGTAATTCCAATGTTGTGGCCAAAACTTAGGGTTGCTTAGATCAATCATTTTGTTTGACATGTGCAAATAAAAATAAATAAAATATCAAAATATAATAATAAAGACAAAAAACAAATTTTTTTTATTAAGCACACGGATTTCTCGGCATTTGTTACAACCTTTAACTTGTAAGCGTTTTTTATGTAATTAGATTTATGTTGAAACGTAGTGTAAAGTGTTATTAACATTATGGTACGGCTCACATGAGCATCTTTCCTATAAGATATGGTACCATTTTATACATTAATATTATTTTTATACCCTTACAGACAACCCGTACCAAGCCTTTTCATTTCATTATATCAACCATAATATCCATCATTTGAGAAATATCGAACCATTGTCCAACTCTAACTATTTCAGAGCGGGCCAGACATATATAGAATATTATTCTAAGTACTCTCGCGGCCATGTCGTCGTACACCCTCATAATTATCAGAACCACACCAGCGAGCCTATCACGAGCAAGCACCAGTTATAGCATATTTGTATTATGTTGTGCACCTCACCAGAGCCGTCGAAATGTGCGAAATCTAGATACACTTCCCGCTATACAGCAATTTTTTTTTAGGTTAAATTAAAATTCGGATTTTTTATAAGCTCCTTCATTTCAATTTAGTCCGGGCGAATCCCATTTTATTCAACCCACTCAGTCTTTAACATTCCACTCTCCTATTTTAAAGTTGTTCTTACACCTTTAATCTTCTCATTACCATCCATTGTCGAAATTAGTCGTTATTAAAGCCAAACTTTTACAGAATGATCGAAAATCCAATCATATCACTTCCCACTATCAAAGAAGCATAAGTATACTCCCCTTAATAAATTTTAAATCTAATAGCATAATCCCGTCTAATCATAGATATTATCCTTTAAGCCATTCCAATCATGGTGATAATAATTATTTTCTAGTATATTGATTCAGGCATATAATGGTCGATAACATTAGTGAGTTTCGTGCTCCATAAACGGCAAATCAAATCCATAAATCTTCACACCATTGACATGGAAACTCCATCAAGATTCGTGTCGGATCCCATTTTCCAGAATACGTGATCGGCATTATCCCCAGCTTGACCATCAATTAAGAAACCTTGCCCTCGAGTCTCATCACCTTTCAGCCTAGCCAGGTCGATACCCTGCCAGTGACGTTCATTTAGCTCACAGAGCACCTTCACCATCCCCTCGCAGGCCAGGCTAACCTCGAATATATCCCGTCTATATATATGTTATATATATTCCCTCCTTTGAAACAAAAATCACCTCGTGATGATAATCTCCAATGAGTGCTATCCGTACTAGTACGAAAATAGTGAGAATTAAAATCCCGTCTCCACTAGCCAGAGCGATATTGATTACCTCGATGTTTGATCCCTCCCCAAGCGTCCTCAGTATGTGCTCACATTATTGTCACCCAAGTTATCAAGCTCTACCATTGAGAATTGAGTTCGTTATTAGCGTCTTTTGAGGTTTAAGTATGAATCCAACGAATAAGAATAATTCTTCCTTAACGTAAGCTATGTTAGATCTTAAAATAAATCGTCTGATATACACATTTTTTGGTAAGAAGAAAAAAGAAAGAAGGAGAGGAATCTAATGATGACTCATTGTTGCCTAAAATATCTTAATTTACTTTCTAAATTTTACAAAAGGAAACCTCGTGGTAGAGTGAAGTGGTGTAATATAAGATCATGGCGAAGAGGGAATGTTGCAAATTACATTATGCCAATAAAACTAATGAAACTATAGAAGTTTATAAGAAAGAAAAAAAGTAAAAAAGGTCGTTAGGAAAGCAAAAGCTAAAATTTGGAAGAATTTATATAAAAAGTTGAACTAAAAAACTGGTGAGAGATTTTTGTGATAGGTAAGACTAGAAATAAGAAAACTAAGGATCATAAGATTCTTTTGTTAGATGAATCAAAGATAAGGATGAGAAGATTCTAGTGGAAAGTGATGATATAAAAATAGATAAAAATATAGTTTTTATAAGCTTTTTAATAAAAATATAGGTTATAGTATTAGATTAGGAGACCTAACGAAATCATGTATTCATAAGAATGAAGTAAAAGAGGCTCTTAAACTTATTGAATGTCGGTAAATCTCTAGAACCAGATAATATTCTTATAGAAGTATGAAAAATCTTAGGAGAAATGGGTATGAATTGGCTTAGAACATTATTTTGATGAAATATAGAAAAATCAAAAGATGTCTAAGGAATGGAGGAAGAGTACAATTATTCTCATATAAAAGAATATAGTTAAAATTGTGTGAATTATCGAGGTATCAAGTTCATATGAACCATACTATACTATAAAATTATGAGGAAGAAATATTGAACGTAGGCTAAAACAAATATTGAGTACAACAAAGAACTAAATCAAAGAACCAATTTGGATTCATATCAAGAGGATCTAGTATGGAGGCTATTCACCTATTAAGACGTCTTACAAAACATTTTATAACAAAAAAAAACTTTCACATGGTATTTATTGAAAAGAGATATTGTTTAGAGAACCTTTGAAAAGAGATGTATCTCTTTGACATACACCAATCTTATAAGAGGTATACATGTATGATAATGCACATACATGTGCTAGGATTACATCAAGGATCAACTTTAAGTCTATATTTATTTGTATTGGTCATTGAAGTTAAGAAAACATATTCAAGATGAAATAATTTGGTGTATGTTATTTGCTAGTGACATTGAATTAGTAGATGAGTTAAAAGAAAAAATTAACACAAAATCAGTACTGTAGAGAGAAACATTAGAAAGTAAAGGCTTCCAACTTAGTAGAACAAAGATAAGATATATGAAATGTAAGTTTGATGATCTAGAAATTAAGATGGGCACATATTGCATCTCTTATAAGAAAGTTTTAAGTATCTAGGATCAGTTTTCAAATCGGCATGGAGATCATGTATTCTATACAACAAGAAGATACCATTAAAGTTGAAAGGTAAATATTATAGAGCAAAATTAGACCGGCTATGCTATAGGGTTCTAAGTATTGGGAAATTAAGCATTAACATATACAAAAGATGTCGGTGGTAGGAATGAAGATGTTGAGATGGATAAGTGGTCACTTAAGAAAAAATCGTATACGCAATGAGGTTATTAGAAACAAATTAGGAATGACACCAATAGATGATAAAATAAGAGAAAATCGTTTAAGATGGTTTGGACACAAAATGACGCCTAAGAGAAGCTCCGGTAAGAAGGTACGAGAAGTAGATTATGAAGCTATTAAAAGAAGAAGAGAAATACCACAAAGTATTGGTAAGAAACAACAATAAAGCATGATTTAGCTTAAGTTGAGTTAATAGTTAGCATGACACATGATCGAGCTATGTGAAAATAAAGAATCCATGTAGCCAGCCCCATCTAGTATGGGAAAAGGCTTAGTTGTTGTTGTTGTAATATTATAGAGCAACAATTAGATCCTCTATACTTTATGGTTCCGAATGTTGGGAACTTAATTATCAATATCTACAAAAGATGGTCGTGACTGAAATGAAGATGTTGAGATGGATGAGTGATCACAAGGAAATACCATATACGTAATGAGGTTATTAGAAACAAATTGGGAGTAGCACCAATAGATTGTAATATGAGTGAAAATCGTAGAAAGATGACTACAAAAAAACTGCGATAAGAAGGTATGAGAAACTAGATCATGAAATTGTTAAAAGAGGAAGAGGAAGATCACACAAGTGTCGGAAGGAAACAATAAAGAATGATCTCAGCTTACGTTGAGTTAGTTGTTAGCATGACACACAATCCAACTCTATGGAAACAAAGAATCCATGTAGCCGACCCATCTAGTATGGGAAAAGGCTTAGTTGTTGTTGTGTTCTACATCTTCATAGCATATTACTAATATAATAACAGATATGACAATTATACACCCTTAATATAGAAACATACTTCTTTTGTGGAACTAAAAGAAACTAATTGGTTTGACGTGGAAGAAGCAGAATAACAGATGCAACAATTATACACCCCCCAACATAGACACATACTTCTTTTCTGGAACTAAAAGAAACTCGTTGGTTTGACATGGAAGAAGTGGAAACAGAACTCAAACAATAATCAAGTACACATGCCTTATAACTGCATAATCACAATTACAAGCGATAGGCTGTCCCAATTTATTGGTACTTGCCTACAGATCATGCATATAATTAGATGACTTGGAAATCTGAAAGAACAAAACCTCATAGACTTCTCTGAAGCTTGGTTTTGGAACGAAATACACGTCAACATGATCAAGATGGCAAATAAGAACTCACATGAAGCTGGGATGAGCGGTGATTTTTTCACAAGTTTATTGGCCAAAGAAAAATGAGTGCTAGGGACAGCTACTTCTTCGTGTAGGATGTGCAATATCTTCATCAACTAACATTGAAACTAATTTTCATATCCTAATTGGCACTTAAAGGCAAACTTTTAGTCAAATACTATGCATTACTTAAATATATAAACAGTTCGGTGTCTTCTTCCTTCATACACAGAATATTAGTTGTACATCACTGATGTTATTAACTTATTTGTGAATCATATAATGTATGTATTTCTATGGTTAATTGTGGGATAATGTGTATTCTTAGTGTTCGACAAAATTTTGAGATTATTTAGAAAAACTTAGGGAGTTTTTTAAGATTTTTCTAGAAATTCTAGGATTCTTTTCGCAATTGTGTGGTGTTGATATTTGTGGCTTTTGTCAATATGAATTGCCCGTCTTGTCAGCTACCACCGAAGGCCAAAGATACAGGCTATGTATTGATACTTTAGCAGTGAGAATAATAAAGAAGAGAATGATATCTTCCAACATGAGCATTTACTTAGAAAATGTTACTAGTTTGCTTGAAAACGTGATACTAAGTACGACATTCATATATAGTCCACAAACAGAACGCTCTATTGTTGGTTGAAGATCCAGTAACAAAAAAGTAAGAACAAAATACATGAAGGTCACATCTTCCAACATCATCAGTTACTTAAATTAACAACTGTATAGTTAACAGTGGGGCTAAAACACATCTCGTGGTCCAACTATAAGATCCCACTAACAAAATAGAGTTGGTTGAGGAAAGACTTCATGAGTAATTCGTGGGAAAGAATCAAACTTGTTATATATTGAATCAAGATAGGATTGCCATTGAGTAAACTTCGTTTCAGAAAAGAAACAAAAAACTTGGTACTATAGCAACCTCCTTTTGGTTTCTTATGAAAGGTACTTGCAAACTCTTCCTATTGGTGAGAGTTGGCACATACATAGCTCAAGGCATGGCTGGAGGAGAAGGTTGCATTACGCAACTGAAAGCAAATGTTTTACCAGGAGGTGCAATATGTCCAACATAAAACCTTATGAGATCGTTTACGTGGAAGAGAAACATTTTCAAGACTAAATGCACCATATTACATTAAAGCATGCTTGGCAGAGAATAATACTGAGATAGATGACCTCCTTAGGAATCCTGGTGTTGCACGCTCTATCTAACCGAACCTAGTATGGGACGAGGCTCTTGGAGAGGTTAAGGAGAGAGAAAAGGTACCTCCAGCTTTTCAAAAAGCCATAAAAATTTCCACAAATAAATCATGGTAGTCTTTTACATCTTAGACAAGCACCTGACTGAACCAATCAGCAAATAACTTTCACGCAGCAGCACATATGTCCATAATAAGCATGAGTATACAATTAAGGAATAACCTCCCTAACTTCAATAGGGCATCATCAGGCTAGAGAGGAGGCAGGTCACATCTTTTAATCCATTTACATCAACATGAAGAGAACAATGAAATAACAAACGAAGCCTTATAAATCTGATGCTGAAATGAGAAATACTACTAAATAGAGCAACCTTTCAAGTTCTCATAAACAAACATCAGATATGTCAATGTGCATCCTTACAACATAAAAGACAACAAAACAGGTAAAATCTTTGAAATTGAAGTGGTACTCAAGAGAATTTTATTGATGAACATTTTATTTTCTTTCTTACATCATGGCAATGCAAATTTCTGCCACTGCATGAAAAAAGTACAAAGTATAGCAATCCCTTTGAACTGTAATCATATTATTGGTAAAGGGCACAAAAAATCAAAGTGAATGAGAAGCTACAACATTCCTTAGCTGAAATAAATGTTCATCATTTGAGATATTAAGAGAGAGGCGGAGATCTGTCAAGATTGCTTCCTGTTCCCAATTCAAGGGACCAGAAGCATAAAATGCCAGCAATGTAGAATGATATGCAAGCAGTTCCATAGTATGGACATTTTCTGCTATTTCTTCCTGAGGAAGTTTCAAAATTTTCCCAAATTGAGACTCACTGGTTGACTCAGCATCATCATCATTATTTTTTTCAAGAGGTTTCATAATTGAGGTTCGGCACTTTTTATAAGTATACAATGGTGTGTTGGTACTGCTACAGCTAGCAACAGAAGAACCAGTACTCTCTTCAGTAACATTTACATGTCTCATGAAAGAGGAAGATGTATGGCCATTTAATTCTTCTCTTGCTACATCTGTTATGTAGGATCCAAATGTTTCACCTCTAGTGAAAGTGTGGAAGCGTTTCTCATCCACCACAGGTTTCAAAAAGCAAACAGCATCTACCTTGTTAAGCAATGTGGGTGACAGAGTTGAGCCTGGCCCTTCACACACTCCCACCTTTTCATTAGTCTTCCTGTTCTTCCTTTTACGAAAGGCTCCACCATTTGCCTCACCAGGACATGATTCAGAAGGAGAAGTTTGAATTATTTTTGAATCCATGAAGGGGTCAACAATATCCCTGACATAGTTATATCCAGTGCCCTCTTCATTCATATAGCATTTCCTTGAGCCAAAATTCACTCTCGAAGAACAGGTTTCACCAGTCCATATCACTCTTCCATCAGAATTTTTCATGCCACCATCCTACAAATTTCAAACAAAAATTAGATAACAATTCATGCAGATAATATCGTAATAAGCAATAAATAAATTAATCTGTCAAAGCACCTAAAGGATATTGAAGTTGCATGTCACACAACAGTGTGACAACCAAACATTTGGGCATCAATGTGTAGTTAGATGAAGATGCTAGTTTGCGTAGATCAGTGACTTCAACACGCACAACTATATCAAATGAGCCAACATGAAACTGCCTATTCTCCAGTAATATAGTTTTATACAAGGAGGCATTCATATGGAAATTACCATGGTAACATGTCAGAAGCCTTTGCTGATCTACAGAAAAGATCAGAGACAACAGCTTGGAATTACTTAGGTTTTCGAACCATACACAACCAGATAAGGCCGACGCTGATTGTGAAAAAGAAAGACAATCTATTCAGACAACAACCCACACAAAGGTAGAAACCTTTACTTTTTGTTGGAATGAAAACAGGCAATGAGAAATGCAAATCTGCAACTGCATGCAGCCATGCGCACAACACAGACACGAAAAAAAGAAAATGAGAGAAGCATGAACTTTCACATGTTCAAATCAGAATACCAACAAGACAAGCTGTCCAAGTCATATCACGCAAATCCACATGGCGAAGGTCCAAAAGATGGAAACTATTAGAATTACCCAAACATTAACTTGTGCCAATCAACTTGTGGGATTTATGAAAAATATTAATCTTAAGCATTCCACATCAAGAAAGTTATTGTCCTGGATGAGACCAAGAACCCCAACCCCTACTGAGGTCATGTGAAAGTACCCAACATGGCCTACAAGTTACAACCTACTATAGACTGAAAGATTATGGTGTGATTGTAAGGCCTCACATTTCTCATTCATACTAAATCCGGAAATATCAAAACCATATAATAAAATTCTGAGCATTAAGAAGAACAAGAAAAAGAATGTCAATACCTTCCCTATAGAAACCCATTTGCTGCCATCCCACATTTGTTGCATATGAATGTTTATCTTATGGATTTTTGTCCCTTTATCTGAACTGCCAAATCTAACTACACACCACCCTCTTGAAAGGATCTCGACAATTTCTCCCACTCGCCAACAAAGAGGATCAGATATTTCAACCATATTACCGGCCATCATACTTTCTCCATCTCCAAGGGGGTTGCATAATGGCCGAAGATCTTCATAGCTCACAGCATCAACAATCCGATTGCCATCTTTGTTAATGAGTTTCTCATATCTTACACAATATGTGCGACCATATTTTGAAATGATCTTTGCAGTCCACCAAGAACCAAATGCCAACTCTTCACTTCTCCATACCTCAACCATGTTACCTTCCTCAAATTCCATTACTTTTAGTACCTCAAACCTATATATTAAAAAGAAAGCAGCAGTTATTTCCAACATCATAAAAACCATATTGACCCCTTATTGATGGGGTTTGGAACACCAAAATCCCACCAATATGGCATGATATAGTACAATACACTTTTTCCATTTAGTTAAAGCTTTAAAATTATAAAAAATTAAAAAATAAACAAAAATTAGAAACAACACTCATATATGTTTTGTTTTGTAATTTTGGCAGGAAAATCATTTGGGAAGAAAGTAAACTTGGATCTCAATAAATGGTAGAACGCTAGAGACTGGTTTAGGCTTGTTTTAGGGGGCTTGGATTTTATAGAAAATGTGAATTTGTAAGGGGATTAGATGCACAAAAGAAAAAGGAGGGGGCTTAGATTTTATAGAAAATGTGATTTTTCAAGGAGATTTGATGCACAAAAAAGTAGGTTGTGCAAGAGGTTTAAGGAAGAAAGAGATCTTAGAAATAAGCACTTGCTTGGGGATTTAAAACCTTGCCTCCCAATGACGGAATGTTTCAAATAAAAAACATGTGTCACATGATAACTATATAGCATGATATGACACCGTATTGTATGATCCAAGCTGATGGACCAATACAACCTGACTATGTCACACGGGTGCGGGTGCGGGTGCGGGATACGGCAAATTTCAAAAATTTTGGGTGCAGCGACACGGCTAGGGTATATAATATTATATATTATATATAATATTCAAGCTACATAAATCAATCATAATACAACTAATATTTGCTAATTTTGGGTGCACGTAGGTATCAATTAGCAAGTTCCCTCATAATGATCTTAAAATTAGAATGATTTTACGAGCTACAAAATATCCAAGTTATGGATTCAAAGAGTTTCAAGATCTTTTGTAGGATATAGCATATACTAGTATTTGTGCTAGGATCCACTAGTGATGTCATACTCTTCTGTTCTATTGATCCAGCAATGTTCCTGGTCTTTAAATGTGTTTGGTGACAGAGATTATTATGTGCAAAGGCATACAGTATGGAGTCAAGAATCCAATCAAATTGAGTAATAAGAAACCAATTGTCCGCACCCAAAATCATTCAAGCTAATATTGTATACAACTACAATAGCAAGTACACAACTTTATATTAAAGCAAAACATATAAATGGTAAACAACTACTAATTTCATCATAATACACAAATCAATCTTCATTATCCGGACCCATTTATCCATGAGTTACAAAAAAAAAAAAAAAATGGCCATTTTGCACCGACACGGTGTCGGTGTCGACACTCCACCCCTTAGAAGTGTCTGTGTGACATAGCAACCTGATACCTGGTGTAATAGGCTATTATATTATATAATGTATGATACTGTATGATATTTACAACATTGGTTATTTCTCTTGTTACAAAAGCACTAAGCTGATCAATGGAGAATATGACAAACAGAAATAAGATCAGACAGTTCTAGGTAAACAGTCTTTTGCCTAACAATACCCTGAATAAAAAAGAAACATCATCTTTTCAACTACTAAAACAAGCAAGAGGAATATGCATGGCACGTTAACAAACATTAACAGGAACAAACAAGTTGATCTCTGACACAAAGCCCAGAACAACAATGTTGAATTAAAAATTTAGTCCTTGAACTTTCTCAAGTAGAATTTGTAATGACAATCTTGACTCTGGAGACGTTAATGACATGAATAGGTTTCATTTTGTGACTGGATGCATCATGGGTCATGATTTAAAATCATTTCATTGAAGAAGCTGGACAAAGTTTGGAGGATAAACCACTTATGCATGAAAGATGAGGCCATAGACATGCATTGTTTGTGATGTAGCCTAACACCTTCTCTTCTAGAAAACCTGATCGGAAACTTATATATTGCTTGGTTGATTTTGGCTACATGAACATTAGATTAATGAACAAGAACTTGAATGTTGGGATCCCAGGCAAGTATGCAATGATCGCAAGTAAAACTCAAATCCAAATCTCAAATTGGTAACTGAAAAAAGAAAATGCGAGCATAGAAATTAATGATCCCGAAAACAAGAAAGTCAAACGTTTATGGCCCCAAAAAGTTACGTATTAGAGAAACTCATGTCTTTCATCTTCTATCCGGGATCATCACCTATATATATTTCTCCACTCTATGTTCAAATTACGAAAGGCACGTAATTCACTTTCCCACAAGTTCCTGCGAAATGGCAAAACATCGAAGCTCCAAAGTTTGTAAAGAAGTAACTGAAACTTTCAGAAGTAGAAGTCTAGGAAAACCTCTGCAAATAAATAAGTTTCACAAGTCTGACAAAAAACCCAAGAGACTAAACTTTCCATCTCAACTAGTTCCAGAGACTTGAATGAAAACAAAAATAAACTCCTGAAAGTCATCCAAATATGAAATCTTTCCCATGGAAATTCTCTACAATGACGGCATTCTCTTCACATCAATGAAATGTAACAAAGAAAGGATTTACATTCACTAATGAACATATTCAGAAAGGAGTCATTCGAGGAGGGAAAAACACTGACCTAAAATCATGATACGCTAAGTCAAGGTTACTGCAAAGAAAACATGTATTGAAGAAATCGCACAAATTCAGAAACAAAATAAGCAATCCATAGAGGGGGAGACAGAGACCTGTCTGTCAGATGATCGCGATACGATAGAAAGGAAAACGATCGACGAGCAATCACCAAATCCAGCCCTCGCCCTAAATTTTCTGCTTTTTTTTAATGCTCACCACCAAAAATAGGATTTCTGCATCTATGTGGGATCCTGTAAAAAGGGTTGGATTCGGTTCGGGAATAACCGGATTTGTATGGACTGTACAATTCCAACGAGGAATCCAGATCCAATTAAACAATTACCTTGGTAAGATCCGCAATCAAACTCGGATCCCAAAACATGGCCCTGCATGGATCTGAATCAGATCTCACAATGTACGAATCATACACACAAGGTTCACTTTTATGTTTATATTTTTGACAATAAGGACTTGGTTCGCTGATGAGGCGTTAGAGAAAAGATTCATTGCGAGAGGGTTTCCGACTTTTTTTAATTAAACAAGTGTTTCGTCCAACAGGAGCCAAGACATATAGGTTCGGGTCAGGTTTGACCCGGCTCGTATTTGTTTCACATAGTGGCTCCCAAGCCAAATTTGGTCCGGATTGGGGTCTCATAATGAACTTCTAGTTTCTAAGTTTAGCTTCTTCTTTTTTCTTTTGGATCACAACGAGGAGTCTGAAGCTAGCGCATATTGACCTCTTGTGAGTCGAGTCTCCTGCCAGGTGCGTTAATGCCGTTCACTTCGAAAATTGCCGGTTCTGGTTTGCCCGAAACCATGAACCATTAGGCCGGTTCCAGCACGATTCAGTTCGATTCAAATGAGCAGGCTGGTTCTAAACCGGATATGTCTAAATGGTTGTATTTTGATATTATTATGGTGGCATTTATATTTTTGGGGTTTTACCAACATGATATTAGACAGACCCCATGACCTGTACAAAAAGAATGATATATCAACTATGCCTCTATCTATTTTTATTGATGGCAGTCCGAAGCAAAACTTACCTCACAGAGCACCATGACTGCCATTCTGGTGGTATTTGCTTGATAAGCATGACGGTATAAAAAATTGAGCATCTTTTGGCTAATGAATTAGTAGATTTCATGTGCATACACTTTAATAAATAAGACATCTCACGGAAGGTGTTGATCGCCATATTTGTAAAACTTTCTCGTGTACGGTCGAACGTACTCCGGTGAGTGGCCGACGACGACATTGGAGAACCCTTTCTTTCTCCTTCTGCCTGACTGGAGACAGATAGTCAAGTAGTGATTTTGATGATCTTTTAACCCAGATCCAATTATATTTACCGATTCTGTTGTAGATATCTAGAGACCGATTGGTGTTGTTGCCACCCAACAATGTCTGTCCGTTCATTCCAAGACAATTTTAGTGACACCGTTTATAACTCCTATCATTAAAGCTCTCCCTCAAGTCAAATCATTATTATGGTAGTAAACAATTTACCAAAACTCCCATATAATACACGTTTCTTCATTAACAGTTAAAAAGTAGTCAGATCTCTCTCTCTCTCTCTCTCTCTCTCTCTCTCTCTATATATATATATATATATATATATATATATATATATATATATATATGGGAGAGAGAGTATTTTCGCTGGGTGAGATAGAGACCTTGTAGCTAACGATATTAGTTGTTTTTATTGTTATAAAAACTTTAGGCTCTTATTTGATTAACGAAAAAAACTTTGTCTCTATTTGATTAACGAAAAACCCTTGTATTCTTCTTAAAAAAAATTAAAAAACTAAGATTTTAAAATGCAAATTTGAGAAACCCATGTGATAGTTTTGTGAAATTATATATAACAATAAAACCTTATATTTTTTTAAGAGTTAAATGCTAATATGACAAAAGATTGAGCTTAATAGAGTCGAAGAACCCAATGTGATCCAAAGTATGGAAATCTAAAAGCCTGCGTACCAGGTCAAGTCAGATTTGGGTGACCAAGTTAATGGTCTTTGGTCCAGGTTTGACCATGGTGGCTAGGTTAGTCAACTATAATTAATTTATGACAATGATTGCTTCATGGCTCCTCCAGTCAAATGTTGAATTTAATAGTTTTCCTTGGAATGGATTCGAAACAATGACTATCAAGCAAATACGAAAACACAGCCAAAATGTTTTTTTTTACACAAGCACAAGGCATTCATCAAGAAAGACAAACACAAATACTTTCTTTTTTGGCACAATAGAGAGGCTTAGACAGCGCCCTTTCCTGTTTTTCTAGAATGAGGAACTGGAACCAAAGTGTCACCAGGTTGGTTTTGGTTCTGTTTGGGTTTGAGTCTTAAACTGTTTGGAATCTGAAAAAACCATAACATTTTGAAAAAGTAGAAATATGTATTTGACAAATTGAAACCATCGGTTTTGGATTTTGCCAAGTTCCAGTTTCATGTGGAACCAGAACTGAGTGGGGTGGTCTCCAGTTCTGGTTCTAGGTTTGGTTTAACCAGTTCCGGTTTTGCGTGTTGTAAGTTCAGGAATGAATGTTCTTTTCATTTTTTGGACTCTTTGTCAAGGATGAACACTAATTTATATTTTTCACTATACATTTAATTGATGACTATGACTTATTATTGTACCAATATTGTAGATAAAAATCATAGATGTCAATTATTTGTTATCAAGTGAGAGTTGCATGTCTTTATTCATTATACCGTGACAAATGCTCAAGATAGAGATTGTGGAGATAATCTATTCTCCTTATTCAAAATATCATAATAAAGGGTTTAAAAAGTTGGAACTAGTGAAATTTCATAGTTTTACTTGGAACCATACATGGATGTTTCATAGTTAGAGATATGATAAGCTTGGTATAAGATGACTATCATTTGGAATCTACTAAAATTGAAGAAATGTTTGAAAATACAACCAAGCCCAACTATAGTTAGTATGTAAAAAGTACTTATGATTTGTGGTACATTTGTTTCATATCAAAAGTATACATAGTATTTCGAATAAGACAAATTGATGACTTGGTATAAGTATTTAAGGGTATTGCTTCAAAAGGTAATTTGGTTCTAGAATGTTTGTATAATGCTATGAAGTTAGTAATAGATTTTGGTTTAGAATATGACATAATAGTGATGGGTTTAATCCTTTTTGGTAATATGAGTAATGGATATAGTATATGGCCTATTATTCTCATTTCATATAATTTGCCTCCATGGTATTACATGAAATAATCTTTTTCCATATTGTCCATGATAATCCCTAGTCCAAAGGGGCCTGGAAATAATATTGATGTATGCTGAAAGTACTTTAGAATGCTAAAGTTTTGACATATAATTCAAAGAAGCAAAAAGTTTTTTGAATGCATGTACTTGTGATATGGATGATTAATGACTATCTTGCTTATAGCATATGTTCAGATTGTCATGTAAATACTACTTATATTCATTTACCATATATCGAAAAGTGTGTATATATGATCCATTGTTATTTCCTACCGATAGATCATGCTTGACAAAACAACACCTTATTATTTGATGAGAAGCCAAAATACAAGGAAGCTTTAATTTCATTAAGCAATAAAGATGTTTTACGAAAGTTGGAAGGTCATGGAAATATCATATTCAGGAAAGCATCATGTATAGAAGATAATATAACCTCATTGTATAGAAGAAAAATAATATTTTTTAAGCTTCCATTGAAAGACTTTATTGGCGCATCATAATCTTGGCATCAAAAAGAGAATACCTCACAAATTTTTGTCATTTTTAATGGTGAACAATGAAAAATAGATAATAATATCAAGTCATGAATGAGCATGGAGACATTAAGGTCAATGAAAGTATTGTATGTAAAGGTCTGCAATACTTAAATTGGTAAGGTGATCTTACCACACACTTCTTACCAATTGAAAAAAGAGAAAAAAGAAAGATTTCTTATTAATTTATGATGCATTAAGTTACCAAACAAGTATTTTTCAAGTGTGTGAGCATAATGTTATTGGTTTGAAGAGCTATGATTGTCATGTTTTGATGCAACATATAATTCTAACAGCCAGCTATGCATAAGAATGTACCAAAAGAAGTAACAATTTCTATAAATGAGTTGCATATATTTTTTCGTGAATTGTGATCAAAGGCAATTGATATTCAAAGGTTAAATGCATTAGAAGATGCTATTCCTAAGATATTATGCAAATTGGACATGATATATTAAATAAAGCAATTTTATTTACATTGAAGACTAAATGTGTAATAATAGTCAACCTGAAGAATCTATTCCTAGAGCATACATAATGAAAGAAGTTAAATATTTTTGTATATGGTATTTGAAGGAATAAATCAAGACAAAAGTGAATAGGTCATCATAAATTGATATATTACATGTTGATAAAATGAAGAAAGCACGTAGATTCATCCTTTTTGATATGTTGGCTATTGATGATTTTATATCATAAAGAGTGAAATGGTATATTTTAACATTACTTTTCCTACTTCAATATTTGACCTATTGATTTCTTTATATAGGATTTATAAGATAATCTTGTAGAGAATATCTTAGTGATGACAAAAATCTAATTCAACAAAAGCTACATGAAGGTTTCATCAATCAGTTTGGATTATGTAAGTATATTATGTATTTTTATGATTAGTTAATTTGTTTGAATATAATTTGTGACCACCACTTATATATATGCACATGTAGGTACCAATAATGTTGCTAAGGATTTTTATTCATTTGGTGTAGGGCCTTCAAATTCTATTGCATGATATGAATGATTATACAAATTGCCAACAAAGAATGTATCAGATGAAGGCACATCCATGCTTGAGCAACTCATAGAAGTTGTAAATAATACTATCATTTTTATATTTGATCATATATATGTGACAATATATGCAAATCAAAGCAAAGGCTACTCACATTAAAAGAGAGGGCCGATAAAAAGTTTAGTTAATAGTTAGGGATGCTTTTCCTCAAATTAATGATATATTATATTTTTGAATGCTTACACTATTGTAGCTAAAATTGCTTCTATTCTCAACTTGCACAGTGATGATCCTAACATGTAGTATGCTTTTTTAAATTAATAGTATTAGGTTTTCTCATGGTTATATTATTGCAGTCAAAATTGTGTATGTATCATCTTGGATAATGATGATTCTAACATGTAGTACCATAGTCTTGTGGAGAAAACATGCACCAAAAATGAATCAAAATAAAAAAAGCCAATAGTTGATGGTCGAGTAGCGGCACATATTTGGGTACGTGACATTACTTATAAAAAATATATTTATTATGATAAAGTTTTAATTTATTTATTACAATTAAACATTTAATCTTTTTTAGTTTATATACACATTCAAGAGAAGTATGTAGTGAGAGGAGTACATACGAGCAAACTAAGAGTATTTTAAACTCAATTATTATATTATTTTTATTTTATATTATCAAGAACATCATATTAATATATTTTACTTTCTAGGTTCAAATGGACATAATCAATCACAAACTAGAAGGAGAGTTGATAAAGCAAAATGTATTATGTTATAAGAAAAAATACTCCAATATGTAATGGAGGATGTAGAATAAAATGTCATGGAGGAAGAGGAGAGGAAGAAGATGTAAATTGTTTTTTACATAATTGCTTACTTCTATATAGAGAAAAATAGCTAGTATTAATGAGTGATGGTGAGGTCGTGAGCACTGATGCAGGTTGTTGTATGCCAAATATGCAGGCTTAGGTCATAAACTAGGCATTTATTGGGGATAGAGGGACTCAAACCCTAATTTTTTGGAAACATGTCGAAGTTTTTCTTCTCTCACTCAAGTTATTGCCATGAGACCTGGACAATCCTTAGTCGTTTGATTCACAAAATGTTTGAATCAACTTTATCGGATTGATAAATGCACCTTTTGACATTGTACCACTAGCGAAGTTGAGCCACTGCATTACACCAATCTTGAGCATCTAACTTAGATCCTTTTGGGGTAATAGATTTTTGGTACTCTCAATGGGATGTTGGAGAGGGAAATCTAATAAGGCTTCTAATAAACCATTTTGGAAAGAAACTTTTTTTCATGGATAGAAAGACAACGAGACAAGTTTAAGACCTCATTGTTGATGGTGAAAACACAAGTAATGTATCTTGCTCCTTAAATAATAGTAGGACCCGCGTGATTTCTCTCAAAATTGATCCTAGTAAAAAAAGTACATTTAGAGTCCATATTATCAAACCGGAACTTTCTCTTACTCTCAAGGTGCAACTCGAGTAGGCTTTATTAGAAGCTATAAGTATCCTACAACATCATTGCAAGGACATATTATGGTAAATGGTACAAAATGAGGCCAATACTTCCTTAGAAAGGACTTCAAGAATCAAAAGAGACACAAGTTTTTTATTTAGTGACTATTGGAAACAACATAATAATGAGCAAACTCTAGTAGGATTAGCTGGGGGTGTATCTAACCATTGGTAGAAACACATGCTTTAAAAGTATTTGAAGTGCCTCAGTAATATCCCTTTCAATGCCCAAATCTTCAACACAAAAACATATATATGTTGAGAAGGCTTGAACTTGTGCAAACCCTTTGGTGCCTTCAGTCATGGTTGGTGATCTAAATCTGTATTTGTGCCTGCAAGAAAAGTAAGCAAACCATTTGGACCGTCAAGAAACTGGAGAAATGCAATTTATGAAGTAACTTGGTCACCTTGCATGTTGGTGATTATCCCCTTCAGTATAAGGTGACAACAGAGGTCCTAGGCTGGTGCACCCAATCGTTGTCCTTGGAAAATCATCCGATGGATTCTAAACAAGTGGCTACAACAACGATATATCCAAATGCTCTTGCCGAGACAATGCACAATTACTTCGGCATGGAACTAAGTGCATTATCATCTGATGATCTAGCTTATTGTAAAACTTATCTTAAGTAGGTAGAAACAACATATTCTTTTCCTTTGGGATTTAATATTCCAAACAAATCAACAATTAGCATAAAAGATAAGAAGTCTATTGCAGATAATATTGGGCAATTTACAGCATAATTAGGAGTCTGGGACTATAATGGTTTCTACAAACTATAAAATTTGCATTCACTAACTAGCACAACATTCTTGTGGTATTCACAATTACCCCTAAATTCTATCCAAACAAGAGCCGAGACCATTGTGGCAGATCCAACGAGTGCTAAACAGGGTCTTAATAAACTCATGCTGAAATTTACGATAAGATTTAGGCATATAAAAGAAAAATATGATGTATGAGTCCAGGAATCATAATGTGTTGTGAGAGTATTATAATATGTTACCAGAGCTATTGGATTATTGGTAATATAAAATTTGATTCTAGTGATTCTTATTCTTCCAGAAAGTAGACATTATGAGCTTTCTAGACAATCAATAATTTTGAAAATCCAACCATAATCGGATTTTTTATGATTTTACAACTCTGGGCAGATTTCTGATAGAGTGAAGGTTGTGGGTTTGATTATGCAACTAAATACAAAAATACCAAACTCACAGAGGAAGTGCAACTAAGAACAAAAAGGAAATTGCATTGATGAAAGCAAAGGCTACAAGCATGAAAACTCGAAAATAAATGGGTTGATTGTGATGCTTGATTGATTCCTCTTCAAGGTGGGGAACCACTCTTATTTATAGTTGATGGTGGATAGACTCTAAATCCTTCTTCACTCTTGTAAATAAGTTTCTCTAACTTCCATTTAGTAGGTTTCATATCGTTCTCCACTCCTGTAAATTAGTTTATGTAACATTTGTTTGGTAGATTTAATATCATTCTGTACTCTTATGTATCAGTTTTTGTAACTCATAGAGTAGTTGCCCATAATTCTTAGATAGTGGAGATGTGCCTATATGTTAGGCAATTCTTTTAAAATTTTTGTCATCAACACAAGTCATGGGTAGAGCTTTTGTAAAAATATTTCTTCTTTTTTCCCTTATTCCCTCCCTCTAATTAAAATAAAATTTTGGACAAGCTAAGGGTAGTGTTCTGGTGCATTATCATACATATTTTTTTCTTTTTTTCTTTTCATTTTCTAGTGATTGAAACTATTGCACTAAGATTACTAAAATCAACTTTGCACAATTGAATGATTTGTGGCCCATTTATTAACACAAAGTAATGTTGGTATCCTCACCAATTGTTCATTTGAGCTGCCCAAAGCACTTTACGATGAATTGAACTGAAATTTATACGAATGGTGAATTCTTTATTAAAACAAGGATGACACCATCCTTAATTATCCATCAAGAGTGATCTGGTAGCATGGGTGAGGGAGTATATCCACCTAGGTATACCCTATATATATAACCCTAAATTTTTTTTATAACCCTATCTACCTTTAAATTTGAAAACCTATAATTATTGAGCATGCATTGATTGTTTTGGTTATCTAAGTTACCTGAAAACCTATCTGCCTTTAAATTTGAAAACTGAAACTAAATCAAATTTTATAGATACTTAACCAAACTGAACTGAATTATTTTGGCTGGTTCAATTAAGCTATTGGGTTTGGGCTCCATATATATGCATGTATAAGCTTGCAAGCACAGATACATGTACGTGCATATATACATATATATAACCCTAAAAAAACTTCATTGAGCAAAACAACCAATTTCACCATACTCATATAATTATATATACAGTTACGGTATGGCATCATTACATTGAGTGTTAGAATGAGAAGCTCTAATTTTCTAAAGCGACAAAGGCATTGATGCATTTCATGTAATAAGGATTCACCTCATGAAAGCATAATTTGTTCAATACCCAACTTTGTGGTTCATCATCTATTAATGTGCTTTGGAGTCCTCAAATTAGGGGTGTTCATGGGGTGGGGATTCCCCGCTCCCCCCACAGGGCCCTACCCTGAATGGGGTGGATTTGGGGCCAAATTTATATTTTGGGGCTGGGTCAGGGGAGAGTCGAGATGATCCTTGGGGGGATTGGGGTAGGGATAGGGACTCTAGGTCTCGTCCTGAAGACCCGCTCCATGGACCCCGGGTCATGAACTTGCTTTCAAGATTCATATTGATAGATCCAAAATATAAATATGCTTTAACCAAAAAACCATACGAAGAAAAAAGTCAACTTTCTGCAGCTCTCTCTATCAACAGTAATCGGTGGACGACCAAGAGCACTCAGGTGGCAAACACTTGGCTAGGCAGATGACCAAATCTCCTCAGCATCTCTCTAACAATAACAAGAATTGCTTTCCTCCATTGGTAAGAAAGGATATTTGCTATTTTCCTTTGAGATGTATGAATGTTTTGTTTATATTCATTTGTGTTTGTATAAATTAGAGAAATTGCACAATTCTACATGGATGGATTTTCTCTCCGATTTATATTCTTTCAACCATAATCCACTATTGTATTCCTTTAACAGTCACATATCCGTATTGACAACAACAACAAAATGCAGAAAACATAGCATCTCTTATTTTTCAGCTAAAAAAAATAGTGTGAATGTTTTTTATACAAATCCATAAGACAATATGAATTTCCCCCTCTTTTTTGCATAAATTATTTACCAGGCAACACTTAGAATAAGAGACTATTGAGAATTTCTCACTCTACATCAAATGCAACAATGCAATCAAGGACCAATAGATTTTTCTTTCACATATCCAATACATTGCACAATTAACAAAAGCACACATTGCTTTTGATGACTAGAATTGATCATCTTTGATGAACCAGTAATGTGCCCAAGGTATCTCCATGACTAATACCAACGGTTATTACCATGACCTTGTTTGCATTCCACACAAGCATTTTATAAGATCCAATAGAAGCATCAAAAGTAATCTCACAAATTGGATGGTACCAATTAACATTTGCGTAAGTGTTTTGCAATGTAAGAAGGGCCATGAATTGCCTTGTTGTAGGGTTAACAATGTAGTGAAGTCAGAGATATCACTTGAGCATATTAGGACATTTGCATTCATCT